>CM035418.1:127426497-127936497 GCA_020310875.1 Ceratopteris richardii | reverse complement strand
CTGAAGAGCTGTGGGTAGCGGTCTCTGATGTCCTCATATGCCTGGCATCTACATGTGTAGTGCTCCTCGTCCTCCACCTCCTCTCTACATATCCTGCATAATCGCTCATCCCTGGGGGTATGTGTGGCTCGCCCAATCTCAATCTCGAGCTTGTGTGATGATACTCTGAGCTGCCCAATGGCCACTCTCTCAGCTGGTGCCATATATGTATCCATGTATCGTGGTCTCTGAATGAAACCATCCGCTGTCACAGTCAGGAAGTGCTCTCTGTAGTGTTGCCTCTTTGTGGGAAGAGGCTCTCGTGGTGCTATCCATGTCTCCCTGACGTGTATCTGTAGTAGGTCCTGACGGATGATCCTATTCCTCTCCGAACGAGAGAGGGTAATGTGGGGGGAAGAGAGGCCATACTGAAAAGGGGGGAGATCCGTAATGCTCATGCCATGGTCTGCTAACCATCGGTAAGTCTGTGCATACCATACTCTCTCATGCCCTGTCTCTGCCAAATGTCTAGAGCTCTCAAATGCAAGCCTGGTGAGTCGGCTAGTGGGGAGCTCACTGACTCTCAGAATAAAGGTCACCAACTGGAAGAGGGCCTCCACTAGCATCGGTGGTGTGCCAAGCTCAGCTCGTATAATGTCATGTGGAACGGAGGGCTTGCTGCGCAGCAAGCGTGATATCATGGTGATCTGGGGCCTCTCAATCTGTGTCCACATCGCCTCTGTGATCCCTGGTGCCCATACTGCTGCTGCGTACATCAATGCGGGTGTCACTAGAGTGTCAAAGAGCCACCCCTTAGTCCGGGGCTCCTGAAAATGTGTCTGAAAGCAGCGTCTCTCCAATCCTGCAAGTGCTGCATAACCTCGCGTCAATCTATCTCTCGCAGCCTGTGCCATGGAGAATACCCCTGTGCTGCCCGAGAAGGTGATACCTAGGTAGACGTAGGAGTCCACTACCTCTATCTGTCCTCCAGCTGCTGTGAAAGAGGCGCGATGGCGTACTGTCTTGGAGGTATGGAAGATCATGACCTTGGTCTTGCCAAGGTTCACTGTGAGTCCTCTCTCCATGCAAAAGGTATCGAGCGCCTGTAAATGTGACTGCAACCCCTCCTGTGACTCTGAGAGAAGGACAATGTCATCAGCATATAATAGGATATGTACTGGCGTACCTCCGATGTCTCCTCCTCTCCCTCCTGCTCGCTGTATATACTCCGTGATCTCGTCAATGTAGAGACCGAAGAGAGTGGGTGAGAGGGGGCAACCTTGTTTCACACCAATGGTGCTAACAAGGCTGTCTGATAGACCGCCGGGGCAGCGTACCCTGCCTGTGACTCGTGCATACAAAGCGTGGATGGCCCATAGCATGTCTGATGGAAGCTGTAACTCTTGGAGCCTCCGTAGTAGTCTCTCTCGAGGGACCATGTCGAAGGCTTTGCAGAAATCCACAAAGCAACAGTATAGTCTCTGCTTCCTCGCCTTCGCGCTCTCAATCAAGCAACGAAGCACGAAGATGTGGTCGATGGTGGAGAAAGTGCGGCGGAAGCCTGCCTGGCCGGGTGCTCTGATCCCCGCTGCCTCAGCGTGTGTACTGAGCTCTGCCTCTAGTACTGCCCCATAGATCTTGGCCAGGATATGGCCTATCATAATAGTCCTGTAGTTCCCTGGGTCCATCATATCACCGGACTTATGGATAGGCGTAATGGTATGCATAGTCCATGAGTCGGGTAATCCCTCAACCAAAGCACGGTTGAAGAGATGGGCGATCAAGTGGGAAACTACATCTGCTGCGTATATAAAGTGCTCTCCCTGTAGCCCCGTGTGGTCTGCTGAACGGCCATGCTGTAGCCTATGGATGGCTTGTCGTACCATGCCTGCTGTGAAGAGGGTGGATATCACCGGACGCGGTGTGGAAGGAATCGGTAATGGTGGCTGTCCTGGGACGTCATATAACCTCTGGGCGTAGGTGTGCCAAGTCGAAGGATCGGCTATGGGTGTAGGTGGACGTGGCTCACGTAGTGCCCTCCACGTGGTGGCACAATCCCTACTCATGAGAAGGTCGATCAACTCTGCCTCCTGTCGCTCCTCGAAAGCTCGCCGCTTCGGGCGTGTGAGGGCTCGCATCTGTCGTCGTGCCTCCCTCTCTGTGATGGATCCCAAGATACTCTGTGCTCTGAGATGTCGGTATAGTCGCCTACACTCCTCATCGTACCATCTATTCTGGGGTGTATGCCCCAGCCGTGTCGGATGTGCAGTGCTGTGGATGGTGTATGGGAAGCTGAGAGTAGCAGATGTATGGAGGATCGAGGAGAAGTGGGCGGTGAAGGTGTCCAAGGAGGCAGAGGGATCAAGGGAGTAGATGCGCTCTCGAACATGGGAGCTATAGATATGTGCTAGCTCATGTCTAAAGTGAATGGTGGCACGGGCTCGTGGTTGTGTGGTGACGGGGTGGGGTATGCATGGTGAGCCGCGAATGGATAGGGCAAGATATGCGTGATCAGCTCCAATCGGTAAGGGTGGGATAGTGAATGAGGTGATCAGATGTGTCGCCTCCGGGGGTCCGATAACATAGTCTACCACACTGCCCCCCTGTGGTGTCGTGGGTGGAATGCAGGTGAGACCGCGCGAGGTGGGCCAGCTCCCCATCCCATTATATATAACGAGACGGTGTGCTGCTCCCATCTGGAGTAAGTGTCGGCCATATAAGGTGGGTGTGGCAGTGTCGGCTGAGGCTCTGAGTGTAGGCATGTCCTCTATGGTACGAAGCATCTCAGGGTCGTCAAGGTCGTAGATATCACACTGGTGGCTCTGAGTGCGGGCATTGAAGTCTCCTACAAGGAAGACTTCACCCATCCCGGTATACTCCATAATCGTGTCACTGAGGCAGTCATATGGCGATGTGGTGTCTGGTCCCTCCCCTCCTGATGGCTGCTCAGGGGAATGTGTGAAGCGTGAACCAATGGGTGCAATATAGCATACGGCGAAGTACGCTGCTCTCTCCTCTGATAGCTGCAAGCGTATCCACATGAAACGTGCCTCTGGGTCTCTGGCTACCACCTGTACCCTGTGCTGGAACGATTGTCTATAGAGCACGGCTACTCCTCCTGATCCTCGTGTGGTGTGCTGTCTCATCTGACGGCGGTGAGCTGACTCCCACATATAGCCCTCAATCCTCGGTAGGCTCCTCCCCGGGCTCTCGTGTGTCTCTGTCAAGAAGATAATGTCTCTGCCCTCCATCACCTCCTCGAGTCTCCCTGGATGTGTCCATAAAGATCCATTGCAGTTCCAGACTGCAATGTGCACCTCCTTCTGTGCTGTCTCATAGGCCGCGAATCCCTAGTCAATGGGCCGTCCATCAATGATGATCCGACCGTCTCTGTAGAGGGCACGATGTCCCTCCCGTCTTGCCTGGAGGACACGTGGCATGCATGCCCGTCTGTGTTCTACCTGCATCCGTGTGAGGTCGTCATCCAAATAGATGGGGGTGCCCGGTGTAGTGCGTAGTACCGCCCGTCGTCTGAGAAAGTCTCTCCTCCTGGCCTCATCTGAGAACTGAAGGATAAGTGCTCTGCTCCGTGTGGTGTCCCGTCCTGCTCTCCATACTCTGGTGAAAGGAAGAGGCTCATCCGCGCGGTATCCAAGTAATGTGCACAAGCGACGCCCGTCCTGCTCTGGTGAACCGTCTGTCTGTGTGAGGCCGGAGACGCGAACATTGAGCCTGCGGGCCTGTCGCATCCGCTCCTCCTCAATGGTGGTATGCACTATGTGGATCTCCTCATGGTGGTTGTTCTTCTTTGCCTCCTGTCGAAGGTTCTTTTTGACAACCTCGACCCATCCATCTTTCTTAGTCTCAAGCTCGTTCTGCACCACCTCCATACACTCCTTCTTGATGGTCACCCGAATGTCCTCTAGATGTGGAGCGATCTCCCCCTCCTCGTGCATGCTGTCCAGTTTCGTTTTCATATCAGTAAGCGCATTGTGCAACTCCTCCAGGTCCCGTGAGTGCTGCTTGCGGGTAGCGAGAAGCTCTTCCCGAAGGGATTCGTTTTCCTTCTCCAAGGTTGTCACCTTGGTTTCGAGGGCGACAACTCTACGGGTAACCCCGTTCAGTGCAGAATCTCCTTCTTTCTTGTGTTTTCCTATCAACTCTCGGAGGGCATTCTCTAAGGTGGCCAACTGTTCGTCCAGCTTGGGAGCCATGAGAGAGAGAGGGAGAGAGAAAGAGAAGAGGGTAGATGGTTGTGGCTGTTTGCACAGCAGGTTACAATTGCCAAACCCTAAATCAGGGCTTTGAAACCCTAAAATCAGAGTCTTCAAACCCTAAAATTAGTGCTGCATCTAAAAATAGAGAGAGATTCAAACTCATTGCTGAGAGGGGAAGGCTGCATAACCCTAACCCTAAAAGCAGAGTTTCGAAACCCTAAAAATCCAAGTTTGTGCCTCCTTCAAAACAAGCTGTCCACATTCAAAACCCTAGAAATCAGAGCTGCGCCTCTTCAGAACTTAAAAACAGAGCCTTGCCTCTTCAAAACCTTAAAAATCAGAGCTACGCCATCTTCGAAACCCTAAAATCAGAGCAGCCAAAACCCTAAAATCACAGCAACTGCCAGCTCAGAACCCTAAAAACACAGCTGCGCCAACTTCGAGACCCTAAAATCAGAGCAGCCGCCAGCGTCAGAACCCTAAAATCAGAGCTGCGTCAACTTCGAAACCCTAAAATCACAGAGAGAGGTGGCGGACAGGGCGACGGGCAGCAGAGAGGTGGCGGACGGGCAGCAGAGAGGTGGCGGACAGGGCAGCAGAGAGAGAGAGAGAGAGAGAGAGAGAGAGAGAGAGAGAGAGAGAGAGAGAGAGAGAGAGAGAGAGAGAGAGAGAGAGAGAGAGAGAGAGAGAGAGAGAGAGAGAGAGAGAGAGAGAGAGAGAGAGAGAGAGAGAGAGAGAGAGAGAGAGAGAGAGAGAGAGAGAGAGAGAGAGAGAGAGAGAGAGAGAGAGAGAGAGAGAGAGAGAGAGTGTGAGTGAGAGAGAGAGAGAGAGAGAAAGAAAAAGTCATATTAACGTCTTCTGGAGGCCAAACTTGGCCTATGAGACAAAAACCATGTACGAGAGAGAGAGAGAGAGAGAGAGAGAGAGAGAGAGAGAGAGAGAGAGAGAGAGAGAGAGAGAGAGAGAGAGAGAGAGAGAGAGAGAGAGAGAGAGAGAGAGAGAGAGAGAGAGAGAGAGAGAGAGAGAGAGAGAGAGAGAGAGAGAGAGAGAGAGAGAGAGAGAGAGAGAGAGAGAGAGAGGGAGTGAGGGAGGGAGGTGGGGCCCCAGGATCGTTCCAATATTAAAAACCGTTTGAGCATACACACTTAATTAATCAAGATGATATGTGAAAGATAGAAAGAAAGAGATCTTGAAACAAGGATATGGAACGTAAGCAAGATGCTTACTCACTAAAAAATAGATGTCCAAATTACAACATGAGAGTACTACTCAACCATATAATGTGGTGCACTCACTAATGGAAGAATAGCCAAGAAGATGATGATACAAAATTCAGATTATGCTGTTATAATCTGCGTGTGTGTGAAGCGAACGAGCAACGAAGTGAAACTAACCTCACAAAATAGTGTAACAAATCTGAAAATCAGCAAGCCCTAATTCCGAAATTAGGGTACAGAAACCCTAAAAACAGAATATAAGGCTAACTTACAAAATATAGCTTCCACCACCTTGTAGAAGACTTCTTGCTCCAAGAGAGTAGCCTCTCCTTCACCAAATCTTCACCTCCAAAGCTTCAGAACTCCAAAACTCTTGCTTGTGAATTTTCAAATAGTGTTCCAAGTGCCTCTTTATATAGTTTTACTCTCCCTCAATAAAGCTACCGATCCAAACCCTTGAAAAGCTGATTCGTAATCCAAAAAAACCATGATCGTAATTTTTTACGCTAAATTTGTGCTTTTTCGGTTAACAAACTTCCATCGTAATTTTTTAGCTTTTCTTTTAATTTGATCGCTAATAAAAGATCCTTTTGGTATTTTGACTTCATAACTTAGCTGCTTTTGAGTTTGGACATCCGGAAAGTGCTTTTCCTCTATTTTGAGCTAAATTAGGGTTTGACTTATCTCCGTGTTCTGACTTATGATGGAAAAATGAAGCATACCACTAGATAGCTCTCACCAAGCTCTATCTATCTAGCCTAAAAAACTTTTACCCAAACTGTACAGAAATGCTAAGTCCAAAATGTAGAATTACTGGAATGTGGACCAAATGTACATTGACTTGCAAGAATCCCTCCTTCAATGTCATATTGCTACAAGCTTAACCTGCACATTTTCTCATGACTATCTCTAGTCAATGCTTTGGTAAATATGTATGCAACATTCTCACTAGAAGAAACATAAGCGAGCTCAATGTTCTTCTTTGCTATCTGCTCTCGAATATAGTGGTAGTGTACCTCTATATGCTTTGTCCTTGCATGATGCACCGGATTCTTTGCTATAGCTATTGCACTCTGGCTATCTGAAAATATCTGAATGGGTTCTAAGTACTCTTACATCTAGATAACTGAAAATCTTCTACAACCAAACTGACTCTAGAGTAGCTGTAAATGCTGCACGATATTCAGCTTCACATGATGAAGTTGCAGTAGTGGGTTGTCTCTTCGAAAACCATGAGATAAGACAATCTCCAAGATAAAAACAAAATCCACTAGTACATCTTGTTTCTCTATCACTTGCCCAATCAGAATCTGAAAATCCTTTGAGTAACAAATGTGTAGATTTCGAAAATACCATAGCAGAATTTGAATTTCCATTCAAATACCGGAAGATCCGCTTTACTGCTTTCCAATGTAACACTGTCGGATTCTGCGTGAACCTTGATACTTGAGAAACTGCAAACTGTATATGAGGACGTGTATTACAAAGATATATCAAGCATCCAACGGCTTGACTATATAAAGTAGCATCAAATGGCTCTGCATTTGCTACCATCTGTAAAGACGCGTTTTGATCCATAGGTGTTTGCATAGGTTTAGAATCACTCATCTGAAACCTCTCTAAAAGTTTCTCAATGTAGTTGTGCTGTGTCATATAGATACACTCATCCTTAAACAGAAACTAAATCCCAAGATAATAATGCAAGATTCCCAAATCATTCACATCAAATGTTTGCTTCAATTGTTCTTTGAACATTTGCAAATCTTCATCTTTGGGACCTATGATTATAATATCATCCACATAAATGTTTGCTATAATCATCATACCTGGTTCAGCTTTGACATAAAGAGTTGGAGCTCCATCTGAGTTATGGAAATCAATCGATAAAAGATATGTGTGTATCTTTTCATACCATGCTCTAGGTGCCTGTTTTAAACCATACAAAGCTTTTATAAGCTTACATACTGAATGTTCTTTACCTGTCTTGTCAAAACCTTTTGGCTGCTGAATATACACATCCTCATGTAAATCACCATTTAGAAAAGCAGTCTTTATGTCAAGTTGATATATATGCCAACCAAAATGTATATATGCCAACCAAAATGTGCTGCTAAAGCAAGTATTGACCTAATAACAGTCCCTAGACGTAGGAGCGAATGTCTCATCATAATCAATACCTTTTTGTTGTGCATATCCTTTGACAACTAATCTTGCTTTGTACATGTCAATAGTACCATCTACTTTCCTTTTGATTTTGAAGATCCATTTTACATCTATAGCTTTCTTTCCTTCTGGTAACTCACATAGGTGCCAAGTTTGATTCTTATGAATAGAATCAATCTCTTCTTGCATATTTTTTCTCCAAATAGGAATGTTAAGTGCATCTTTAACACATGCAGGTTCATCTTCAACTTTCGTAAGTGCCAAAATATCATGAATCTCAAAGTCTTCAGCAAAACTTACATGATCTTTTTGTTGTTGTTGTCTAGTCTGACTCCTTGTTCTTTCTGTAAAAGTCTTTATACCACTATCTTTCCAAGTCTGATATAACCAAGTAGGTGTATCCTTCAATAGTGGCGAAACTCTTTCTGACCCTTCAGCTTCCACAGGTTCTGGAACTTGTCCTTATGAGGTACTAGGACTTTCTGGAACTCTAACTTCTTCCATTTCTGGAACCAAAATCTCATGTGGAACTGACTCTGTAGAAGGTTGTGAAATTCCTCTTTCTTCGTCTCTTTCTTGAATCCGAGGAATTTTAACTCCCTCTTGATATGGCTGAATATGTAAATCCAAATTCCTTTCAAAACATCCATAGTCATTTTCACTAATGAATTCCGAGATTTCTGCTTCTTTATCATAAACCTTATTTTCAGCAATATAAGCATTGCGTGAAAGAATAACTTCACTTGTCTCTGGAGCATAAAACCTGTATCCTTTGCTCTCAACAGAATATCCAATAAAAACAACTTTCTTTGCCTTTACATCTAGTTTGCTTCGATCCTTTTTCTCAACATGTACATAAGAAAGTGATCCGAATACTCTGAAGTAACTCACATTACGTTTAAAGCTTCACAAGGTGTGATTACCTTTAAAGCTTTTGTAGATGACAAAATGTGATTAGCTTTATGTACTGCATCAAACCAGAATTTCGGTGAAAGCTTCTTGGATGCCATCATGCTCCGCATCATCTCAACAAGTACTCTATTCGTTCTTTCTGCAACACCATTTTGCTGAGAAGTATAAGCAATAGTAAGGTGTCGAGTAATACCTTTCTCATCAAGAAATGTCTGGAACTCATTTGATAAGTATTCTCCACCTCTATCACTTTTGAGAATCTGGATAGTTTCCTGACTTTCATTTTCAACCATAGGTACAAATTTCTTGAACATAGGAAAGACTTCTGACTTCAACTTAAGACCATAGATCCATGAGTATCTCGTAAAATCATCAACGAATAGAACAAAATACTGAAACCTTGAATAGAGTTTTCTCTCATAGGTCCATTCACATCTGAATGAATAATCTGCAATTTCCTGGTGTTGGAGGATAAACACTCCTATGTGCATAACAAAAGCAAATGAACCCTCCTAGAATCCTGAAATTTTTCAGACATAGGCTCTGTATTTTCTGAGTTTCTCTGAGTATATGCAGAGACTGATAATGAAATTTTGCAAGCTTAAACTAGACTCTAAGAGCTTTCAAATGAGAGTAAAATCACTCCATTTGGACACTGGATGATGCCTCAACCAGCTGCAACAAAACAGATAACTTGATCTCTTCACAGAGTATGAGCTAACTAGACTGACACTGTTCTGGACATTTCTCTGCACATGTGCAGGCACTGAAGCCGAGATTTATATCAGACAAAGTAGAACTTATAAGCTTTCCAACAAGACAAAAATTATTGCAAATGGATTCCGGATGAAGGAGAAACATCAATTACAAGAACGGGGGGTCTGCCAAAAACATCTAGATAGATAGAGTGTGCAAAAGTGAAATTTCTGCAAAATATGCAGAGAACAGCTAGTAGGGGGTGTGGTTAAGCAAGGGGGCAGCTTGGGCACGTATTTCCACGACTCTAAGTCATAATAAAACTCATTAGAGGTTTTAAAGACCACATACTAACCTCTTTAACCAATCAAAAGCATATACATGTCAAAAGTGAGGTCCAATCACATCAAGAGGTGAGCTAAATCTTCTCTAATCAACTTCTTTCCATTATGGGCATAATTGGATGACTCCAACTTGTGGAAATCAGCCTCCTTTGATTGTGGATGATGTGGAAGGTTCAATTTGGGGGTATGTTCCCACACTCTTGAGCTTGAAAAACTTTCAACACCTGGTAGCTGCAATATCATGTTTCTTGAAAGGTAGTTTATGCATCTTACCTTCAAGACAACCTTCACATATGTCTGAATTATTTGGTAGCTCGAATGAGGGTAAACTCTCAACCATACCTCTGTCTTTGATACTCTTGAGAGCTCCAAAACTTATATGTCCAAATCTCTCATGCCATAGCTTCATATCTTCCACCGGTGACGAAGATTTGACCGCACATGCCTGACTGATTTTTGACAAAACAAAAATCCCTCCTCTATGCTCACCTTGCAAAATACACGTGTCTTCTTTGTGTGATAAGATCTTACAAAGATCTTTCTCAAATACAACTTTAAAACCATCACCTAAAAATGGAGATATAGATAGCAGATTTTCCTTCATTTCAGGTACATATAAAACATTTGAAATCTGAAAATTACCACCTTCTCTTGACTTTAGGGTTACTGTACCTATTCTCACAACATCCAAATCATTGCCATCTGCAATAGTAACTCTTCTACTTGTAGAATAGGAAAGAGAAGAAAACACATCTATGCAACCTGTCATATGCTTTGTAGCACTTGAGTCAAATATCCAAGGATTTGCTGAAAGAACTTGTAAAGCTGCCTGATCAAAAGCTACTTCCTCAATGGTGATACAGGCATAAGAATCATCTTGAGATTTCCCTTTTTTATCATCTTCTGCAACATTACCTGATGCCTTTTTCTTTTCTGCTTCAATCCTTTTATAACATGCTGACTTAAAATGTCCAGGTTTCTTGCAGTAGTAACATATTACTTCCTTCTTCTTAGAAGACTTCTCTTTAGATGTAGTAGAAACAGAATCTGAAGTAGAAGGTGAAAGGGACTTACTTTCCATCTTGGATTGTTTTTCCTTCTTCTCCTTCTTCTTCTTTTTACCCTTTGATGAAGATAAAAGTGCTTCTTCATTCTCTTCCATTCCCTTCAACTGATCTTCATATTGAAGTAACAAGTATTCTAACTCTTCAAATGTAAACTCTCTCTCTCTCTTATGGTAAGGGTAAGAGTGGTTATGAAAGACCGATATGAGATAGGAAGTGAATTAATCAGCGTATTTACCATTTTTCATCATATATCTCAACTCCTACATTTAGAAGTTGATCTCTCAAGTCAACGAGTCTCGCAATGTGGGTTTGAATTGACTCACCAGCCTTCATCCTTGTATTTGCTAGTTGTCTCCTCAAGTGAGCTTTCCTAGCAGGATTTCTGCTCTGAAAAAGATTCTCAAGCTTCAACCAAGCTTGTCTAGAACTTCTCCAAGATCTGATCTATGGTAGAATATGCTTTTTGACACTCATTGCTATGAACGAGAGTGCTAAAGCATCTCTAACATCCCATCTTGCCTCCTCTTCAGTAGTAGGAACTGTAGGTAAAGATCTACCTGTGACTCTGGATGTAGAAGTGGTTACCTCTTCTTCAGTTGGTTCTGTGATAGTAACTCCAGTACCTCTTGAAGTTGTTGTAGCCCCTTCTTCGCCTTCTCGTCTTGGTCTTGTTAAGGATCGATTGACGATACTCCATAAATCCTTTGTCACTAACAAATTCATCATCATAAAACTCCTCATGGGATAATTAGAAGATCCATCCAACTTGTCCTCAATCTCAATTCTAATCTCACTCATCTTAACTAAGTGTGTATGTCAATTATGCTCTGATACCAAGTGTTGGAATTTGGGGCCCCAGGATCGTTCCAATACTAAAAACCTTTTGAGCATACACACTTAATTAATCAAGATCATATGTGAGAGATAGAAAGAAAGAGATCTTGAGACAAGGGAACGTAAGCAAGATGCTTACTCACTATTTTTAACGTAAGCAAGATGCTTACTCACTAAAAAATAGATGTCCAAATTACAACATGGGAGTACTACTCAACCATATAATGTGGTGCACTTACTAATGGAAGAATAGCCAAGAAGACGATGATACAAAATTCAGATTATGCTGTTATAATCTGAGTGTGTGTGAAGCGAATGAGCAACGAAGTGAAACTAACCCCACAAAATAGTGCAACAAATCTGAAAGTCAGCAAACCCTAATTCTGAAATTAGGGTACAGAAACCCTATAAACAGAATATAAGGCTAACTTACAAAAGATAGCTGCCACCACCTTGTAGAAGACTTATTGCTCCAAGAGAGTAGCCTCTCCTTCACCAAATCATCACTTCCAAAGCTTCAAAACTCCAAAACTCTAGCTTGTGAATTTTCAAATAGTGTTCCAAGTGCCTCTTTATATAGTTTTACTCTCCCTCAATAAAGCTAACGATCCAAACTCTTGAAAAGCTGATTCGTAATCCAAAAAAACCATGATCGTAATTTTTATGCTAAATTTGTGCTTTTTGGGTTAAAAAACTTCCATCGCAATTTTTTAGCTTTTCTTTTAATTTGATCGCTAATAAAAGATGCTTTTGGTATTTTGACTTCATATCTTAGCTGCTTTTGAGTTTGGACATCCAGAAAATGCTTTTCCTCCATTTTGAGCTAAATTAGGGTTTGACTTATCTCCGTGTTCTGACTTGTGATGGAAAAATGAAGCATACCACTAGATAGCTCTCACCAAGCTCTATCTATCTAGCCTAAAAAAGTTTTTCCCAAACTGTACAAAAATGCTAAGTCCAAAATGTAGAATTGCTGGAATGTGGACCATATGTACATTGACTTCCAACAGGAGGGAGGGAGGGAGGGAGGGAGGGAGGGCTCCAAAAGAGTTTAAGTGACTCTTCTGCTTTCCGAGGGATCTGTAATCAAGACGAAAAAAGAATGTCTGATGTTTCTGTAGGGAAGTTTCATATTGTCGACTCATTTTTTCGCAGTTTTTTAATGAGGAAGCAAGAAGTTGCTTTAAAACTTGTCTTTGCAAGTTTTCCTTTGCTTTCCGGGATCTTCTTTTTGTGCGAGTGAATGGACAGTAGGTGCATGCATACTCTTACATGCCCGCGCGCGCACGCACGCGCGCGCATGCACACACACACAATCTTCAGATTCATAGTGTCGGTTGATTATTAAAGTGTGTGTGGATATGCACATGTTGTTGGCTCCGTTTTTAGCAGTTTTCCTGCAAGCCTTTTCCAAAGAGATAATGCTCACATGAGGAAGCAAAAAACTATGCTTCAAAACTTGACTTGTCAAGTTTTCCTTTGCTTTCAGGGATCTTCGTTTTGCTTTTGTTTCTGTTCTAGTGCAAGGACAGTGCACACATGCATACTTGCACTTGCACGCGCGCACACACGCACGCGCGCGCACACGCGCACACACACACACACACACACACACACACACACACACACACACACACACACACACACACACACACTTGCACTCGCAAGCGTGCGCGCGCGCGCGCACACACACACACACACACACACACACACACACACACACACACACACACACACACACACACACACTTGCACTCGCAAGCGTGCGCGCGCGCGCGCGCACACACACACACACACACACACACACACACACACACACACACACACACACACACACACACACACACACACACACACACACACGCGCGCGCATGTGCACACCCCCCCGGGCCCCGGGTCACTCCGTGTCCCCCCTCTGCGAACACACATACACACACAATCTTCAGATTGATAATGTTTGTTGATTATTGAACTGTGTGTGGATAGGCCTTGGCATTGCTTTTTGCTGTTATTTTACGCGCAATCAATGCAAGTGCTAGGAAGGATTATGACAGTGATGATGAATATCTAGCACCAGCAGCGTCAAGGTCAAGTCGTCAACCTTTGCTAAACAGGCAGACAACAGCTGGAACTGCAGGTAATGCATCTGGCTCTGAAAGCCGGCCTGCGCGGGCAGATGCTTGGAGTACAAGGATGCGGGAAAAGGTTAGTTTTCTCGGATCTGTTTTGTTTTTTTCTGTATGCTCAACACTAACAAATTTTGTTATTTGTAGTATGGACTGGATACAACTGAGTTCTCTTACAACCCTGAGTCAAAGAGATATCCACAACAGGCTGCACCTGCAGAAGAAAACAAAGGCTGCTGCTCAATCATGTAGGAGCAATTCGCCCAATTGTTTTTCTCAAATCTATAACAAGGAGTTTCCGGATCCATTTTGTGTGTTCCATCACATTCTCTACAGCTGTTGTTTTTTTGCTGTTGATTGGGGTTTGGCACCTTGATGTTATATCTTGTAGGGCTTATTGTTGAACAACTATATGCTAGTCCAGGTTTTGTAGAGGTTATGCATCAGTGTACACTGTAAACTTGTGTTCTGGCTATGTTTTTTAGCTCAACGGTTGTTGAATGATTCCATTGGTTTGATGAAAATAAGGTACTTTGCTTACCTGTAAGCTTGAGAAATGCACTTGCCCAGTGGAAGGATTTTGAACTGATGGTTCTATCAGCTCTTCTTGGATGCAGATCCAAACCTTAGTGCAATACACTGATTTATGGAGCCAAGTATGGATAAAACATGACCTTTTGAAGGTTTGCGGAGGAATATTTAATTCTGAACCTTTTCGCAGGGTTATCCATAATTTGACTCTGACATTGACTTTAAAGGGTCTGGTTGGTATGACATCCAAGTTTTGTTTAGGGTAAACATTACTTTGTGAAACTGTGGCAATTCATTCCAATTTCTTCGTCTTTGGATAAAAGTGCATTATATTTCTGCATGTTTTCGGTCGCATATCATAGTATAAGGTAAGCTGATGTTATCATAATAGATGTTTGCTGAATTCACTGTCCTGTTTATGAACTTGGTTTGTTGAGGGTGTTCTACAATGATATAGTGCCCGAAGATGACATATGGATGTATTTTCATCAGACTTGCTGTTTTTCCCTCAATAATTGATACCGAATTACAAACAGACTGAGGTGTCTTAAGTCTGGGAAAAAAGGGATATCTCACAAAATGCTTCACATTATGATTTTGATACTCTACAGTGACATGAAAAGAGAGGGAGACGTAGAAGATTCGGCTCAATTGTTTTCAATAAGGCTTTTAATTTCTGCAGCACGTGATACACTGCTTATTTACCAGAATGTGTGACACGAAAAGAAAGGGAGACGTAGAAGATTTAGCTCAGTAGTTTTCAATAATACTTTTAATTTCTTCAGCATGTGATACATTGCTTATGTTCCTGTATGATGTGAGTAGCAACACATGTGTATTATGGCAGATCTGCACTTTGTATGGTGCAGTGAACAACATATCTGACCATTATATAAGTATTCCTGACCTTTTGGGTTTATGTTTATCATTGCAATTGAATTGTAGAATATGAATAAAATTCCATACAGGGATTATAACAATTAACTTGGCAAAACTCATCCAATCTGAGTTTTTAAAAGTTGATCCCGAGTATAATAAAGATGGTAATGGCTAAAATGTTGCCATTCCTTATCTTGTGGCTTGTGTCTTTCCTCTTCCCTCCTTTTTTTTTCCTGTGTCTTGTGCGAGAGTTGACACCATAGTTGCACTCCTGTGTGTCATACAAGTCCACAATGTGACCTGTCCAGTCCCATCTTGTTCAGTCCCGTATGATCCATCCGATCTGTATACAGGCATCCAGTTGATTGTTCCCAATTTATTAGAAGTTGGAGTTTGTCTTAGGTGTCTTATGTGAAATTTAAATTATGCATTGTGATTGTTGATTATTATTCGTATGCAAACTTTTAATTCCAAATTGTATTTTATCGGTTCTGAATTTAGAATGCATGTACATGCGTATATACATGTACATTTGCTTGTACATGTATCGTACACATCATACTCATAACCCTAATTTTGGTAAGATTTTGTACTGTACATGAAGGGTACAGGATGTATCATACAGGACTGGACATGACTACCATGGCTCTCTCTCTCTCTCTCTCTCTCTCTCTCTCTCTCTCTCTCTCTTTAGACATGAGCTAGCACATATCTATAGCTCCCATGTTCGAGAGCGCATCTACTCCCTTGATCCCTCTGCCTCCTTGGACACCCTCACCGCCCACTTCTCCTCGATCCTCCATACATCTGCTACTCTCAGCTTCCCATACACCACCCACAGCACTGCACATCCGACACTGTTGGGGCATACACCCCAGAATAGATGGTACGATGAGGAGTGTAGGCGACTATACCGACATCTCAGAGCACAGAGTATCTTGGGATCCATCACAGAGAGGGAGGCACGACGACAGATGCGAGCCCTCACACGCCGGAAGCGGCGAGCTTTCGAGGAGCGACAGGAGGCAGAGTTGATCGACCTTCTCATGAGTAGGGATTGTGCCACCGCGTGGAGGGGACTACGTGAGCCACGTCCACCTACACCCATAGCCGATCCTTCGACTTGGCACACCTACGCCCAGAGGTTATATGACGTCCCAGGACAGCCACCATTACCGATTCCTTCCACACCGCGTCCGGTGATATCCACCCTCTTCACAGCAGGCATGGTACGACAGGCCATCCATAGGCTACAGCATGGCCGTTCAGCAGACCACACGGGGCTACAGGGAGAGCACTTTATATACGCAGCAGATGTAGTTTCCCACTTGATCGCCCATCTCTTCAACCGTGCTTTGGTTGAGGGATTACCCGACTCATGGACTATGCATACCATTACGCCTATCCATAAGTCCGGCGATATGATGGACCCAGGGAACTACAGGACTATTATGATAGGCCATATCCTGGCCAAGATCTATGGGGCAGTACTAGAGGCAGAGCTCAGTACACACGCTGAGGCAGCGGGGATCAGAGCACCCGGCCAGGCAGGCTTCCGCCGCACTTTCTCCACCATCGACCACATCTTCGTGCTTCGTTGCTTGATTGAGAGCGCGAAGGCGAGGAAGCAGAGACTATACTGTTGCTTTGTGGATTTCCACAAAGCCTTCGACATGGTCCCTTGAGAGAGACTACTACGGAGGCTCCAGGAGTTACAGCTTCCATCAGACATGCTATGGGCCATCCACGCTTTGTATGCACGAGTCACAGGCAGGGTACGCTGCCCCGGCGGTCTATCAGACAACCTTGTTAGCACCATTGGTGTGAAACAAGTTTGCCCCCTCTCACCCACTCTCTTCGGTCTCTACATCGACGAGATCACGGAGTATATACAGCGAGCAGGAGGGAGAGGAGGAGACATCGGAGGTACGCCAGTACATATCCTATTATATGCTGATGACATTGTCCTTCTCTCAGAGTCACAGGAGGGGTTGCAGTCACATTTACAGGCGCTCGATACCTTTTGCATGGAGAGAGGACTCATAGTGAACCTTGGCAAGACCAAGGTCATGATCTTCCATACCTCCAGGACAGTACGCCATCGCGCCTCTTTCACAGCAGCTTGAGGACAGATAGAGGTAGTGGACTCCTACGTCTACCTAGGTATCACCTTCTCGGGCAGCACAGGGGTATTCTCCATGGCACAGGCTGCGAGAGATAGATTGACGCGAGGTTATGCGGCACTTGCAGGATTGGAGAGACGCTGCTTTCAGACACATTTTCAGGAGCCCCGGACTAAGGGGTGGCTCTTTGACACTCTAGTGACACCCGCATTGATGTACGCAGCAGCAGTATGGGCACCAGGGATCACAGAGGCGATGTGGACGCAGATTGAGAGGCCCCATATGACCATGATATCACGCTTGCTGCGCAACAAGCCCTCCGTTCCACATGACATTATACGAGCTGAGCTTGGCATACCACCGATGCTAGTGGAGGCCCTCTTCCAGTTGGTGACCTTTATTCTGAGAGTCAGAGAGCTCCCCACTAGCCGACTCACCAGGCTTGCATTTGAGAGCTCTAGACATTTGGCAGAGACAGGGCATGAGAGAGTATGGTATGCATAGACTTACCGATGGTTAGCAGACCATGGCATGAGCATTACGGATCTCCCCCCTTTTCAGTATGACCTCTCTTCCCCCCACATTACCCTCTCTCGTTCGGAGAGGAATAGGATCATCCGTCAGGACCTACTACAGATACACGTCAGGGAGACATGGATAGCACCACGGGAGCCTCTTCCCACAAAGAGGCAACACTACAGAGAGCACTTCCTAACTGTGACAGCGGATGGTTTCATTCAGAGACCACGATACATGGATACATATATGGCACCAGCTGAGAGAGTGGCCATTGGGCAGCTCAGAGTATCATCACACCAGCTCGAGATTGAGATTGGGCGAGCCACACATACCCCCAGGGATGAGCGATTATGCAGGATATGTAGAGAGGAGGTGGAGGACGAGGAGCACTACACATGTAGATGCCAGGCATATGAGGACATCAGAGACCGCTACCCACAGCTCTTCAGGGGGCCTAGAGAGATCAGGGCTTTATTGGGGACAGAGGACCAGCGCCCTTTAGGTCGTTTCCTAGTAGAGCTCCAGCACCACCGCGCATCACTCCTCCAGCAGCAGATGGAGATACACCTGGCCCCCCCCCCTCAGACTCATATTACAGATTTTTTCAGACCCACATACACTCGAGGGCCCAGCTCGATGCGGGGTGTCACATTACACAGAGCAGAGGAGCTTAGACGACAACGTCGACGACCGAGACCCCTTGTCCGGAGAGCTCGTCCACATCAGAGAGAGATTCAGGCGATTCACGCACGCCATGACATGGAGATACAGAGACGTCAGCAGCGCACCCCTATCGATTTGGACGCCCAGAGCATTTTGAGGATCGCCATGATGCCTTACCCACCGATGCATCCTACACCCACTCCAGACATTTAGGGGGTTGTGACACCATCGAGCCTCCCCTCCCTATGCATATCATGTTTGTATCTCACCCATTGAGCATATAGAGTGCATACCCATAGCACCCCACACCCTTGATGCCAGCTACTATCCCTCCTTTTATACCCGTTTGTAGTACTCACACTTTATTTTCGTTTTGGATCACAGTGGATTGGATCATACTGATGTATATGTTTTGTCTCGTAGGCCGATTTTGGCCTCTAATAGACGTTAAAAAGTCTTTCTTTCTTTCTTTCTCTCACACACACACACATACACACACACACACACACACACACACACACACACATGCATACATCTTTTTCTTCATAAGTTTTTGCATTATACTTTTGCAAAACAAAAAAACGAACTTTTTCCCCAACTGAATGTCAAACGTGTGCATGCACACACATGCATGCACGTACACACGCTTGCTCATGCGTGCGCGCACATGCAGATGAAGAAAAAACAAAGGATCTGCTTAATTTCAAGGTTTCCTTGCACAGAGTTTGAGGTTGACTAGGCGGAGAAGTAGACCACAACAGAATGCATTCTTCCCTGCTCCATCCCCTTTCATCCCGCCTTCCTTGGGAAGGTCTGACTCTTTTAACTTCTTGAAAGGGGGTTTTCAATACAAGGACATGTACATGAAGAAACACTTAAAGAACAACATTTAAATATTCTGGAATGGAACTTTCCTGGCACAATTGACCAACTATGCGATTGGGCATTATCTGTCATTGTGAGGTGGCTTGATGAAGTCTCGATGTGTACCATGGTTGTAAGGTGCTCAGAATTCCTGATGGGAATGATTAATCCTCTTCTTTGAGGCTGGAAGAGTGCGATTTCGCCTTTTAAATACTTGCATGCAGACAAAAGGCTGTTACATGGAAGAGTAGATCAGTTTGGGGTATTTACAGGACGTTGTGGGCCCTTGCATATTGGTCAACAAAGATATAGCAATGGTTTCCTCAAAAGGATATACACTCAACACACTTTTGGGAAAATGGATTTTGTCAAAACTGAACAAGCTCCTAACCACTTTGAGGTGATTTGAAGTATGTTAAATGTTTCTTGTGAATTTCCCACTGCCTGTTGTTTTCTCTGTGCATGCTCTCAGGTTTTTTCCGAATGGACAACATATAATGGGCAGAGAATATTGCATGTATAATTGCATATGGGTGCAGTTCACACCATGTATGCGAGCTCCAAATCGTTGATGGTGGTGTATTGTGAGACACTATAAACACGTTAGATGTGCAATCGTACAGATGTGCTTATGATGCAAGGAAGATGAACATGAAGAGGCACAATAAAACTTCACAGGTCATATGGTAGACCTGCAATGACCGAAGCTATAAACATCAAGCATTGTCTGCATGGATGTGTCAAAGACTCCTAGTCTATGAGCAAAATCAATGAAAGATAATACACCAATAAGTGATGGCCAAACTGTTTGCGTGCATGTGTACGACATGTTTCTCTGCATCCAGTATCTTGTTTAAAGGGTTTCTACTTGTGATTTGTTTTGCAAGTATCATTGTAAGCCGTTGAGTCCGTTGGAGGTTGGAGCTCATTGCATAGATACAATGCATAGATAAAATGCATGATGAAGATGATGATCCATGCAAAATAATACAACTGAATTGTGCCATGTAAATTAAAGACACTGAGAATGAAAAATTATTTATAATAAAACCTAGTAATTGGGAAAACCTAGTAATTGGAAGCTATTACAAGAAATCAGAATGGCCTTCATGTAATATTTACTTGTTTCATATTCACGTCCCAAACCCTTAGTTTGCAGCCCCAACAAAATTATCTATGCATTGGTATGAAAGAAACTTTTGTTTTAATGATTGAGCTACTTTGAGCACTAATACATAGTAGGCATGTATGTCTACAATAAGATCCAATACACCTTACAAGATGGGTCTTCTAATCGCAACTTGGAAACATTATTTGTTCCACACAACCCACTAATTATCACAACAATCACACTTGCATCAACCATCCTCTATCCACTGCTTAATCTTGCCCTACTACACGCCTACTACATGCACGTGCACACATACGTACATGCATACACATACATGCATATGTTACGTACATGCATGCATGCATGCAAACATACATACTTATAATACATACAATCTACATCATACATAGGTGCATACATACATGCATGCTTGCATACATATAATCATACTTATAGGACTTACATGTAGTACACCCACACACACAGACATACATGTGGACATGCTTGCAGCATACATATATTCATACATATCTATTGCATGTTTTGAGCCTTTGTGTAAGCCTTCTTAACTATGCCTTACTCGATGGAATTATTCTACTTGTACACTTAAGTAGCTTGCTAAATATAGGTTGAATTATACACGTGACATGCTTGCACCATAAATATATTCATACATATCTATTGCATGTTTTGAACCTTTGTGTAAGCCTTCTTAACTATGCCTTAATCGATGGAATTATTTCACTTGTACACTTCAGTAGCTTGCTAAAGTACTAGTGTTAGTTCTTGGATATTCCTTCTATGCTTACAACTTGATATAGGGTGCATCTTGATTTTGTATATGATTTTTCTTCAAAAGATTAGTTCTTTTTGGATCCTAAAAAAAGTACCTTCATGGTTGAACATTATTGTACCATAATATTGACAAGGTTGTGGGGGTTGATAGTTTGTGATATATTAATTATAAGAAACAATAGCACAATGGAATAAAGCAGTAGACAGAGTTGAGGAGAAACATAGACAAAGAGAGACAAACTGAGAGATAGAGAACTCAAATTCTGAAATTGCGAAGAGTAATGTGACTACAAAGATAGTCCTCTCCACCTGTGGGCTCCTGATGTGGAGCTTAGATGATGATCTAGACATACTCTAGATGAAGGGCTTACTAGTGTGCAATGTCATGTAGAGCTACACATGGTCCATACTTATATAGATTTCACAATGGGAGTCAGTATAGATGAATGTAATCAGGAGGGACAAAATATTCCACAAAATATACAATCCGATAATATCTCCATGATCAAAAGTCCTATCTTCTTGGCACTACGGACTAGGGGGCTAAGCCCTTTAGACCTCGCAAAAGGGGGTAAGCCTTCCTTTGCACTCCCCCCCCCCCCATTAAGATTGTATGGGGAAACGGCATGGCATGACGAGGCATTTATTTTCACCTTGACTAGACTCCTAATGACTCGGAAGTTTATGCCCTACCTGACCTAATGGCTAGGCTCACAAGATCATCTATTACCATCAATGGTTACACAGACCTCATCTAACTTGGACATTAGGGTTCCACAAATGTTTTGGCTCTCACAATGGCGTCCCCTCATAATGGGGGTCCTACAACTTAGAGCACCATGGATTATTTGTGGTCACTTGGGGGTGGTGTATCGAGTATATCTAACACCCCCTCACAATGTCCACCCTACGGTGAACTACCTCGTTGGTCCAATGCCAAGCTTTAGAAAGTGTTGATGAAGTTTCTCTCTCCCAAGAGCCTTGGTGAAGATGTTTGCTCCATTTTCTTAGTTGGACAATAACTTATCTCCATGATCGCATCCTCTATCAACTCACACATGTAGTGATACTGCATTTCTATGTGCTTGGTACATGCATGGAAAACATGATTCTTGACGATGACCATGTAGCTTTGGTTGTCACACCAACCTTGTAGCCTCCTTCCCTTTTATTCTTATGTGTCATAGGACCCTCCTCAACCATACTGCTTCACATGTTGAAACACATGTTGCTTTGTACTCAACTTCCATAGAAGATAATACTATAGTCGGTTGCTTCTTACTGATCCAAAAGAAGATGTTGGATCCTAAAGAAAAGAAATATCCAAAAGCTAATTTTGTGGTATCAATACCTTGTGCCCAATCGGATTCATAGTATCGAACTAAAGGCGATCCCTCTTCATGGAGAATACTATAATCAATGTCTCCTTTCACATACTTGAGTATCTGCAAGCTTGCTTTCCAATGCATTTGGCAAGGCTTATTGGAAAAATTTCTTACTACTCCAATAACATAGAAAATATTTGGTTTTCTATTGCATAAGTATCTACATAGAATACAATCACAATTGTCTCCCCTCCTCTCTTTAGAACATATAAGTTAGCACCGGAAGCACATATTTTGGAACATAGATTTCAAAGACACTATATCCGCATGTATTATGCTCTAAGGGCTTGTTAGAGCCCATATAATGCCTTCTTCAGCTCACAATACCTTGGTTCTCTGAATGGAAAGCATCAAACCATGGTGGTTGGGACACATATACCTCCTCTTTGAGGTTCATGAATGCTGATTTGGCATCCATGTGATAGAATAACCATCGTCTATGTGCAATCAAAACTAGTATTACATGGATAGTAGTCATCCTTGAAGTTGAGGCAAATGACTCACAAACCATTAACGTTGTAATTTATTTCGAGACCCACTTGGTGCCAATGAATTTGTGCTTAGGTTGTCAATCCACTAGCTCCCAAGTTCCACTCCTGATGATATTGTCATATTTTGTTTGCATGATAACCCTCCAATTCAGATCATGGAGTGCCTCTTCCACATTGGTTGGTTCCTTTGTTTATTCTTGAATGAGTTCAACCATCAGGGGTGTATTTACAATATGGGTGCTTGCGGTTCTCTACTCTATTCTCTGTGATCCCCTTGGTCCATTTGCAACCTATTCTAGTGTTTATGGGATGGGTTCTGTAGAATTATAGAGCTTCCAATGGATTTTTCGCTTGGGTGATACCAGGTTGGTGACTTTCACACATCATCTGAAGACCATAATTCCTTCTCTTCTTTAGAAGAGATATAGATCTTGGGCCAAGTTCATAGTGGATTGCCCCTTTACCTGACGATAAAGTGGAAGCTCTTTTTTCCTCTTCCATTGCATTTGATTGCTCCTCCTTAGTCACCACATCTTGACTCACCATGATCTTCTTAGCCTCAGGGTCATAAATCATATAAGACTTCTTATCCTTGCTCTACCCTAAGAAGATACATTTGATTCTTTGTGGTTGAAGCTTGTTTCTCTCTCTATCTTGAACATATTCATAACATTCACTTCCAAATACTTTGAAATGGGGAAGTGATGGCTCTTTTCCAGTGTAAGCCTCTTGTAGAGTCTTTACATTAAGTTCCTTTATGTAAATTAGATTCAAGATGTAGACAGAAGTTTTGACAACTTCTACCCAAAATTGATTTGGCAAACCCTTTCCCTTCAACATGCACTTTGCCATCTTCATGATGGTTCGATTATGACATTATGCAATACTGTTTTCTTGAGGGCTATGTGCCACTGTGAGTTGATGCTTTATTCTGTTACTCTTGGAGAAATCTTCAAAATCTGTTGATATAAACTTACCATCATCTTATGTATTGAATTTCTTCATCTTCTTCCCTGTTTCAATTTCCACAAGCTAAAGACATTCCTTAAAATTACCAAAAGCTTGAGCGTTATCACAAAGAAAATAAATCTACATCTTCGTACTTTAGTAATGACAAGTTACATGAAGTAGGAAGATCCGCCCAAGCCTTGTGTAGGGATTCTTTTGCACAAGTCAACATGACCCAACTCTAGGAACTGCCTTCTTGGGCAGGTGGATTCTAACATTTGTGTGTCGACCATGTAACTACATGTGCGCCAAGTGTTCCAGTTAACTCGAGTTAACTCAAGTGGATGCTTATAGAAGGTTCTAGAGCTCTTTGGGCACGATCCTCTCCCCATGTATCTCATGGGGGTTGAACCCAAGACCTCCTCCTTCACATCCTTGAGACTTAACTACTAAGCTAAGTAGATCACTTCTTTACAAGAGCAGATCATCTTCTACGTAAGTGTAGTCTCGAGATCTTTGATCATACACACGGGTGACCAAACAATGTCCGATTTTGGATATGTCTAAACTAGTGGGACCCCTATATCATAGGCTTATTTATTTCATTCTTCCTCCCTTGGAAAAATATTTGCTTCCTCGAAAATAGAGTTATATAAATACTGTAGGCAACCCCCGAGCCTCATGTTCTAAAACCGAAAGAACATGTCTCATCTCTATGGTGGGATTGTTACATTTATGTGTTCCTCGAGTAGCTTTGATGTGAACCTTTTCCCTATACATGGGTACTTTTTACTCTAGTGATGGCTAGAGGTTTTTTCCCCATGTTACCACATACTTGATACTCTCATATATGGTGGTACTTTGTACTTAGGGATATTATTCAGCTCCTACTTCAGTTCAATTCATCATCAATAGAGAGAGCTATTCCAACCATCGTGTTCTCTGTGTGTCTTCCTGCGTTTGTGCTTCTTGTGTGTGCTTCTCGTGTGTCTCTTGCACTTCTACACACACGCAACTGTGGTATTAGAGCAGGTTCAACTCTTTCTCAAATTTTAGTTTTTCGTGTCGCGGCGTGCATGCACTTTTAACAGTGCAAATCGAGCATAGAACTGTGAATTTCAGCACCCAAGAAACATTTCCACCAGGTGTGCTGGGGTTTTACCCCCATTTCGAAGCCATTCGTGTAGTCAGAATTACCATTAGAGTGATGATTTGTGAGCTGAAATTTCAGCATTCATTTCAGCTTTCGTCGAAGTGAAGATTTTGTCACATTCTTGTTCTTTTGTGAAATGGTGGGCAACAATGACTTGTTTGGCATGCTTCAAGTTGAAGATAAGCTTGATGGGACCAACTATCCGATGTGGTCTTACATGATGAAACATGTTCTTGTTGCAAAACAACTTTGGAACATAGTGGCAGATGTTGATCAAAGACTTGCAGGTTCTCCTACTTCACATTCTATGCATAGATGGAGCTTCTTCTTCGAGTATAGTGGTTTCTCCTTCTCCACCTATACAGGAGCAGCTTAGATGGAATGGAAAAGATGCAGAAGCTCACGCTTTGATTGCGCTTTCAGTGAAGTGTCATATAGTTCCACACATTTGGTCATGTTCTACATCGAGACAGGCATGGGACACTCTTACTTCTTTGTATGTCGTGCCTAATGAAGCACGTGTTGCATACTTGAGGATGTATGTATTGCTGAAAAGGAGTTAGTGGATGTGTATGTGACACGCATCAAGGACTTGAAAGATCAATTGGCAAACATAGATGAGATTATTCCGGATGCATCACTCATTTCTACATTGTTGGAAGGATTACCAGAATCTTTTCAAAGCTTTGCTACTACACTCCGTTTGGTTGCAAAAGGAAATCCTAATATGTATGCATTTGATGAGGTTGTGTCTCTTCTTTTGCAAGAAGAGAAATCTAGAGTTAATAGGAGTGGTTTGATTGATGGAGCGCAAGCACTTGCTATTTCACAAAAGGGGAAAAGCAAGTATGGTTCAGCTTTGGGTTCATCAAAACCAAAGCCTCAACCTTCCTCTTTCACTCATTCCTCTAATGATGGTGATTTGCAAAAGAAGAAGAGGTGCAAATATTGCCGGAAGGCTGGTCATACTATTGATGAGTGTAGAAAGCTTGCTAAACGCAATGAAAAGAAGAAGGAATCTGGCATGTCTATTGCTGAAAATTCAGCAAATGTAAAGAATGATGAAGCTAACATGGCTCAAGATTTTTGGGCATGTGTTGTTGCATGTCATTATGATGCTTCTTTGCGTTCTAGATGTATGGTTGTGAGTGAGGCTGATTCGGATTGGTTCTTTGATAGTGGTGCTTCGAAGCACATAACATCATGCAAAAGCTTTTTTGCCTCTTTGAAAGATGCACCCAAAGGAGGACATGTGGTGTGTGCAAACAATGCCTCTTATCCTATCATTGGATTAGGAGAAATTGAGTTTACGGCTGCAAATGGAGGTGTGATTCTCTTGAAAAATGCATTTTATGTGCCTGATATAAAGAAGAACTTAATTTCAGTTCCGGTGATTGCCAAAGCTTGACTTCATGTACACTTTGTTGATGATAAGTGTATGGCTCATGATTTCAGCAAAGGCAATGTTATTGTGATGTCTGGTACATTATGTAATGGTTTGTATCGCATGGATACATACAAGAGGGCTGCCTCGAATGCCTTGGTTGCTCATACTTCCTCCATGGCTGAAATGGAGCTTTGGCATGGTCGTTTTGGTCACTTAAACTTCAATAGTTTGCTTTACTTGCAAAAGAAGGACATGGTTATTGGCTTGCCTACATTTGAGTCCATTGAAAAGCATGCATGTGAAGGTTGCATTCTTGGAAAAATTCATCGTGCTTCTTTTCCAAAAGATAGTCACACACACTACAAGAAAATTCAGCTTGTTCATAGTGATGTACGTGGTCCCATCAAGACTCCATCTTTTGGAAAGCATGTATATTTTGTTACCTTCATTGATGATGCTACTCGCCATGCATGGGTGTATCCTATGAAAGCAAAGAATGATGTATTTTCTTGCTTCAAAGCATTTTTAGCTATGGCTGAAAATTTTTCTTCACAAAAGCTTTTGACTCTACGCACGGATCGTGGTGGTGAATACATGTCACATGAGTTTAATGCTTTTCTTCGTGAAAGAGGTATTTCACACCAATGTATGGTGCCATATACACCTCAACAAAATGGTGTTGCCAAGCGTAAAAATAGAACTCTACTTGAAATGGCACAATGTATGGTTAAATGTAAGCATCTTCCTGATACGTTTTGGATGGAAGCGGTCATGTGTGCAAATTATGTGTTGAATCACTACCCTACAAAAGCATTGAGAGTCATCACTCCTTATGAGGCTTGGAATGGTCATAAGCCTATGGTTAGTTGTGTGTTTGGTTGTTTGGCATATGCTCCTATGCCATCATAACAACGTCACAAACTTGTTGACAAGGCAAAGAAATGTATATTTGTTGGTTATAGTGCTGAAAGGTAGGGATATCGTATGTATCATCCATTGATGAATACAATTATTGTCAGTTGAGATGTGGTATTTGTTGAAAATTCAATTTTCCCTCTACTTGAATGCAAAAAACAGCCAACAGTTAGCTCACAAGAATTCCAGCAAAATAGAGTTGAAAATGTAGAGAATTTCTAGCCAAACATGGCTGAAAATTTTCAGTAAAAAACTGTCAAAATTGTTGGAAATTTCCAGCCACATATGGCTGAACATTTGCGTCAAAAGTTGTGAAACTGAGTACATCGAGGTTTTCACAGCTACAATGGAGTGTATATGGCTGAGACGCCTATTGATGGATCTTTGCATAGAGATTGATGCTGCTATGCATATTTTCACTGATAGTCAGAGTGCTTTGGTTGTTGCACGAAACCTAGTGTTTCATGCACGGACCAAACATATTGAGGTGCATTATCACTATGTGAGAGAGCGCCTTCATGCAGGAGATATTGATTTGGTATATGTGCCTACACAAGATAACGTGGTAGACATATTCACCAAAGCTCTTCCACGGGAAAAAGTTTGAAGCTTTTCACAAAGCTTTAGGCTTATTACCTTGTGGGGGTTGATCTGTCAGTCCTTGTATGTGTTCATATCATTCGCTCCAGGGGGGGGTTTGTTACACTTATGTGTTCCTCGAGTAGCTTTGATGTGAACCTTTTCCCTATACATGGGCACTTTTTACTCTAGTGCTAGCTAGAGGGTTTTTTCCCCATGTTATCACATACTTGATACTCTCATATGTGGTGGTACTTTGTACTTAGGGATATTATTCAGCTCTTACTCCAGTTCAGTTCATCATCAATAGAGAGAGCTATTCTAGTCATCATCTTCTCTGTGTGTCTTGCTCCGTTTGTGCTCCTTGTGTGTGCTTCCCGTGTGTCTCCCACACTTCTACACACACCCAACAGGGATCCCTACGCAAATGATTCAAAACATCATCTATCTTTACACTTTGATAAACTGGTCAAATTACAAAGTAGTGAATGAATAATAAGGGTGGATCTAATAACAATCTTGGCCAATTCACTGTTCTACTAGGTGCGATCTGGGCATGAACATGTGAACTAGATGTATTCAAATTATTAGTCCATTTTTGGGCATGACTAGTGAATGGACATAGTAATTAAGGCAAGATAGATCTAACTTGGATGTTTGTACAATGGTTTACTCCCAACCAACAATTAGTTGATTTTTTCACCTCACTGGAGGACTTCTTTGTCCTAATGGGGCTAAAAATCCTATGTAAACTCAAGGAGAAAGTTTTCCTATTTACTTTGGATCAATTGTACTATAACTTGACCAACTCAAATCCAAAATGAAAATTATCCAACTTAGGACACTTTTCTCAAAGAGTTTAGCTTTTAGTTTTTGGGAATTGTCAAGTTGATGAACAATTCCTAACTTCTCTGTTCTAGAGTCTATTATAACTCTAGAAATTCTTTTAGAAGTTTGCTAGATAACTAGAAGCAAACTCAAATGAATAAGACAACTTAGACTTAGCATCTTTTGAAGATTAAAAGGGGTTCTTGTATAAAACATCTATCTTGGATGTTTAATTTAGTTATTTGGTTCTAAGTGGCTAACCCTCGGCTTCATTGACAAGAACTAGATATCGTATCTGAGTCAAATCCAAAAGATTTGTAAAGAAGAAAGAAAGAACTAAAACTCTGTATAACCAATTCAAACTTCTAAGATACTTGATGTGAGTCAAACTCTAGATGATTCAAGACTTTGACTACTCAAAGATCTGTTTCAACAAGGTGTTGAACCATTCTATCTATCTTTAAGAGAAAGAAACTTGATTCTCAAAAAGATTTATAGAGTTAATCTAAACATAATCCAACCACAAGATACTAGTGTGATATACAACATCAATGTGTCTACCCACTGAGGTTCTATTGATGCATTTTTACTCAAATAATGCTTCACTTGAGACTAAATTCATGCCTATATTAAATCTTTATGACTTCCTACTTGGAATGCAATTCTTGTGTATTGCTTTGCGTCAAAGGATTGAATTTACCGAGTTACACTAGGAACTTGGTGATTGGTTTAGTAAGTCCTTTCCTTAGTTGAAAGGATCATTTAAGTGTCAAAGTCTTACTTCTTCAAAAATTTATTAAACAACAATCTATCTTGAAGTGTCTCATAATTCAAATAAGAAAAAGTATGTGCCTTATTTAAAAAAGAAAATCTTGGAAGTTATTTACTTCATATCTTCTACTTACTTCCTACTCATCTTTTCTAAAAGGTGTTATCCCAAAATATGTTTGTTTTCAACAAACATTGTTTTGCTATACGTTTATGTGTTATCTATCCTTCATGACAAGGCATACTCCCATAATACATTTATAGTTATTCCAATTAAATGAAATATTAGTTTCTTCCAAACATCAACCATTTGGATAAAGTATACACTTACATGAGCATACCTCCTTCATCAAAGAAGGATCCACTTATGCACACATACATACATACCTATAAATGTTCTGGTTGCTTATATATATTTGGATGGGCACACACTAGCGGACACACTTGCATACATTGCACACAGTTAGGAAAAGATAAATATTCCCATGTAACAAAATGACATAACTTACATACAAACATTTACACAGGCATACACACGAACACATACATGCGTAAATTACTTAGATACCTACCCTTTCTTAAAGGACTTATACAAGTACAACTTGGAATATACATGGTCATTTTCACACGTATATTCACACATTCTTAGGAAAAAAAAAACACATGCTACAGCCATATACATAAGTAAATACATATAAATACGTAAATACATGCATACGTAAATTCATTTGTTTGAGAGGTAAGAACATGCTTTCGGGTCTTATGGAGGGCACATCATCCCGTGATCTCGACATAACTCATGGCAATATTACAAGTGCCTACGTACACATTTTATTAATTTTTTCCCATGAAGAAAAGGGTGTGTTCTTGTCTCTCTTTGCTTGACTTGATGATATGTCCTGAAGTGTATTATGTTATGTTGTAGTGATACAAAGTTATGGTGGAACACATATTGCTAGTATAGCTTAGAGGGGTATAACTCTTATAAAATAGTGTGCTTTCTTAATAACTATATTAATCCACATTCTTTTCTAGTGCACCAGCTGTACGATTCCATTTAGTGATTGTGCCATATTATACAATTACACGGCTTCAAATGGATAGTTGCAAATTTACATTGTTCGGATGCAACAATGATTTTTTTTTCTCTTAGGGTCATTCGTGTGATGAGTAGAATTTTTTATGTCTCCTGGTTTGTTTCATCCTCAATGGCCTCCCGATAGTCTTCAAATATTAGTGGAGTTCTTTTTTTCGTTCTTCATGCAAGACTTATAAACTAAACCTTGTGTCAACTAACATACATGGTAGAAGTAATAGTAAGGTTTTGAGTTTCATGAAAGAACTTAGAAAGTTATTTTTTGGATTATATTGATTTGAATTTTCCAATCGAACTTCTAATTGTTCTTTTTGAAAATTTCGGTGTACCCTCTCTAGTGTGTGCTACACTTGTGAATATTTATTTAATTCCCTCTTGCATAGTATTATTTATGTGTGAATGCGTTGTTTTTGTATTAAATCATAGAGAATTATACGTGTGGGGTTGTCGGACTTTTATGAAATCATATATTAAAAACCTTTGATTTTTGTGATAAAATGCCACTCATGCACCCTCATTCTATGTGAAATTTCTAGTATGTATTCGCTCAGCCCGCAGGTATCGGAGTCAGGTTTCGATCCTGGAACCTATGGATTATGGGCCCACCACGCTTCCGCTGCGCCACTCTGATGTGGTCCGGTGTGGTGCTCTATGAATTAGGATAGACCTATTTAATATCCTATCTCTTATTAGTTTTTCATAACCTTTCCGAGTTTTTCTCTTTAGTAGTTGATAAACTCGGAAAGGTTATGAAGTGTGTTGCTTTCGAAGCAAAAAAATTATCGATAAGTTTAAGAGAGTTCGTCCATAACTCTTCCATAAACATAGTATTCTAAATCCAGCATCCAGCCTGATATATGAAAATTTATCCTTTGGGTATTTATGTATAGTTAAAGTTGATGGTTTTTTCCTTTTTCCATAAAGTGGTTTCTGATACATCTCGAGATCTTAGACATCTCAGGGTATGATGGGGATAGCAAACGATAATTTTGATTGTACCTATCACCCCTCTCAAAATGCTCATTCGTACTATCATTATTATTATTTTTTTCTTTTTAAAAGAGGAACTTCGTTTGAATCCTAATCTCCCTTGCTTGAATTGATTGAAAGAAAAATTGTACAAATGAACGGGCATAGTGCCCATGGGACCCTCCATATCTCCCAAATCAGGTTTTGTTGGAGTTAGACGTCTGCGGAAGCACGCGAACAACACAAGGAAGAAGAAGAAGCTTGTAGCACAACACACAATACTGAATGTATTACTAGAGAATATACAAAGATAAGTAGCTCATTAGTGCAATAGGCGTATATACAAGACGGGGGAAAAAAACATCCTAAAGATGGAAAAAAGTGCCCCGGCGGTCCTAGTGTGTTCACACACATCACTACCTAAATATATCAACAAATCCCCCTCGAAGTGATGCGGTGAACAAGGAGCTGGCACTCGTGTATAAGGAAGTGCCAAGCTACGTGGAATCAATCCACAAAAGGAAGTAAGGCCAAAGCTTTGCGGAAAGCTTCAAACTTCTTCCTAGGCAGAGCCTTCGTGAAAAGGTCTGCAGTCCAAGTGCACAGATGCTATGAACAGTAGGCATTCAGAAAGTAGGAGCAAAGGTTTCATCAAAATCAATGCCTCTTTCCTATGAATAACCCTTTGCAATAAGCCTAGCCTTATACCTGTCAATGATTCCATCGCGTTTACACTTCAACTTGTATACCCACTTAGTGCCAATGGCCTTCTTGCCACGAGGCAAGTACATAAAGACCAGGTACCATTTTTCATGATAGCATCATATTCAGATTGCATTGTAGCCATCCAATGTTCAGAATTTTGTGTTTCATCAAACGAAATAGGTTCAATCTCATCCCAGAGACTAGAGGCAGCCATATCATAACAATTTGATGCAAAAGAGGCACTATGAGAACGTGATCGAGTACGATATGATAGAGGTGCATCTAATTTGCTGTCACACAAAGTTTGCACCAGCCATTTTGGCATAGTTTTTGTCTGCTCAATATCAGCTCTCTCATCAATAAGTGCATCATGTAAATCTGCATAAAAAATGGAATGATCTGCATCATCAAATGAAACCTGCAAAGATAGAGAGGTTGCCTCATTAGGACCAGCACTAGATTGTCCACCTGTAAAGGGAGGTAGCAAAGTATCATACATGTCTTTGGAGCTAACAGATGTCTCCTTAGTACATGAAAGCAAAGTTGAAATAACATCTTCCACAAAAACAACATCACGGCTAACTAGAATGCATTTAGTCTGTGGATGATACAGATGATAGCCTTTACTTTCAAAACTGTACCCAACAAAAATACATTTTACTGCTTTATCATCCAATTTTCTGTGATGTTGTTTAGGCACTAATGCATATGACAAACAACCAAAAACATGCAAATGAGCAACAGATGGCTTGTGATCATGCCAAGCCTCATATGGAGTGATAGACTACAACGCTTTAGTGGGACACCTGTTAAGTACATATGTTGCACACATGACAGCCTCAAGCCAAAAACAATGTGGTAAAGCCTGACTCTTGACCATACACCTCGCCATCTCCATGAGTGACCTGTTCTTTTGTTTAGTAACTCCATTCTGTTGAGGTGTATACGGCACTGTACACTGGTGTTTTATCCCATGTTTAGCCGAAAATTCATTAAAATCAGAAGACATATATTCCCCCCCCCAATGAGAACGGAGGGTGCCCAATTTACATGCTGATAGATTTTCAGCCAAAACTAAAAAATGTTTGAAGCACATGAACACTTCGGACTTTGCCTTCAATGGATATACCAAAACCTAAACGATAAACTTTAGCCGTTTCACTAAAAGGTGCTAAAGTGTCCTATTGGTGCTTTAGTTTCCCTAACCCATGCATGCCTGGAAAAATCATCGATGAAGGTCACGAAGTAAAGATACTTTCCAAAAGAAGGTGTTGGCATAGGACCACAAACATCACTATGTACAAGTTGCAAATTCTGAGTAGCCCGAATTGAACCATCTTTTGGAAATGAGGAACATTGCACTTTGCCCAAAATACAGCCTTGACATACATGTTTACCGGGTGCCTCAAGTTTGGGCAAAGAGGACACCGTTTCAGATTTTTGCAACCATAGCAAACTAGCAAAATTCAGATGACCAAAGCGTGCATGCCAAAGCTTTGCATCTGCCATAGCCTGAAAAATCATGTACTGCACATGCTGAATCATTCACAGATCTTTCATAGTCTATGAGCTTATATAGCCCACGACATAAAATGCTAGAAGCAATAATCATGTCGCCATTTGACAGATCATGAACTGTGCACCTGTCATCAACAAATTTCACAACCAAGCCGATCTTGGCTAAAGTTGAAACTGATAACAGATTCTTCTTGATAGCTGACACAAATAAAGCATCTGACAAAGTGAAAGAACTACCATCAGCAATAGTCAAAATGATCTTACCAACTCCCATGAGAGGATAAGAGGAGTTGTTGGCACATGTGATAGTATTCCCTGTATGGGCAAGCTCGAGTGAAGTGAAAAAACTGTGCTACGAGGTGATATGTTTGGTCGCCCCACTATCAAAGTACCAAACATCTGAGTCTACTCCAAACATGCACTGCTCATGAGAAGATGGGTGAGCAGAAATCAACTGTTTCTTCAAATCTTTGATCTTTGTTAGAAAATTGTCCATAGAATCACCTTCATTCATGTGCTCACTCTCCAACTATTTTCGGAGGTAAGCAACACGAGCCTCATTCCTAGCTTGGTACAATGTGGTAAGTGTATCCTAAACATCCTTAGCTGTTCTACAAGAGTGAATGTGAGGAATAATGGCACGTTTGACAGACAAAGCTATCAATGCATGTACCTGGGCATCTCTGTCATTCCAATGAATTTGCTCTTCAGTAGGTGCAGCAAAAATCGCAACACGAGCAAGAATATTTAGAATATCATCATCTTCGACACCTTCTGCATCAGCTTCAGTACCTGCAGTTTTAACAGTTGCAAGTGTGATAAGACATTTTTGAACACCCTACACAATGTTCCACAGTCCTTTTGCAACCAATATAAGCCCATAATGGGTAGTTGGTACTATCCAACTTATCCTCAACAGCCAACATACGGAATACATCACTACTTTCAACCATGGCCGGTGACTAAAATACCTTGATGTAGAAAAATGACTGTATCTCAAAAAGTTGAACAAAACTGCCCAGACAAATTCTGCTAGACCTGTAGCAAACTTCGAGATGCTTATACTGGCAAACCGAAATTGGTATATACCTTTGGCATAAAAAGATAGCATACACAAGCACTGCAATAGTGCATTTAGAGGCTGAAACAAGCTCAGATCGCGATTTCGGCACCACACAACAAAGTTGTTTTGATCTCTGAAACACCCTGATTATATGTACCGAATTCCGTGCGATTCTGAGATTGTGATGGGAGGGGTGTCGACAATGCCCTAGATGAAGCGATGACCTGCTATGATAGCGATTGTTGGAGTTAGACGTCTACGGAAGCATGCAAACAACACGAGGAATAAGAAGAAGCTTGTAGCACAACACACAATACTGAATGTATTACTAGAGAATGTACAAAGATAAGTAGCACACTAGGGCAATAGGCGTATATATCTATACAAGCCAGGGAAAAAAAACCTCCTAAAGAGGGAAAAAAGTGCCCCGACGGTCCTAGTGTGTTCACACACATCACTACCTAAATATATCAATAGGTTTTAGGCCACCCAAAAGCGACACGTGGAAAAGATTTTGCAAAGGCAACTGGTTTAACTGGTTTCGAATTTTCCCAGAGGTGATACACTAGCCTAGCACTACAACCGTCTTGCTGTAGGGAGAGATTGAACCCTCCACCCCTCCTCAAGAGGTGAAAGACCCAACCAACCAACCAACATTCTTCTTTGGGTTGGTTGGAAAGAATGTTAAGATGGTGCTCTACATCTTGTTAGTTCTTGGAGCTTGTGACATCTTTGTAAGTTCCAAGGAAAACCTAGTACTCAGTAGGTATTCTACTCTCGCAGATGAAGAGGAATAGGTAGAGGTCTCAAAAGTGGAAGAGCAAACACTAATGAATACCGAGTTCAACATCAACATCATCGAGGAAGTGGAGGATAGTTTTGAGGCAGGGGGAGCCAAAGATTCCCTAGAAATTTCCAAAGAAATGATTCAGGTAATGAAAATAAAGGATGTTGGAATTGTGGTAAACTTGGACACTTTGATCATGATTGCAAGTTGAAGAATCAAAAGAATAGAAGGCAACAAAACAACTATGCATCCACAAGTGCAGATGATTATGAGAACTTGTTCATGGTCCAACATCACATGATGATTATGATGTCTACTGATGTTTCAATATTGAGAAGTAATGTCTAGTATGTTGATTTAGGTGCTTCAAATCATATGACTAGTCATGTGGAATGGTTTAGTAGTTTTCAAAAATTGCCAATCTGTGGATATGTTGAAACATGCGATGGCACATCACATCCTATCGAGCATGCAGGAAACATAGCATTGTCTATGGAGGATGAGAAGGTAAAACATCTTGCTAATGTGCTACATGTTCCAACTATAACAAAGAATTTTGTTTTCGATGGACAAATGGTTGACCAAGGATTACATGTCAGGTTCAATGTTGATGGCTTATATGTAGAAGACTAAAAATAGGATGGAAGATTGATTGCCAAAGGAAACAAAGTGGACACCTTAAATATGAAAATTCTTGAAATGGATGCAGCCATGCTTGCAAAAGGTGCAAGATTTATTGCTGATATAAAGATATGGCACAAACAAATTGGACATGCAAATTTGCAGAGGTTGAGATTGATGCACTCAAAGGAGATTGTCAATGGACTACTAGATTTCAAGCTTGTAGAGATGCAAAAGGTATGTGTTACATGTCAATTTCATAAAGAGTCAAGAGCATCATTTCCGCTTGACAATCATGTTAGTGAGAATGTGCTACAAATAGTACAAACAAATGTTTGGGGTCCTGAAAAGACCACATCTATGGGTAGTTATGGGATTTATGTTACTTTCATTGATGACCATGCACGAAAAGTATGGATATTTTTCATGAAATATAAGAGTGAGGTGTTCACTCACTTCCAAAATTTTAAGGCTATGGTGGAAAAGTAGATAGGGAATTATATTAAGATGTTAAGATCTAATGGAGGAGGTGAATACATGTCAAATGAGTTCAGTAGCTTTCTAAACATTCATGGAAATTGATGATAGTTTTCATGCAAGTGCACACCACAATAGAATGGCGTTGCTCAATGCAAAAATAGAAATATTGTAGAAATAGTAAGAGCCTTGATGGCTAAGAAGAATATGCGTCATTATTATTTGGCAAAAGCTTTGCACATTGTTATATACATCATGAAGAAAACTCTGACTACTACTCTACATCAAGTTACATAAGAAGAGAAGTTTACAAGTAAAAAGCCAAACTTATCACGTATGAAAGTATTTGGTTGTATTGCATGTGTACATGTTCTAGATGAGCACTCACATGACAAGTGAAGGTAAGCAGAGATATGGTGTTTGATGAAATATCAAGCTTCTATGCAGATTTCATAGAAGGGCTTAATATTGACTCAAATGACAAATGAAATGCAAAAGAGTCAAATGTAGAGTCCCAAGTTTTGAGTGGACTTGATGCATCACCAAGCAATAGTTCCAACTCAAATCCATGAAGTGGAAGATCACATGGAAATTTCAGATAAACAAATTCATCAACTACATTGAAGGAAGATAAAGAAAAGCTTTCTGCTAGTAGTAAAACATCTACAAGTTTTGAAGACATTGATGGATATTCAAGCGGTTCAAAAAAAGAGCCTTGACGAGGAACTTGTATTGCCCTCTGTGAAGACTCTAGGAGTAAGAAAGGCACATACAGATGATACAAGGAGAAGTGACCTAGGACCAAAAAGATAGAGGATGTGGACTTAAATGCAACGATTGATGTATGATAGTTACATGGCTTATCATTGTGCCTACATGCATAATTTACCTAGTCTCCTTTTTATCTTCTTGTTTAACTTCTGGTTCTTCCAATGTATTCTTTTATACCACTGTCCTTCCATGTTTGATGTGACCACTTCATCGTATCTTTGAAAAGTGGTTTAATCCTTTCTGGTTCTTTATTATCCCTTTCCTCTAGAACTCTGGAGTAGGTACTGATGATGAACTAGGTATTGGTGTAGGTAATGTAACTCTCTCTTCGCCTACATCTCTTAAGGTTTGAGAAGGTTCATCACCCCCTTATATGATTGAATATAAGAATCCAAATTCATTCTAAAAAATGCATAGTCATTTGTGTTTATGAAATCTAGAATCTCTTCCTTCTTTTCACAAATCTGACTTTCTGCAATACATGCATTGTGTGAGAGTAGGATATCAGCTGTTTCTGGAACATAGAATCGTATCCTTTGCTTTCAATTGCATAAGCAATAAAGATGAATTTTATGGCTTTTACATCAAGCTTACCATGATCCTTCTTCTCAATGTGAACTTAAGCTGGGGAACTAAAGACTTTGAAGCTCACATTGGGTTTCTTCCCATAATAAGCTTTATAAGGTCTGATAACATCTAAAGCTTTTGTGGAAGACATATTCATAATGTGATTAGCTATATGTACTACATCAAACCAAACTTTGGAGAAAGCTTTTTGGATGACATCATACTATGCATTATCTCAATAAGTATCCTATTCTTTCTCTTTGCAACACCATTCTCTTTTGGTGTGTAAGCAATAGTGGGTTGATGAGAAGTACCTTTGTTTTCAAGAAAATACTTAAAGTATTTAGACATGTACTCTCCTCCTCTATCACTTCTCAAAATCTAGATCTTTGACTAACTTCCATTTTCAACCATAGCTAAGAATTTCTTAAAATTGGGAAAAACCTCTGACTTCACTTTAAGGCCATAAATCCATGAATATCTTGAGAAAAATCAGCAATGAACATAACAAAGTACCTAAAACCTTGAATAAAATCTGTTCTCATCATACCATTCACATTTTAATGTATGGTCTCCAACTTCCTTATGGCCCTGATGTATCCATGCTTCTTGAAAGGAAGTTTGCGAAGCTTTCCTTCAAGAAATCCTCCAGATGACTCTGCATCATCTGGTAAAGCAAAATTGGGCAACTCTCCACCATATCTTGATTTTTGATATGCTTGAGAGTTGTGTAATTGATATGACCAAACCTAGCATGCCATAACTTCATGTTCACCTTCAGTGTAGAAGATCTAGCAACATTAGCATGACTTATTTTGGACAATACAAACATGCCACTTCTATTTTCACCTTGAAGTAGACAATGCTCCTCATCAGGTGAGAGGATCTTACATGAATCTTTGTTAAAAACAAATTTATAACCATCTGACAAGAAAGTGGAGATTGATACTAAATTCTTCTTCATGTTTGGAAAATGAAGGCAATTGGATATTTTGAAATTTCCACCTGTTGTGGACTTAAGGTTTACTTCTTCAACACCTAAAACATCCAAATCATGACCATCTGCAATGATCACTCTTCTACCTGAAGAGTTAGAAAGTGAAGAAAATACCTTTTTTTAGCTTGTCATATGCTTAGTAGCTCCAAAATAAAAAATCCAAGGATTATCTAAGATTGCGTTTAATGCTATCTGATCAAAAGCTACTTCTTCAATATTACCACATGCATATGAATCTACGTTTCAAGATTTAGGCTTTGGATCATCGTCAACACTATTACCTAATGCTTTCTTCTTCTGATTGAAAATCCTTGCTTTGCATTTTGCTATTTAATGACCTAGTTTCTTATAGTAATGGCATACTCCTTTCTTTGAATCAAATGTAGTCAAAGATTTTTCTTTAGGTGTATGGGAAATTTACTTAGGTAAAGAACTAGAAAACTTAGGATTAGAAAACTTAATTTCCTTCTTGGACTCCTAACTCTTCTTATCCTTCTCCTTCTTCTTTCCCTTCGACAATGATAAGATGGATTCATCATTCTCTTCCATATTCCTTTGTTGATCTTCATCTTGAAGTAACAAGAATTGTAGCTCTTGAAATGAAAATTATCTATCTCTTGTGGAGAGAGATAAAGAAGTGAAAAAAGCATGATATGTAGATGGAAGTGATCTTAGAAGTGTGTTTACCATCTCTTCATCTAAATGTTGACTCCAACATTGGGTAACTAATCCCATAAATTTTTGAGCTTCAAAATATGTGACTCAACTGATTCACCAACTTTCATCCTTGTGTTGGCTAGTTGTCTCCTTAGATGAGCTTTCCTAGCAAAGTTTCTACTCTGATAGAGATTCTCTAACTCAAACCAAGGCTGTCGAGAGGTTTTGCATGACCTGATTTGGGGTATAATATGCCTTTTCACTCCCATAACAATATATGAAAGTGCTAGTGCATCCCTTGAATCCCATTTGGATTGCTCTTCTGTAGGAAGTAATCTGGTAGTAATATAGACTCTTGATGATGAAGTAGCTTCTTCTTCTTCACTAACCTCCTATTGAACACATATAGGAATAGCAGGTCTTCTAGAAGATGAAGCTACATCTTCTCTGACTTTTCTTTGCCTTGGATAAGTGCCATTGACAATATTCCATAAGTCCTTTAATACTAACAAATTCATCATCATAAAAATCCACATTGGATAATTAGACATTCCCTCAAGCTTTTCTTCATTCTCAAGTCTATAATCACTCATCCTGTTAATTATGTATGCCAACTATGCTCTAATACCAAATGTTGGGAGTGGGCTGGGCCTCAATAACAATTAATCACATGCTTATAGGATCTTCCAACACATGAACCTTAATGTACACACCTTAAGTCTAAAAAATAAATGAGTGAGAGATAGAGAGAGAATAGAAAAGATTTTCTAAGTGTATCAGTAAGCTATGGTGTTCACCTACACTATTTGTATTACAATGTCAAATTACAATGTATGAATATGATACATACTGACAATATCTGAATGTAGGCAAAAATAGGAACTAGATACAAGAAATTGTGTGCCGAAGAGATATGAAGAGTGTGTGTGTCTGTGTGTGAGAGCATATGGAGAATATGAATAGTTTAGAACTAATTTACAACAAACCCAACTTCTGATTATCCCTAAATCAGAAACTAGTGAACTTACAAGTAAGAACAAATGTAGAATTGTTACTCACAATAACTCAAAAAGATGTTGATGGTACGCTAACATAAATTCCTCTAGATACTCCAGATGTAGACCACAACTGCTCGAAGAGTGTAGAAACACCTCCTCTAAGAGACGACCTCCTTGATCTCCTCCTATAGCTCCAAGAATAGCTTGAGAAGATGATTACCTTGAGTGATGATAATCCTTGAGAAGATTGTCTCTTCTTATATAGTATTGATGTACCATAAAAAGCAAGTCTACAAAATCTATGATCACTATGAAATTGACATCTTCGTAAAATCACAATCGCTAAAGCAATTTTGAAAAAAAGCTTCACGAAATTCAGCTCCGCTTTTCGATTCAACTTTTCAAAAAATAACATGCCAAAAGAAGATCCATGTTGCACCGATGTTGCAAATTGGTTTTGAGCCCACGTTGCCCTATTGGGAGGCAAATAAACTAGCAAGCATGCCCACATCATTTTTGTAGAGGAATATATAAAGAGGACTACTAATGCTAGTGGTCTTTGAGCATATCGACACACAAATGAAACATGAAAGCTAGTTCCATTACTTCAAGGAAAGAAACCCATAGGCTGCAAGTGGGTTGATAAGGTAAAGCACAATGTTGATGGTAGCATAAGAAAGTATAAGCACGATTGGTAGCAAAACGATATGCACATATATATGGCATTGATTATGAGGAAACGTTCAGCCTTGTAGCTAAAATGTCTACTATCAGAGCACTTGTTGCACTAGCTATATCAAAAGGATGGACTTTGCATGAGATGCATGTGAAGAATGCTTTCTTACATGATGAGTTATAGGAAGAAGATACATGGACCAACCACAAGGATATGAAGATTCAAAGCACCTAGAATATGTTTATAGGTTGTAAAAGGCTTTGTATGGGCTTAAACAAGCCCCTCATGCTTGGCATGCAAGGATTGTTGATTACTTAACCACCATTGGATTTTACATGTGTGATGCAGATCATTCATTATTTGCAAAAAAGGGTGATGATGGCATCACAATTGTGGCTATTTATGTTGATGAATTGATTGTAGGAGGTGATAATGAAGAAAGCATTAAAGAGGTAAAGCAACTCCTAGTGAAGGAATTTGACATGAAATATCTTGGTGTGTTATGCTATTTTTTGGGCATTGAGTTTATACATACAAAATGGGTATATGGATGTCACAATGGAAATATGCCTTGAGTATGCTACAAAAGTATGGTATGGCTTTTTCTAAGCCATTCTCTATTCCATTAGATCAGAATTTGAAGTTGGATACTATATCAGGTGAAGCATTGGAAAGTGCTACTATATATAGGAAAATTGTGGGAAGTTTGATGTATCTCACAATTACAAGGCTTGATCTAAGCTTCATCATTGGACTTGAAAGTCAATTTATGCAGGTTCCCAAGAAACCACATTTAGATCCTTTGAGCTGCACTCTACATTATGTGAGTGCTACTTTGGATTATGCATTGTTTTATGAAACATCATGGTTAGAGATGCGACTTGCAGATTTAGGGGTGGAAGTGCAAAATCCGATCATAATCTATTGTGATAATCTTAGCAGCATTCAGTTAGCACATTGTCTTGTTTTTTATGCTAGAACAAAGAATATCGAGGTACATTATCACTTCATCAGAGAGAATGTATTAGCACATGATACGGATCTTGTTTATGTGAGGATAGATGAGGAGGTTGCTGATATTGCCACTAAAGCACTTGGAGTAGAGAAGCTTAAGAAGTTTGAGAAGATGCTTGGATTAAAGGACATGACGTTGAGCTTGAGGGGGAGTGTTGAGATATCAAGCTCAACATGTAATGATTGAGGATGACATGTATCACTTTTTCATTTCTCTCACATGTATAATGATCATGCCAATATACGTTAGGGATCCTTTAGTGAGCTTTACTAGATTCATCTACCAAGAGTGATTGCACACTTGTTTCTTTCCAACTCGCTCATTAAAGCTCATTGGGTTTTCCCTTATGTATTGTTCTTTCTATATTGCACTAGTTGCATTGTTGTATTAGGTCATTCTTGAATATTCATTTTATGTAGTAAAGGAAGAAGAAGAAGAAGAAGAAGCAAAAGACAAAGAAGAAGAAGAAGATCATTCTTCCTTGCCTAAATATGTGTGTGTGCTCCTTTTTTAGTGTGAGATTGTGTGAATGTGCTCTCTTCCTTATCGCCTTCCTTGTGACTGTAAACTCCATCCATAACTGATTTTTCCTAGTTTTGGTACTTGAGGAGAATAATGCCTCTAAAGACTTCCATGTCCCTTGAGAAGTCTTACAGTTCCTAGTATGAGGGAGTAAAAAATCAGAGATTGATTTGAGAATGTATGTCCTTGTCAAAACATCCTTTGTACACCATGTATTCAACCTTTCTTGCTCCTCTTGAGTTGGTTGGCCATTGCTTCTAAGTACTGGCATCATCTCATCTCTTGAGATATATCCATACAAATTTCTTCCTTCTAGATATGCCTACATTCTTAGGGACCAACTAAGTAGTTGCTTCGATCCAAATTTTCAATAGATGAGGGGAATCCATCACCCATAATGCTAATCTTTGACTATGCTCTGATACCACTGCGAGGAAGTGATGCGTAAGATGCACAGATGAGATTGCCTTGGGAAAAGCATGCTCAAGTCCAACCTTGTTAACTTCAAATCACCTTAATAGACTTTGTAAGCTTCCAAAATATGCATTTAGACAAAAATAGTATCTTGGACCATCATTCCCAAAAAATTGTGTCAATATAGATAAGTGATGAATGCAAAGCACCTTGAGAAACTTTTTAGTTATGGAAGAAAGCTCTCACTCAGTGCTCACAACTTGGTAGCAATTATTCAGAGAGCTTTTGCATACTTTTAATTGAAGTGTGAAGCAAGCTTTAACAAATTACTTCATGAATTTAGGATGACCATAAACAGAGAAATGTTCATAAGAAGTCTAGGGGGTAAAAAAGCCAAATTTTCAGGAGGAAGATGATTCATCGACCTAGTCACATAGAATTACTCATAACTCAAGATATATGTACCCAATGTTTATGCAAATTCGTAGACATCAAATAAGTAGCATCAGAGTACTTTAGAACTTGTTCCTAATATTTATTGGCAATATTTCTAGCTTCATGGATTAAAATGAAATGTTTCTCGTGTGTGCATTTTCTAGTAATGTGCGAAATTAAGTTGTATTGTGTATACGATGGACGTCTTCTCAAGTGCATGCATGTTTTCACTATCATAAATGCTTGGTAATAACTTTCTGGAACAGATTTCTTTGCATATAATTGCTTTTATTCCTGCATATAATCCCTTTCTACTTCCTAGGTTGAAATGAATACTTTCAAATTTTCATTTACACTATCATTTGTCTCTTGCTAGCATGTGCAAACGATAACGAATAGTGTTTTTCCTATCCCTTTTGAACAACCCTCAATAGTTTCTAAAGTATTGGTTGCTTGTCATTACTTATACATTTATAGAGAGGAAAATAATGACTTACGTTGGGAGTTTTCGAATGAGAAGGATTTCACTTCGGAAAAGGGACTTGGAGATTCCATCCGCCTTGTCTTATTGAGATACGGTTTCTGTTTTAAGTTGTATCAACTACCACGATTTTCAGAGCCCATAAAATGTTCTATTTAAACTAACGCGAGGATACTAAATGTTTTTCATTGTCTGCATTCACTCTTTGGTACATCCTATTTTCCAGTCGAAAATAGGAATATTTATTTAATTCCTATTTTGCATAGTATTATTTATGTGTGAGTGCCTTGTTTCTGCATTTACGTATAGATTCAAAAAACTTTGATTTTTGATTTTTTTGTGAAGTTCCTAGCATATTTTGCATGGCAAAAGTTAGCTGGTATCCGTGTGAGTAGCGTAGACCGATCTGATATCTTATAAAAAATCATCATACGTAAGGTCCCTAAGCTTGCTTTAGCAGTTGACAAACTTGGAAAGATGAAGTGTGTTGCAAAATATTCATAAGTTTAAGAGAGTTCGTCCATAACTCTTCCATAAACATAGTATTCGAAGGTCAGCATCTAGCCTTATATATGAAAATTTATCCTTTAGGTATTTATGTATAGTTAGAGTTGATAGTTTTTTCATAAAGTGGTTTTTTATACATCTCGAGATCTTAGAAATGTGAGGGTATGATAGGGATAGCAACCGATAACTGTGATTGTACCTCTCATTCCTCTCAAAATGCTCATTCTTACTATCAATATTATTATTATTGTCCTTTTAAAAGGGGAAGTTTGGTTGAAGCATGATCTCCCTTGCTTGAATGGATTGAAAGAAAAATTGTACAAGTGAATGGGCATAGTGACTTGGGACCCCCCACATCTCCCAAAGCAGGGTTTAAACTACCCAAACGCAACACATGGAAAAGATTGTCCGAATGCAATCGGTTTAACTGGTTTCAAATCTATCCAGAGGCAATACACTGGCCTAGGGCCCACAACCATCCAGCTATAGGGGGGATATTGAACCCCCAACCCCTCCTCAAGAGGCGAAAGGCCCAACCAACCAACTAACATTCTTCTTTGGGTTGTTTAGAAAGAATGTTAAGATGGTGCTCTTCATCTTGCTAGTTCTAGGAGCTTGTGACATCTTTATAACTTCCAAGGAAAACCTAGTTCTGAGTAGGTATTCTACTCTGGCAGATGAAGAGGCATAGGTAGAGGTTTCAAAAGTGGAAGAGGAAACACTAACCAAGACCAAGTTTGGAATTGTGGTAAACTCGGACACTTTGAATGTGATTGCAAGTTGGAGAATCAAAGTAATAGAAGGCAGCAAAACAACTATGCATCCACAAGTGCAGATGATTATGAGAAGTTGTTCATGGTCCAACATCACATGATGATTATGATGTCTACTCATGTTTCAAAATTGAGTGGTAATGTCTAGTATGTTGATTCAGGTGATTCAAATCACATGACCAAACATGTGGAATGGTAACGTGGCTTCATCATTCTCTTCCATACTCTTTTGTGGATCTTCATCTTGAAGTAACATGAACTTTAGCTCTTCAAATGAAAATTCTCTATCTCTTGTAGAGAGAGATAAAGAAGTAACAAAAGCATGATATGTTGTTGGAAGTGAGCTTAGAAGCGTGTTTACCATCTCTTCATCTAAATGTTGACTCCAACATTCAATAACTAATCTCGTAAATTTTTTAGCTTCAAAATATGTGACTCAACTGATTCATCAACTTTCATCCTTGTGTTGGCTATTTTTCTCCTTAGATGAGATTTCCTAGCATGGTTTCTACTCTGATAGAGATTCTCTAACTCCAACAAAGCTTGCCGAGAGGTTTTGTATGACCTGATTTGGGGTATAATATGCCTCTTGACTCCCATAATAATATATGAAAGTGCTAGTGCATCCCTTGAATCCCATTTGGATAGCTCTTCTATAGGAAGTAATTTGGTAGTAATATGAACTCCGTATGATGAAGTACTTTCTTCTTCTTCACTAGCCTCCTGTTGAGCATATATAGGAATAGTAGGTCTTCTAGAAGATGAAGCTACATCTTCTCTGACTTTTCTTGGCCTTGAATAAGTGAAATTGACAATATTCCATAAGTCCTTTGATACTAACAGAACAAATGTAGACTTGTTACTCACAAGAACGCAACAAGATGTTGATGGTAAGCTGACAAAAACTCCTCCATATATTCCAGATGTAGAACACACCTGCTCCAAGAGTGTAGAAACACCTCCTATAAAAGAGCACCTCCTTGATCTCCTCCTATAGCTCCAAGAGTAGCTTGAGAAGATGATTACCTTGAGTGATGATAATACTTGAGAAGATTGGCTCTTCTTATATAGTATTGATGTACCATAAAAATCAATTCTACAAAATATATGATCACTGCAAAATTGACATCTTCGTAAAAGCAATTTCCAACCATCAAGAAATTTGGCTCTGCTTTTTTATTTAGATTTTCAGAAAATAACATTCCGAAAGAAGGTCATGTTGCAAGATGTTGCCAATGGGTTTTGAACCCACACTACCCTATTGAGAGGTGAATAAACTAGCCAACATGCCCACATCATTTTTGTAGAGGAATGTATAAAGAAGACTACTAATGCTAGCAGTCTTTGAGCATATTGACATTGTCTCCTACAAATGAAACATGAAAGCTAGTTCCATTACTACAAGAAAGAAACCCATAGGCTGCAAGTGGGTTTACAAGGTAAAGCACAATGTTGATGGTAGCATAAGCAAGTATAAGCACGATTGGAAGAAAAACGATATGCATAAATATATGGCATTGATAATGAGGAAACGTTCAGCCTTGTAGCTAAAATGTCTACTATCATAGCACTTCTTGCACAGTCTAGCTATAATAAAAGGATGGACTTTGCATTAGATGGATGTGAAGAATGCTTTCTTACATGATGAGATATAAGAAGAAGATACATGGACCAACCACAAGGATATGAAGATTCAAAGCACCCAGAACATGTTTATAGGTTGTAAAAGGCTTTGTATGGGCTTAAACAAGCCCCTCATGCTTGGCATGCAAGGATTGTTGATTACTTAACCACCATTGGATTTTCTATGTGTGATGCAGATCATTCATTATTTGCAAAGAAGGGTGATGATGGCATCATGATTGTGGCTATTTATGTTGATGAATTGATTGTAGGAGGTGATCATGAAGAAAGCATTAAAGAGGTAAAGCAAATTCTAATGAAGGAATTTGACATGAAATATCTTGGTGTGTTGTGCTATTTTTTGGGCATTGAGTTTATACATACAAAATGGGTATATGGATGTCACAAAGGCAATATACATTGAGTATGCTACAAAAGCATGGTATGGCTATTTGTAAGCCAATCTCTATGCCATTAGATCAAAATTTGAAGTTGGATAATATATCAGGTGAAGCATTGGAAATTGCTACTATGTATAGGAAAATTGTGGGATGTTTGATATATCTCACAATTACAAGGGTTGATCTAAGCTACACGGTTGGACTTGAAAGTCAATTTATGTAGGTTCCCAAGAAACCACATTTAGATGCTTTGAGGTGCACTCTACGTTATGTGAGTGCATTGTTTTATGAAGTTGCTGCAGATTTGTAGGTTCATCGATACACTGATGTAGATTGGATGGTAGTATCCTAGATAGAAGATCTTCTATTCTCACTTGGGAGTGCAGCTATTACATGGAGTAGTAAGAAGCAACCCACTGTTGCTTTGTCAAGTACAGAGGCTGATTATAGAGGCCTTGTAATGGAAGCATGTCAAGCATCATTGTTAGAGATGCGACTTGCAAATTTAGGTGTGGAAGTGCAAAATCCGATCATAATCTATTGTGATAATCTTAGCAGCATTGAGTTAGCACAAAGTCTTGTTTGTCATGCCAGAACAAAGCATATTGAGGTACATTATCACTTCATTAGAGAAAAGGTATTAGCAAGTGATTTTGATCTTGTTTATGTGAAGATATATGAGCAGCTTGCTGATATTTCCATTAAAGCACTTGGAGCAGAGAAGCTGAAGAAGTTTGAGAAGATGCTTGTATTGAAGGACATGATGTTGAGCTTGAGGGGGAGTGTTGAGATATCAAGCTCAACATGTGATGATCGAGGATGACAAGTATCACTTTTTCATTTCTCTCACATGTATAGTGATCACACCGATATACATTAAGGATACTTTTGTGAGCTTTACTAGATTCATCTACCAAGAGTGATTGCACACTTGTTTCTTGCTAGCTCACACATTAAAGGACATTGGGTTTTTCCTTATGTACTATTCTTTATATATTGCACTAGTTGTATTGTTTTATTAGGTCATTCTTGTATATTCCTTTTATGTAGTAGATGAAGAAGAAGAAGAAGAAGAAGAAGAAGAAGAAGAAGAAGAAGAAGAAGAAGAAGAAGAAGAAGAAGATCATTCTTCCTTGCCTCAATCTCTGTGTGTGCTCCTTTTTTAGTGTGAGAGTGTGTGAGCGATTTCTCTTCCTTATCTCCTTCCTCGTGACTATTAACTCCATCCATAACTGATTTTTCCTAGTTTTGATACTTGAGGAGAATAATGCCTCTAAAGAATTCCATGTCTCTTGAGAAGTCTTACAGTTCCTAATATGGGGGAGTAAAAAATTAGAGATTGGTTTGAGAATGTATGACCTTTCCAAAACATCCTTTGTACACCATGTGTTCAACCTTTCTTGCTCCTCTTGACTTGGTTGGACATTCCTTCTAAGTACTGGCATCATCTCATCTCTTGAGATATATCCATAAAAATTTCTTCCTTCTAGATATGCCTACATTCTTAGAGACCATGCTAAGCAGTTGCTTCAATCTAAATTTTCAATGGATGAGGGGATTCCATCACCCATAATGCCTAATCTTTGACTATGCTTTGATACCACTGTGAGGAAGTGATGGGTAGGATGCACAGATGAGATTGCCTTGGAAAAAGCCTGCTCAAGTCCAAATCACCATAATAGACTTTGTAAGCTTCCAAAATATGCATTTAGACAATAGTAGTATCTTGGACCATCATTCCCGAAAATTTGTGTCAATATAGATAAGTGATGAATGCAAAGCACCTTGAGAAACTTTCAATTTATGGAAGAAAGCTCTCAGTATTTTTCTCAATGCTCACAACTTGGTAGCAATTATCCAGAGAGCTTTTGCATACTTTGAATTGAAGTGTGAATCAAGCTTTAACAAGTTATCTCATGAATTTAGGATGACCATACACAGAGCAATGTGCATAACAAGTCTAGGGGGTGAACCCGAATTTTCAGGAGGAAGATGATTCATAGACCTAGTCACATAGAATTACTCATAAATCAAGATATATACACCTAATTTGTATGCAAATTTGTAGACATAATTAGTACAGTCCCACCTAAGTTATTTATTTGATGGATTGAATAATGAGTACTCATACAGATAGAAATGACTATAATAGATAACGGAGATTCATAAATCAATAAGAGTGATGTATGAAATGTATTGCTAATGGACATACGATACAAAGAGAGTGTGGGGGACTTCTCTACCTTTGAGTTAGTACAATTTTCACTCAATGAGAGTATGCTAATCAGCTCTAAATCTCTATATATCGCACGACTCAAACCATAGTGTATTAATACACCTTTTGAATTGATGACTTGTTAGATCTTCCACCTAAAAGTGATCCTAATTTCTATGGGATGATTTGAGTTTTGAATTCAAATTGATTCATAGATTTGTGCTCATACTGAACCCTTGAGAATTTCTCCATTTATCTCTTCTATCTTTCAATGATATTAACCAAGGTTTAACCTTTAAAATCATATGCTACAATGGCTTTACATTTATGCTCCACAATTGAAGAGAAGTCCAATCTGCATTAAGCCAAGCACTTAGTCTTGTTCCATGCACCAACACTCAAGTGCATTTTGTGTTCAATATGAGATGAATGTACCCAATGCAACTCTCATTTCACACATTTAGAAACTATTTGATTCACATGATGTATCTATTTGCATTGCATAATTTAGATGTTAATAAATGTTTGCATACTCATGAAACTTTAGAAATATATTTTCATGATCATAATGTAAGTATATAAAAGATTTTTTATTATTCTCTTTTACAAGATTCTAATTAAATATTTTAAGCAATTAATGTTTGACTATACATATGTTTTTCCTAATGATTTTCCTAAAGAACTACCATCTACATGTGGAGACATTGACCATGCCATACGTTTAGTGTTTGATAATAAACCTACATGTAAACCACCTTATAGACTTAGTGCATTTTATCATCAAGAAGTAGAGACTCAAATCTAGGATTATTTATCCAAAAGATTCATTAGGTCTAGTTTTTTCCATGGGAATCATCAATGCTCCTATTTAAAGAGAAAGATGGTTCTATTCAATTGTGCATCAATTATAGAGCATTCAATAAGCTAGGGATTAAAAATAGGTATCCTAGATTGGATGACCTAATTCACCAAAGCTCATTGCTTTAGTAAGTTTGATTTAAGATCATGATACCATCAAATTAGGATAAAGACAAAATATGTTCTTAACACTAGCTATAGGATTAGATATTTGCTTTTTGTTGATGCCATTGGGTCTCACCAATAATCCTATCACATTCATAATGCTTGTGAATACTATATTATGACACTATTTAGGAAAGTTCATTGTAGACTTTATTGATGACATTATGATCTCTAGTATGTCAAAAGAGGAACACTTGGAAAACTTACAAAAGGTCTTCCAAGTGCCACAATAAATTGTTGATATATTTTGGTAGTCATGTGTGTGAATACACTTAGGATTGTCGGGATACTTTTTTCCCTCTTAAGAAGGTTTCTTTTTTCCTCGACGTGTATATATGCTTATGACCCTAATGGGTCATTTATCTTTGTACATTTACTTCATAATATATTAAGTGTTGTGTTGTGCTCCAAGCTTCTTCTTCTTCTTCCTTGTGTTGTTTGTGTGCTTCCATAGACCTCAAACTCCAACAATTGGTATCAAAGTAGCTCATCACTTCATCTAGGGCATCATCAACACCCCTCTAATCATAGTCTCAAAATCTCACAAAAATTGGTGAGCATACTCAAGGAGATTAGGATTTCAAAACATATATACATGTTTTAGCTCTCCAATACAAGTGCTTCCAAGTCTGCTACAAGTTTAGACGAGCTCAACAAGGTGTTGTTGTTCAACTTTTTGAGATATAGTCATTTTTCTACATCACAATATTTAGTCACTTGCCATGGTTGAAAGTAATGATGTATTCCATAATATAGCTAAGGATGCTTGGGATACACTTAAAACTTTATATCATACAAGAAATGAGGTTCATGTTGCTTCCCTCCAAAAATAGTTGAAGAGTGAGCATATGAAAGAAGGAGATTCTATAGATAGTTTTCTTATAAAGCTCAAATATTTGAAGAATCAGTTGATCTTTGTTGATGAAGTCTTACCAGATAGTTCACTTTTGCAAACTGTTCTTAATGTTCTTCCATATTCATATTAGAGTTTTTCTTCTACTCTTCGCTTGATGATGAAAGGTAATCCAAATTCCTTAATGTTTGAGGATTTACTCTTTGTCTTGTTGCAGGAAGATCAATGCAGGTAGAACAAGTCCATCATGCATGTTGTAGATCAAGCTTTTCTAGCGAGTTAGAAATTCAAAGGTAAATGGAGCTCATCTACTAGTAAGCAAAAATTTGTTAATGTTGCATAGTAGAAGAAAGAAGACAAACATGGGAAGAAAATAGAAAATCAGAAACAATTTTGCAAATACTATAAGGGAAATGATCATGTCATAAAGAGCTATCCAAAACTAGCTACAAAAGAGGCAAGGAAGAAAGACATTGGAATGGTTCTTGTAGAGACCTCTATATCTGAAGTAGAGTCTGCTAATCTTGTGCAAAATGAAGAATGGGCATTTACTAGTGGTTCTAGCTATGATCCATCTTCTCGTGAGAATTGTATGTCTACAATAGACTAAAATGTTTGGTACTTTGATAGTGGGGCAACCAATCAAATTACTTTGTAGCACAATTTCTTCAGTTCACTTGAGTTTTCCCTTATAGGGAATACTATCACATGCACTAACAATGTCTCTTATCTTGTAATGTGAGTTGCTAAGATCATCCTAACTACTACTCATGGTAGCTCTTTCATATTTTTTGGTGCTTTGTATGTGGAAGCAATCAAGAAGATTTTGTTGTTAGTTTTAGTATTAGCCAAGATTGGCTTGGTTATCAAATTTGTTGATGACAAAAGTATAGTTCATGATCTCTCAAATGATGATGTTATTATTGCTTCTCGCATTTTATTTCATGGCTTATGTAAGCTCATAGGCTTTGCAAATCTATGAATGATTTGGCATGTGGAGTTCAAGATTCTCAAGCTATGTCAGATGCAAATCTTTGGCATGCATGCTTTGGTCATCTTAATTTTGCTAATTTTCTACCCCTATAGAAATCTGAAATGGTGTCCTCTCTACCAAAACTTGAGGCCCCTTACAATAAACATGTTTGGGTTGTATTTTAGGAAAAATCTAGTGTTCCTCCTTCCCAAAAGATGGTTCAATTTGAGCTGCTCATAAGTTGTAGCTTTTTCATAGTGATGTATGTGCTCCTATGCAAACACATTATTTCTATAACTACCTTTAATTCATGACTTTTATTAACGAGTTCTCTAGGCATGCATGGGTGTATCCATTGAAAGAAAAGTCCAAAGTGTTTATGTGCCTCAAATATTTTTTGGTTTTGGCTCAAAATCTGTCAGCATGTGAATCAAGCACCCTCCATTCTGATCAAGGGGGGAATACATATCTTCTAATTTAAATGCATTTTTGGTTGAGCATGGGATAAAAAATCGGTGCACATTGTTGTATACACCTAAAAAAATGGGGTTTTGGAAAGAAAGAATAGGTCTCTCATGGAGATGGTGGTGTGTGGTCAAAATCCATGCTTTACCCCATAACTTTTGGCTTGAGGTTGTTGTTTGTGCCGCATATGTACTTATTAGGTGGCCCAAGAAAGCACTGCAATCTATCAATCTATACGAGGATTGGCATGGTTGCAAGCTATTTGTTGTTCATCTGCATGTCTTTGGTTGTTTGACATATGCTTTAGTGCATGAACAACAATGCAAGAAATGAAATGAAATGTATTTTTGTTGGTTATAGTTTAGAAAGCAAAGGCTATTGTCTGTATCATCCACATACTAAACACATTTTGGTTAGCCATGATGTTGCTTTGTGGAAGATGCAATTCAGCTGATACTTTTATGTACCAAGGATACATCAGTTAGCTCTAAAGATGTCTATAACACCTTTCGACCTCTTTTTATAGGTGGATAGTCTGCTGGTCCAAAGGAGGCAATTTCATAGCCTTTACAAGTTCCACATGATGATGTGGATCATTCCATTTTAGATGCAGATTTACATGATGCACTTGTTGATGAGAGGGCTGACATAGAGGAGGCTAAAACAATGCCTATTGGTGTAGATTTTGAGACATAGCAAATCAGATGCAACTTTGTCATATTGTACCCATTCAAGCTCTCATAGTGCTTCTTTTGCATCAGATTGCTATGCAATGCAATCTCTAGTCTTTGTAATGTGAATGAGTCTGTTTCTTTTGATGAAGCACAAGAATCATAAAACTGGATGGCTGCTATGCAATTAGAATATGATGCGATTATGAAGAATGGTATTTGTTCTTTATGTCATTTGCCTCTAGGAAAAAAGGCGGTTGTCACTAAATGGGTACACAAGCTGAAACATAAGGTTGATGGAATACTTGATAGGCATAAAGCTACGCTTGTTGCCAAAGGCTATGCTCCAGAAAGAAGCATTGATTTTGATGAGACCTTTGCTACCAAACATCGAATGACCACCATTCCTAGCATTTGTGCTATTGTATCTCATCATGTTTGGAAGGTACATGAGTTAGAAATTAAAACTACATTTCTAAATGGTGACTTAAATGAGGAATTGTATGTATTTCAATCTCGTGGTTTTATGAAGAAAGGCATGAAAGAAAATAGTGCAGGTTGAAAAAGGCATTATATGGTTTGAAGCAAGCACCACATGCTTGGTGAAAAGTTACATGCCTACTTGATTGCACATGGTTTTCAAAACATTCCAATTGAGGTCACCTAGTTAAATATGCAGATGATGTGCTTTTGATCATTGCTGTATATGTTGATGACATGTTGCTCGTTGGTCCTAATGAGATGCATATTGCTGAATTTAAGGCTAATTCACATGCCTCTTTTGAGATGTCAAATTTGGGGCATTTGCATCATTATTTGGGCATTCATTCTATGAAAGTTGATGGGGGAATAGCTTTGTGTCACTCAAAAGATATAGGCATATTATTGCAACGTTTTGGCCTTCAAGATTGCAAACCTATTGCCACTCTTGTGGAAACAGGCTTATAATTGAGTCTTCATGATGTTGGAGATGCATTTGATGTTGTTCTCTATCAGTAGACTATTGGATGCTTGATTTACTTACGCATAACTTGGCATGACATTCAAATTTCTCTCTCTCCGATGAGCAGGTTTATGCATTGCCCATGTGTCAAACGTTGGTAGGCAGTTAAGTGCATCTTTCGCTATTTGAGTGGTACTACCAAATTTACATGTTTTTTTGACTCAGACTAGACTGGTTGCAATGACACTCGTGTCTCCTTTAGTGCTTTTTGATTCATGCTTGGTAGCTCATGCATATCTTGGTTGAGTAAGAAGAAGCTTAATGTGGCCACTTCTAGTTGTGAGGCTAAGTATAGGGTAACTTTCATAGCAAATATTGAGTGTGTATGGCTCAAATACCTTTTGGCTGATTTGGGTGTTGGTCAATCTTCTACCACCATCATCTTCGCTAACAGCTAGAGCACATTGGTAGTTGTGAGGAAACTTGTGTACCATGCTCTCACTAAGCACATTGAGGTGCACTATTTGGAGAGATCAATTTGGCATATGTGCCCAGACAAGATAATGTTGTAGATCTTTTCACAAAGACTCTACCTAGGGAGAAGCTTGAAGCTTTCCACAAAGCTTAGGGCTTACTTCCTTTTGTGCATTGATCTATTTCCACATAGCTTGGCATTTAGTTATACATGATTGCCAACTCGTTGTTCACCGCATCACTCCTAGGGGGGATTTGTTGCTACATTTTGGAAGTGATATGTGCGAACACACTTAGGACTATCGGGGCACTTTTTTCCCTCTTTAGGAGGTTTCTTTCCCCTGGCTTGTATATATGCCTATAAGTCTAACGTGTGAATTATCTTTGTACATTCACTTGGTAATACATTCAGTGTTGTGTTGTGCTCCAATCTTGTTCTTATTTCTTGTGTTGTTTCTTTGCTTTCATAGACCTCAAACTCCAATAGAAACTTCAGACTTTTTTAAGGAGTCAAAGTGTGAATATTTCAAATCATAGGTTAGGTATCTTGGCCATAGCATCTCCAAACATGGAATCTAAATGGACCATGAAAAAGTATGGGCTATTATAGAAAGATCACATCCTAGAAACTTGGAAGATATTTAGATCTTCCTAGGTTTATTATGCTTCTCTCAAAGATTTATTAAGAACTATGCCAAGATGATTGCCTTGATGACCAAATAGCTTAAAGAGAAAGGAAAAGCCTTCATTGGGGAGATGAGAAAAAGTAAAATATGGAGAACTTGATCAATGTCTACCCCTCATGATTGTATGCACATTTTGTAAGGCCCCCATTATGAGGAGAAGCCAAGCGTGCATTACCCAATTGATGGGAATCCCAACTTGCATGTTGGATGAAGGTCATATTGGACCATGTAAGGAATTGTAAGGAAAGGGAGTTACCAGGGTCCCCAATCGTGGGCTCCGCCCCGACGCGATGATAAAAGGAATATTCCATAGAATATTCCCTCTCAAAGTCAGAAATCATTTATATTTGTTATGTTGGTTTAACCGATTTAAGCCGTGTATGGCAACTATGCAGGCGGTGGCCGCCCACGCTCTACCGCCCATGTATAGCCGTCCATGGAAGGTTGCCCACTATCCTATATATACATGACTTCTGCACTACCTGAGACATCGAATTGAGCCAGCATACCTCTACCTTGTATCTCCCTATCTACAGTTGTCTAGATCTCCATTTAAGCTCTACCTTGAGAGCACAGGGGTGGACAACACCATCATCTTTGTACTTGTTGTTAATAGAAAATTTTTGAGATTCTTGTATGTCTATTATCTTCTCTACTTCTCCTATGTTATATTGCATAACTATTGTCTTATATGGTATCAAAGTTGTAAGGTTCGAATAGCTTGAGAAGTATCACTGCTTTAGCCTACTAGCAAACTAGAATATCAATAGATCTTTAGAGTGATTACATGATGGCTTCATCCTCAAACACTAGTCTTGGTGCTCTAGCTAATGTTAATGCTACACCTATTCGAATTCATCCACCTGCATTCACTGAAGGGAAGCTGGATGGAACCAACTATACACTCTAGAAGTTCAAAATGTCTGCAATTTTGGACTCCTATGAGTTACTTGACACTGTCATGGGACCAATGGGATTGGATCTAGAGCCTTTACCAATTGAAGATTGAGCAAATTCAAGATTGATTATTTAGCCAGATCCAGATCTTCTACGAGCTTGGAAGAGGCGGAATGCTGATGCATTATGTGCAATTGTCACTAGTGTAAGTGATTCTGTGCTTACTTTAGTTCAACATACTACTAAAGCATATGAGGCTTGGGGCATATTGGCTCATCAATATGAGGCCAAGAACCACACTAGGATACAGAATTTAGAAAATGAGTTGGCAAATGAAAGGCATTCTGATTCTGAAAAGGCTGAAGATTTTATCAAACGGATAAAACATCTTCAAGATCAATTGGTTGCAATTGGTGTTTTCATAACACCAGAAGAGTTGGCTCGAAGATGTGTGTGTGTGTTCTTCCCGCAAAGTATGATGGATTAGTAACAGCCCTTAGCACTCAGGTAAGACCAACTCCCCTTATGTTTGAGGAGTTTTGTGCTATGTTTTTATAAGAGGAGATGGGGTTGAAGAATTGGCAAAGTACAAGTGATGTTGCATTCTCAGCCAATGCAAAAGTTGAAGGCTCTTCTGATGGATCAAAGAAGAAGCCAAAGAAGAAAAAGTTCATAGGAAGTTGCTTCTATTGTGAAAAGAAAGGCCATGCCATCAAGGATTGCAGAAAAAAGCAAGCTGATGAACAAAATGGGACTATAAAATCATCTTGGAAGAAAAAAGAGTTTGCAAATAACACTGAGTTGGAACTATGGGTAGCTATTGAAGAGGTATGCTCATCCGCTCAAGCTCGTGTTGATGAACCATGGATTTTAGATAGTGGACCTTCTCGCCATATAACCAGTAAAAAGGATTGGTATAGTTCCCTAGCGCCTCTATGGGAATCCATCAAGGTAGTGGTGGGAAATGACTACAAGTGTCTAGCTGAAGGAACTGGAACCATCTCTTTCATCACTTCTCCAGGTGTTGAGAAAAAGCTATCTGATGTTCTCTATGTACCTACTTTGAAAAGAAATTTGTTGTCAGTTTATGCAATAACAGATCGTAGACTTGAAGTTCACTTCAATAAGAGTGGTGCACAAATCATGGACTCATCAGGTAATGTAGTAGGTAAAGGCATAAGATGTGATAATTTGTATGAATTAAGTGCCTTAATTGCTACAGAAGATAAAGATGTAAGCAGGTTATGGCAACAACGAGTTGGGCATCTCAGATTTGCAATTTTGAAGGAGATGCAAAGAACAGGGATGGTTGCTCATTGGCCTGCATTTTCAGAGTTGCAGGAACCTTATGAAGCTTGCATGATGGGCAAGCAGCAACAAAAGGCATTTCCATGAGAGACCAGCAATCGATCTCAAGCTCCTCTAGAGTTGGCACATGCTGATCTTTGTGGTAAAATGTCTACACCTGCTTTAGGGGGATCTTTCTATTTTTGTTGTTACTCGATGATTATAGTAGAAAGATGTGGGTTTATTTCATTCATGAGAAGGCTAGTGCTTTTGAAAAATTTAAAACGTGGCATAAGTATGTGAAAAATGAATCAAGAAAGAAATTGAAGAAATTTAGAATAGATAGAGGAGTGAATTCTTGTCAAGAAAATTCAATAACTACTGTAAGGAGCATGGTGTGAAAAGGCAACTTACAACAGCTCATACACCTCAACAAAATGGTGTTGTTGAGCATAGGAACAGGACAATAGTTGAAATGGCCCATTGTATGTTAAAGGCTCAAGGCATCCCTGATGTTGGAAATTAAGTAGTCCCATAACTAATATCACAGGTCCATGGTTCCATAGGTCTAGCATCTACAACATGAATTCCAACAATCTTCCAATATTGACAAAACATGAACATACCACACTTAATCATACAAATGATGATATAAAGATAGAGAAAGATTAGACAACATGTGTAAACTATTACTTAAGCCACTGATTACTCATACTATCATATATACAAATGTCAATTTACAATGTGGGAGCAAAACTCTCAACCACTCTATGTGCACAGAAATAGATGGATGAGTGAATATACAAATGTAACAAAAATATTCAGATGTATGGATAGAAATCTGAATATATATGAGATGTGTGACCTAATAGGTTGTAGAAGAGTGAATATGAGTGATAGAAAGAGGAAGGATCAGTCTAAAACTGATAATCAACAAACCCTCATGTGAACTTCGGCTACGGAAGACCTAAATTATATATGTGTGTGAAAAGATCACATACTTACAAAAGTAGCAAAAAATGCTAACAAGTTTGGTGCCAGAAATCCTCAAACTCATATGAACATACCTTCTCGAACACCTCATCCAAATATGCATAAAGCATACATGTACTAATTCTCTTGTACCTATCCTGAATAGGAATCCTCCTGATATGGATGCCACTTCCATATACTTTAAGTAGTACCTATGTGCATAAAGAGAATATGTACCTGAATTCTCAACATAAGATGCAAATCTTATGTTAACCTCCATCCAATGTCTTTGAAGTACACCAAAATCTTCATGTAGAAGACAATCTTCAAATACATTATGTAGATGGCTAATCCACATTACCAAGCTACTGATGGATAAGTCCTCTCCATAAGCAAGAGTGTGAGCACACTCTTCTTCTCCAAGAAGAACTCCATAGCTGCTCCTCAACATGCTCCAAGATAGCATGCTCCAAGATAGCACCATGGCTGCCCCATGTGTGCTAGAAGCACCACCTCTATTGAGGTACCAAAGCTCCAAAGCTTGTTGTTGAGCTTGGTGTAGGATACTTTGATCAATGAGCCAAGCTCTTGTTATATAGCCTTGATTATCCCTTGAAAAGCTCCTGTAAGCACTATGATCGCATAAAAAGCATAACACACTTGTCGCTTCAAACTGATATCACGATCCGTCCGTTAGTTGTTCGTGTGCTTTTATCTAAAAGCATTATCAAAAAAATTCCGTTGCGCGCTATCACTGGGAATTGAACCCACGTGGGTAGGCTGGGAGGCGCTTGCCTTAACCAAGTCGTTCAATGTTGTTTTCTTGTATAGGGCGTAATAAAAAACTATACATATGTTGTATACAGTGTGAGCAAAATGGACCAATGGACATTGTTTCCAACAATCCCCCCTGCAATGTCATATTGGTACAAACTGGATTAGAAGGGGGAGCTACATCAAAACCAGAAATCAAGGCAGCAAGGCAAAGATGGTTCATTCCACAAAAAGGAGAAGAAAGGAGGTCAACAAGGGTAAAACATTCAATCTCAAGGCTTTTTTATGATAGTTATATTGCTAGGCATTATGCTTTTATGACTAAGGATCTCTTCAAACTTCAAACACTTGAACTTTTCTGAATATGAACCATAATACCTGAGAAAATATGCAATCTAGATATCCAATAGTGTATTTATCAAGTACATCAAGCAATCACTACTTGACAACAAATGTAGCATGTACTGGCTCTGAACCTGCTATCTCCTGTCTTCTCAAACCTTATAACATACACTAGGATCCACATATTTGCATTTACCTTACGAAAGCTTTCTCAACGTACTTCTGCTGTGTCATGTAAATACACTAAACATAATCAAGAACCGAATCCTGGGACTTGTGACTGACAGCTCACAACTTAGTGTATTATGAACACTACTGATTCATCTCTAATTGTACTTCAAGTCAAGTCAACTCGACTCAACTCATGAGTCTCATCAAAATCTATGATGCCATCATGTCTTCATCCTTGTTCAATCTGTAAATCCTTCATACCTCTTTCCTTCAGAATCTGGTATAAACATATATGTGTGCACCTCTGAAACATACCTCTCTGAAATATCAAATTTCTCTTAAATAGAATTTTGGAGCCTTCTCCGGAACACGAACAACCTAACAGGAACTTTCTCCACACATTCTCCTTCTTCCTTCTTCTTTCAAAGCTAGAACATAAAGAGAACCTGACAAAGGAAATATAGGAACACCTGTAGATATGATTGCATTCTTTTACATATGGTTGAAAATAAGTCTTCATGTTTCATCACCCCCCTAGATGATTTAACACTAGTATCCATAATTCTTCAAATTATATCAGACTTTATGAGATCTGGAACGTCTTCCTTCTTTCAATAAATCTGATCTTCCATGATTTAGCATTGCTACCATATCATCAATACCTGTGTCTTGAAACAAAATATCTGAACCCTTTTATTAGCACTAAAGCTGCCAATAGCTTTCACTGTCATTCCTCAACTTCCCAAAATTTAGAATAAGGTTAGCTGATTCAATAAAACCTTTGCTGAAAGCACTTTAGGATCCATAACCTTCTATAACAAGTATCTTCTCTATTTTTCTGCAACACAAATCTGATAGAATATGAATCTTTGACTTACTTCTTCCAATGCTAAAGATTTTTCAAACAAAGAATGGAGAACTGACTCATAAATACTCAGGATCTTCAAGATCATTCAAGATCTATCAAGATCTCTCCAACAAAATATTGATGTGGTTACTCGCTCTGATACCACTTGTAGGTGACGACACGGCAAAGGCTCGAACCTTGTCAGGCCTGCGGAATTCGCCGGGCCACCGAAAAGTTGCTAAGCTAGAGCGATATTAGAACACCTCCATAATCAACAATAGCTTAGCAAGGTTACTGCCACTCAAACATATAAGATTGTATTTTGAATTCACTGAAATTCAGCCGGAACTTCACCGGACTGTCACCAGATTGTTACGAAACTATACCAGAATCTTATCGGAATCAACTGCGATTCTGTTTGTAATTACTTTAAGTGTATATAGATAAAGTAAGGAAGTGATGCGCGAACTTCCTTCACTGAATGAACCCTTTCTGAAGGTTAAGGAAAAACTTCACCGGTTCAGAATGTCTCTTTCCGGTCAGACTTTGGACTGTGTGTACATATCCATTTCACCGAAATCTTTGATGAACTGATAGTAGAGATGTCTAGCTACAAGATAAGCTATCTCTCATACAAAGCTTTAATTTATTCTGCAAGATATACTTCGTTGTTCTACCGGAAAACACGTTTACTGAAAAAACTGTAACTGATCGAAAAATATGTTTACTGAGAAAACTGTAACTGATAACGAACTTATATTGAACACATAAATACTCAGATTTCTTCACATATGAAGAATGCGCGCAAACATCCACATGAACATGTGTTTTCTATTAGAGAAGATGAGTACAAAAACTAGCTTGGCCTCTTCTTGCTCAAGCTATAGAAACTCTCCTACACTGAGTAGTTTCTTCTTACCATCTCTCTCAGATGAATACCTGACAGTTCAGGTTTCTGTTATTCATCTTTATATACGCGATCTCTGGCATCTTCTAAACCTATTCTTGATTTCTATATGCGCTCTATTCGCACTGCGCGCCCTTCTCACGCACACTCGTGCTCTCTCTCTCACACACTTTTTTCTGTTCTTGTCTCTCTTTATATACAGTTTTGATCCGATGTAACAAACTCTAACAAACTTTAATTCTGGAAGTTTCTACGATGTACATTATGGTCGTGAATTTCTCCCTTCACTAAGGCTTTGTTTTTCTGAATACTTTGATTGTGCTTCTCTTTATCTTTCTTTATCTTTATGTCTGTCTGTATGTCAAATTCGTGAGTGATTCTTCAACAGCTTCCCCTCAATCACTAATTTGACTCTTCCTGTCTTTCATATATTTTTCTTTCTTTTATACCTGCCATTTCTTTGAATCGGCTTGTCTTTTTTCCATCCAAACTCTTTATCAAAATATTTGCAATCTGATCTTTTGTTGGAGTGTATATTATTTCTATCTCCTTCTCCATCACCTTTTCCCTTAGGAAATGGTACTGAATTTCTATGTGCTTTGTTCTTGCATGAAATACTGGATTTGCTGCAAGATACAACGAGCTCATATTATCTCCATGTATGATAGGTATACCTTGATCAATGCCCATGCTTTTGAACAAGGTCTGCATCCATATCACTTCTTTGGCTGCTTCTACTAGTCCTTTATATTCGGCTTTTGTTGACGATAGAGCCACTATGTGTTGTTTCTTCAAACACCAGCTCACTAGCTTATCTCCTAGGTATATCATATACCCATGTGTTGATCTTCTGTCATCTTGACTTCCTGCCCAGTCTGAGTCACTGAATGCTCTCAACTTTATATCTAACGAAAAAGGATAATGTAATCCTTCCTTTATAGTTCTTTTGATATATCTAAGAACTCTTTGTCCTGCAACCCAATGTTGATCCTTCGGACAATGCATGAACTGTGAGAGAACTCCCACTGCATAACTAAGATCCGGTCTTGTTAGTGTAGCATAAATTAGACTTCCCACTAACGACTGATACTTTCTCATATCTTTAAACTCTGTACCACTATATTTGCTGAGTTTATGATTTACTTCAAGCGGTGTTGAAGCTTCTCTGCGATTCTCCATATTAAACTTCTTCAGTAAGTTTAGGAGATAACTTTCTTGCGAAACATATACACCATGATCTGTGTATGTGATTTCCATGCCAAGAAAGTATGATAACTTTCCTAGATCACTGATCTTAAACTCCTTTTCAAGCAATCTCTTTACTTCTTTAATTCCTTCATCTGAGGTACCTGTGATTATAATGTCATCTACATAAATACAAATGTAGATCATACCTTCTTCTGTTCTCTTGATGAGTAAACTTGCATCTGCCTTCGAACTTTGGTATCCAAGTTCATTGAGATATTTCACAAGTCTGTAATTCCAAGCTCTTGGAGCTTGCTTCAGCCCATAAAGTGCTTTTCTTAATCTGCAAACAAAATTTGGGTATCTGGAACTTACAAACCCTTCAGGTTGTTCCATATAGACTTCATCTGATATATATCCATTTAGAAATGCATTCTTGATATCTAGTTGACTTAGCTTCCATCCTTTTGATGCGCTAAAGCAATCACTGTCCTTATGGTTGACATCCTTGCCACCGGACTAAACGTCTCATCATAATCTATGCCATGAGTCTGAGCATAGCCCTTGATAACCAGTCTAGCTTTGTATCTGGCTATCCTTCCATCTGCAAATTTCTTAACTTTGAAAACACGTTTATTTCCAATTACTTTCTTACCATTTGGTTTAGGAACAAGTTCCCATGCCTTGTTCTCTTCCAGTGCGCTGAACTCTTCTTCCATTGCTTCTTCCCATTGCTTCTTGCCTTTAGCTTCATCATAGTTCTGAGGTTCTTCATCATCTTTGACCATATATGCATAATTTTTCTGAGTTATATACAAAGTATCATAAGAATACCTTTCTGGTTGTCTTCTAGTCTTGCTTGACCTTCTTGGTTCACATTCTTCATAAGTGTATGAATACACTTCTTCATCAAGTATAGGAATTTCTTCATTCCTTCTTGTTAATCCATTTCTGGACGTACTTGCTTGCATATATTCTTCATCTCTATTCACCTGCACAACTGATTTCCCTTTTTCTTTCCTTCTTACCTCTTCTTCGAATTCTTCCGTTGTATGACTTTGATCTGCATACCAGCTTTTCTGTTCATCAAATGTAACATCTCTGGAAACAGTAAATTGCTTTGATAGAGAACTCCATAACCTGTAACCCATCTGCTTTTCATCATATCCGACGAACACATATTTCTCTACTTTTGGTTCAAGCTTATGTCTCAGTTGTGATGGTACATAAGCATAAGCTACTGATCCAAACACTTTGCAATGAGTCAAGTGTTGGCTTCTTTCCCCACCAAGCTTCATAAGGGGTCATTCCATCTAAAGTTGTACATGGTAATCTGTTTACCAAGTATGTAGCTGTATTTACAGCTTCAGCCCAAAAATAATTTGGACAATCCTTTTCTTTTAGCATAGCTCGTGCAAACTCTACTAGCGTTCGGTTTCTTCTTTCTGCTACACCATTTTGTTGTGGTGTATACCTGCAAGTTATTTCTCTCTTGATATCTGCATTCCAAAGATAGTCATTGAACTCTCGGGAGAAGTATTCTCCCCCTCCATCAGACCTCAGTCTCTTAAGCTTTCTTCCTGTAAGTCTTTCAGCATATGCATGAAAATGCTTGAAGGTTTCAAATACTTTTGATGTTTCCTTCAAAACATATAACGTTATCCATCTTGTAGCATCATCAACGAATAAAACATAGTACCTTGAGCCACTGATTGCTCCACCTCTACCATAGCCTTCTCTTTGATTCTGCCTACGTCTTTGAAAATTCCTCTGATATCTTCCGCTTTTGCCTCTGCTATTACTATTCTGATTTTGATTTGATCCTTGTTGATTGTGCCAACAATCATGAGCCAGATGATTACTTAATCCACAAATCCAGCAAGCCTTCTTGTTGATATTCTGACTACCTCTTCCTCTTCCAAAACCTCTTGCTCTTCCTCTGCCGGTGCCTTTACCTCTTGCATAATAAGCCTGAGAACTCGATTCTTCTTCATCTTTTGACTTACCTTTATCTCCTTTCTTCTTGTTCTTCATGTACATTGCAGAACTTTGTCCTTTATCTGCATCTCCTTTCAGGTCTTGCTCATATGTGAGCATCAAACCAAGCAACTGATTTAAATCTGGTACAAAATGATTTAAAGAAAGTTCAGTTGAGAGTACGAAAGGTTTCCACCTTTCATCTCCTCTCAAACCTGTGAGCACTTGCACTATCAATCTATGATCTTCAATATCTTCATTTATGGATCCAAGATTATCTGCTAGATCCTTCATCTTAGTAACATAATCACTAACGCTTTGATTCGACTTCTTTTTGAACGTTGTGAATTTGAACCATAAGCTAGCCTTCCTAGCTTTCGTAGTATTTTGGAAATGATCTTCCAACGCACTCCATATGTCCTCCGCTTTCTCCAGACCTCTAATGTGCGATAGTAGATGGTCTGTAACGATATTATAAATGTAAGCTCTTGCCGTTGCATCTTTCTTCTGCCACAACTTCAAGGCTTTTAATTCTTCTTTTTCCGGTTGACTATCATCTTCGAAAGTCGGCTTCTTTTCTTCTCCGGTCACATACATCATTAAGTCCTTACTCATAAGTAAGGCTTCCATGCACATTACCCATGTGGGATAATTATCTCTGTCCAATTTTTCAATTGAAACATGATCTGCCATAATCTTCTTGTTTTTGTTTCTTCTGGTGAGTGTATCATTAAAGAATTTTACCATTTGTAAACCTTTACCTTGAAAATGACTTCGGAATACTTCTTGATATCGTTTGCTGTTTGAGAATCTTTCTGCTCTTCAGAATCCTTTTGGCTCTGATACCACTGATGTGGTTACTCGCTCTGATACCACTTGTAGGTGACGACACGGCAAAGGCTCGAACCTTGTCAGGCCTACGGAATTTGCCGTGCCACCAAAAAGTTGCTAAGCTAGAGCAATATTAGAACACCTCCATAATCAACAGTAGCTTAGCAAGGTTACTGCCACTCAAACATATAAGACTGTATTTTGAATTCACTGAAATTCAACCGGAACTTCACCGGACTGTCACCAGACTGTCACCGAAACTATACCAGAATCTTACCGGAATCAACTGCGATTCTGTTTGTAATTACTTTAAGTGTATACAGATAAAGTAAGGAAGTGATGCATGAACTTCCTTCACTAAATGAACCCTTTCTGAAGGTTAAGGAAAAACTTCACCGGTTCAGAATGTCTCTTTTCGGTCAGACTTTGTACTATGTGTACATATCCATTTCACCGAAATCTTTGATGAACTGATAGTAGAGATGTCTAGCTACAAGATAAGCTATCTCTCATACAAAGCTTTAATTTATTCTGCGAGATATACTTCGTTGTTCTACCGGAAAACACGTTTACTGAAAAAACTGTAACTGACCAAAAAATATGTTTACTGAGAAAACTGTAACTGATAACGAACTTATACCGAACACATAAATACTCAGATTTCTTCACATACGAAGAATGCACGCAAACATCCACATGAACATGTGTTTTCTATTGGAGAAGATGAGTACAAAAACTAGCTTGGCCTCTTCTTGCTCAAGCTATAGAAACTCTCCTACACTGAGTAGTTTCTTCTTACCATCTCTCTCAGATGAATACCTGACAGTTCAGGTTTCTGTTATTCATCTTTACATACGTGATCTCTGGTGTCTTCTAAACCTATTCTTGATTTCTATATGTGCTCTATTCGCACTGTGTGCCCTTCTCACGCACACTCGTGCTCTCTCTCTCACACACTTTTTTCTGTTCTCGTCTCTCTTTATATACAGTTTTGATCCAGTGTAACAAACTCTAACAAACTTCAATTCTGGAAGTTTCTACACTGTACATTACGGTCGTGAATTTGTCCCTTCACTAAGGCTTTGTTTTTTTGAATACTTTGATTCTGCTTCTCTTTATCTTTCTTTATCTTTATGTCTGTCTGTATGTCAAATTCATGAGTGATTCTTCAACAACTTATACCTGTGTAGAATCTGCTCTCATCAAACCTTCATGACTGAATGTTTGATTTGTTACCTGAATGTCTCTAAGTGTCCATGCTTATAAAGTTGTAAAACTTTTCTTCGACCAAATCCTTCCCAAGAATTTGCAACTCCTACTTGAAACATAAGTGAACAAATTCTCACCTTGAGAACTCCAAAAGCTGCAAGTTGATACTTCATCTTTTCATATTCTACCTGGGTGAAATGTGATAGTACGTGCTTGACTTTCTTTTGGCTAACTTCACTTCTTAATCAAATAATAGGATATGATGGAACACCTTTTTGAATACAAGAATGTATCCAAAAAATCTAGACAATCATAGAAATTAGATTCTTCAACTGACTGGTACATCAAAAAAACTAAATTTTCTAAAGTTTTTTTGAAAGTAATGAATATGGGGTAACTTTTCTAGACATAAAAAACCTCTCTCCAAGTCTCCAACATCTTCTACAAATACTCTTTACCTTCAAGAGTTAGATAAAGAAGAAAAAAAACTTCTCTGTAACTTGTCATATACCAAGTAGCTTTGTATTGACACTCAAGAATTCTTCGAGGGAACATATCAGCTGCCTGCTCAAAATCTTCAACTAAGACATAACTCATACACATATGAGTCAAAACATATAAGCTGCCTTAGGTATCAGCTTCTTTTCTTCCACTCAATGCAATTCTTTGTCAAAACCTAGTAAAACATGACCAAGTATAATGCAAAAAAAGAAACTGCTTCTTCTTTGAACTATCTTCTTCACACAAGATGTTCTCATAGACTTGTCTTTGGATGTAGAGGATAAACGTAGGAAAAGTATACGGAAAATATAAGAGAAAAGGAATTCTTACTTTCCCTTTGGAAATGTTGGACTTTCTTCTTCTGCATCTTTCTTCCACCTGATGATGATGTCAACATCTTCAAACTTCTCTTCCATACCTTTTGTTTTCTTCATCTTGAAGTAGCAAGCAATCTTGACTTCTTCAAATGAGCTTTTTCTTTTCCTCTAGTGCTAAGAGTAAGAGACAAAACAAACATGGTATACAAATGGAAGTGAATATACAATCATGTTTTATCATCTCCTCATATCTCCTGAATCAAAATTTTGCTTCAAATGACTGATATGACTAAATTCACCAACCTTTTGTCTGAAAGATGAGTCGCCTTTCTAGATTTACCTTTCTAGATACAAAATATGAGCAAAAAACTTCCAACCAACTTACAATACAAGATTGGCTGAAAACAAACTGATGCTCTCCACATTTATTTTCTTAGATGAGCTTTCTTGCCATGAAAGAGATCTATCAAAACTGTCCAAAAAAACCTCTAGATACCTGTTTTGATGTAGCTAATGCTTTTAACTTTCAAAAAATGAAAGTGTATAAAAGCATTCCTTGAATCCTTCAAATCTCTTCATAACTGCTCTTCTAAGATATGACCTACAAATGATAATCTGATAGTAGAAATTGACACCTGTGATTTGATGTTGATCTGATTCCTTCATTTTCTCCAAACCATTGTTTTTCCTTGAATTTGAAGTAGCCTTTCTCTTCATCAAGTCTTGGTCTTCAAATAATACTTCTGTAAAGTATTTGCATACTCTTCCAAAATTATTCGGCTCTTAACAGATCATCAACTTCATACTCCACACTGATAAATAAACATGTGACTGAATTGTCTAATTCTCAAATCTATACTCATCTAGATTAAGTGTGTATGTCAAATGTCAAATGTTAGAAGATGCTCTTAAATCATATCTTGTAAACCTAGAAGTTTGGAAACCTGGGAATCTGAGAGCTTGAATGAGCTCTGATACCAAAACCCTAAACCTCTAATACCAAATGTTGGAAATTAAGTAGGCCCATAACTAATATCAGAGGTCCATGGTTCCATAGGTCCAGCATCTACAACATGAATCCCAACAATCTTCCAATATTGACAAAATATGAACATACCACACTTAATCATACAAATGATGAGATAAAGATAGAGAAAGATTAGACAACATGTTTAAAGTGTTACATAAGCCACTGCTTACTCCTACTATCATATATACAAATGTCAATTTACAATGTGGGAGCAAAACTCTCAACCACTCTATGTGAACAAAAAAAATAGATGGATGAGTGAATATACAAATGTAACAAACATATTCAGATGTATGCACAGAAATCTGAATATATATGAGATGTCTGACCTAATAGGTTGTAGAAGAGTGAATATGAGTGATAGAAAGAGGAAGGATTAGTCTAAAACTCATAATCTGCGAACCCTCATCTGAACTTAGGCTATGCAAGACCCTAAATCAGATATGTGTGTGAAAAGATCACATACTTACAAAAGTAGCAAAAAATGCTAACAAGTTTGCTGCCAGAAATCCTCAAAATCATATGAACATACCTTCTCGAACACCTCATCCAAATATGCATAAAGCATACATGTACTTATTCTCTTGTACCTATGCTGAATAGGACTCCTCCTGATATGCATGCCACTTCCATATACTTTAAGTAGTACCTATGTGCATAAAGAGAATATGTATCTGAATTCTCAACATAAGATGCAAATCTTATGTTAACCTCCATCCAATGTCTTTGAAGTACACCGAAATCTTCATGTAGAAGACAATCTTCAAATACATTATGTAGATGGTTGATCCACACCACCAAGCTGCTGATGGATAAGTCCTCTCCATAAGCAAGAGTGTGAACACACTCTTCTTCTCCAAGAAACTGAAGGGGATGACTCCTCAAGAAGCATATTCTGGTAAAAAGCCTTCAATTTTGCATTTCAGAATTTTTGGTTGTTTCTGTTATGCACATATTCCTGATTCAACAAGATCAAATCTGGATTCAAAAAGTAGAAAGTGTGTCTTTTTAGGATATAGTGTGTCTTCTTTCACCAACAACATGCATGACAACTATTCGGATGGTACTTGCAGTAGCTGTACAAAAGGCCTAGCCTATTTTTCATATGGATGTCAAATCAGCATTTTTTAATGGACACCTCAAGGAGGAGGTATATGTATCTCAACCACCAGGTTTTGAGGTGCCCAATTCAGAAAATAAAGTTTGTAGGTTGAAGAAAGCTTTGTATGGACTTAAGCAAGCACCAGGGGCTTGGGACCAACAGATAGATAATTTTTTCAAAAATATGGGTTTTGAAAGAAGTACTTCTGATGCTAACTTGTAATTAATGAAAAGGGCTAGCAAGCTAGTTGTTGTCATTGTATATGTAGATGATTTGATCATTACAAAAGATCATCAGGAACTCATCAATCAAACTCTGATCAGCTTGAGAACTCAGTTTGAAATGACAGACTTAGGTCTACTCCATTTTTTTCTGGGTATTGAAGTATGGCAAAGAAAGGATGGCATTTTCATCTCACAACAAAAATATGCCAAAGAAATTCTCAAGGCATTTGGAATGATGAACTATAAACCAACTAGCACACCTATGGAGGTAAATCATAAGCTATCTATGGATGATAATATGCTTGATGTAGATGCTAAGAAGTATAGGAAGCTCGTTGGAAGTCTTATTTTCCTGTGCAACACTAGACCAGACATTTGCTATGTTGTTGGAGTGTTAAGCAGGTTTTCCAACAAACCTTAGGAGAGTCACTGGAATGCTGGAATGCGAATTCTAAGGTACATTACAGGAACCTTGGATTTTGGTATTTTTTATACCACAGGTGATACACTTCAAGGATATTGCAATTCAGATTGGGTTGGAGATTGTGATTCTAGAAAATCAATTTCTGGATATTGTTTCTCACTTGGTTCAGGAATATTTTCTTTGGTAAGTAGGAAGCAACCAACTCTCGCACTCTCCTCCACTAAAGCAGAGTACAAAGAAGATTGTTTTGCTTCTTGTGAAGCAATCTGGTTAAGGAGAATTCTTGTAGATCTAGGCTTTCCATCAAATATGGTGACTGTAATCAAGTGTGATAACCAAAGTTGTATGGCCATTGCAAAGAACCCAGTATTTCATGCTCGCATCAAGCATATAGAAGTACAATACCATTATGTTTGTGAGCTAATTGAAGATGAAATTGTGGAGCTAGAATATTTCCCAATAGAGGCAAATTGTGTTGACATATTCACTAAAGCACTTGGAAGAGAGCAGCTCAACAGTCATCTTCAACAGATGGGCATAGGACCGAGACCTACTTGATTTATCATTCGGTAAACATTGAGGGGGGGTGTTAGTATATGATCAATGTCTACCCCTCATGATTGTATGCACATTTTGTAAGGCCCCCATTATGAGGAGAATCCAAGCATGCATTACCCAATTGATGGGAATCCCAACTTGCATGTTGGATCCCCTCTCCTCTTCTATAAAGGAGGAGATAGTTCTTGTATTTAAGGGTCCTTCCACGAGGCCTTGTGGCCACTATAATAATAGAGTAGAGGTCTCATTTGGTACTCATTAGTCTACTTGTGTGCATAGTGTTGGTCGCAGTATGTAGGTTTGGCATTTGGAAGTGCATATGTATGAACTTGCTTGCCCTTGCTCTATGTGGCATTGGTCTTGTGACTTCGTCCATGATCATGGGTGTGTTTGTTGCTTGCACTTCTTGGAACTCCACTTGGAAAAGCCTCTTGCTTCCATGGGAGGTAGTCTGAGTTGATTATTCCACTATTCTCAACAAAATTTGTTATTGTTTTCGGGGATGTTTGATTTTTAACCATCCGTTTTTTCCAAGATTGTCATACCTACATTTTGTGGGATAAACACAATACTTGGATTTAGTTGTAAACCCGTGTGGTCTCCTCTTGACCTTGGTTACCACCCGATATTTTCTTTTTTTTAAGTTTAATTTCTGATCATTTCTATTGGTTGAATGAGAACCTTCTTTTAACCCTTCTCTCTCACTCTCACACATACACACATACACCTCCACACACACGTGTGGCATCACTTTCCATTACTACCATTTCTTGTTCTGAGTGACTACCTTGGAAAGGGGGATGGATAATATTTTCTCTTGTCGTCTCCCTCTCTTCATTTCCAAGAAAACTACAAAGAAATAGAGTCTTTAGTTGTGGGTGAAACAAAATTTTCCATGAATTCACTTTCTCTCATCCTATAAATCCCAATATGCGTATGGTTGATGAAATCTTAAAAGTTACAAGGTGGTTCATTGGATACTCAATCATGGGTGGGAAGGCAAGTTTATTAATAGAATTCCCCAAGTATTTGGTGAAAGTAACGGTAACATTTCAAATCTCCCCCCACAACATTTTTGAGAACAGAAGGATGTGCAAATTTATCTTCCTTGTCAGATAAGGGCCTTGCAAGTGGGGATGGAGTTAATTCCCTCCTTTGCCTCTACTTATTCTGCACTACTAGCAAAGCACATGTGAGGTGGTGGTAAGAGGCCTTGGTTGTTCCTCTTCTGACAATTTTCTTGGACACAAGGTTCATGGCACGCATTTGGTGGGGAGTTAATCCCCCTCTCCTTCATCCATTGAATTCGGGTGTGACATGTTTGTAGGTGTGGATTGTGAGGAAGGTTCTTTCTCACATGCTCTACCTCACTCTCATATGAGATCGAGCCTCCTCTGGCTCCCCCTACTCCTTCCAGACCTATTGTTAGCTTGGCCAAGCCATCTCTGGCTCCCCCTTGATATCTGAGCTGATTGTGCATGGCTTTGCTCCCCCTCATCCTTCTCTTTTGCAGGATTAAGCTCAAATTTAGCTCCCTTCTTGCCTCTTGTGGCTTGCGGTTGATCTTGATGCTCCCCCGCTTAGTGTGTGGCTCCCAGCATTTGCGGAGCGGGTCGAGGTTACTCCCTATGTGTCTTGGCTTTGTGGGTCGAGCTTTATGTTTGCCTCGAATTGAGTGTCATGCTCTTCCCCTTGTGTTATGGCGATTCATCTACATGAGTTGTGCACTGTCTGTGAAAGGTGCAACAGGGCTGATGCAGACTCTCTTCACGTGAGGAGATTGGGGGCCTGCAACTGGTTCCACTATCGGGCGTCATCCACAAACCCAACTACTCATGGGACTCTTTGACGGCATGATGAAGAGGATTCCCATCTATTCTGTGCAACACATGTGTCTACTCTTGACTCCATCCCCCCTATGATTGTGGCCAACATGCCATCACTATTTCCATGAGATTGCCGTGCAAAATGTGGGATGTGTGGACTGCGCACCATGTTTTTTCTTCCGTTTCATCCAACACCTTGATGTTTGCATACCTATCCTACTACCATATTTGAGCATTTCAACCTACCTCCCCAACCCATGCTTGGTATTTTTTGCTCTACAATTTCTCTGTTAGGCGAGGAACACATAGAATTGTTATCTAAGTTACAAGCTAAGGCTTGGCTCCCCTGTGTCTCTCTTCTTCTCTTTTCCACAAGGAAGCAATTACTTCTATCCAGAACTTTGTTGTCCTACCATGATGTTATAACTATTGATATTTCCAATGTGTCGAGACACCTCTGTTAATGGGCTAGGAGAAGATGTTGATTTATCATTTCCTCCATGGGAAATTCTATTCTCGGTTTATTTTGGTAAAAGCTCATGTATTGTAGTTTTTGGAATTGGCTGACTCACCATATGCAAGGATGTGTGATCACTATTCTATGTTGCTGGACATAACACCTAGACAAGGGTGATGTACCACTCCCCTTACTCTACCCTTATGTGGATAGCTAGCCATTTTCTTTCTCCCTAGATGAAATATATGGATTCAAGTGGCTATGGAAGGACATGGGTGCATGCATCTTCTCCTCTCCACCATCTCTGATGGAGTTGAATCAATTATGCTCAAGCTACCAAGGTCTAGTAACTCCATGATGATGAATTTTTTCAATGGTTAACCTTAATGATAAAATTGAAGACGATGCACTGACACAAGGACTGATCATGACACAATAAGTCGTGAAACTGAGGAGCCAAAGTGAGGCATTGAATTTCCATAAATAGAGGCTTGTCAGAAGCCTTGTGGGCTTGATTGCCCTCTTGACACTAAGGAATGAAGGAAATATGTTATGACACACTAATATGAAGCAATTAAAAGAACCACAACTACATCAGTACTCTACATCGCAACTTGTCATGACTTGCACGCCCATATGTTTGCAATGGTGTCCAAAAAACCTTGAGTTTATGCATGATGCACTTCATGGCTTGAAGGGTTCAAGCATCTACTCTCATGCTTGGAGATCCCCATCAACCTTGGGATTTCTAACATTGTGCCCATAGTGGTGTAAGGCTATGTGACATAAGCATGCTCAAGATAGTGTTGTAAGGACACTCTTTGCATGCAATAGACTTAGGGGATGCTTCTCTAGTCCACTTTTTCATCCCATTGATCTCTTGGTGTTTTGGTTAGTTTGTGTGCTTTTAACTCTTCAAGCACTTTCTTTCACGAACAGCACAAGGAAGAACAAGAAGCTTGGAGCACAACATGCAATACTGAATGTATTACCACTAGCATGTACAAAGATAAGTGACCTGCTAGGGCTATAGGTGTATATACAAGCTAGGAAAAAAAACCTCCTAAAGAGGGAAAAAGTGTCATGATGGTCCTAGTGTGTTCACACACATCACTACCTAAATATGTCAACAAATCACTCCAGAAGTGATGCAGTAAACAAGGAGCTAGCACTCATGTATAAGGAAGTGCCAAGCTATGTTGAATCACACCACAAAAGGAAGTAAGCCCAAACCTTTGTGGAAAACTTCAAACTTCTCCCGAGGCAGAGCCTTCGTGAAAAGGTTTGCAATGTTCTCTTGCGTGGGCACATATGCCAAGCTGATCTCTCCAATAGAGACCTCTCCCTCACATAATGATAATGCACCTCAATGTGCTTAGTGCAAGCATGGAACACACGGTCCCTCGCAACTGCCAATGTGCTCTGAATGTCAATGAAGATGGTGGTGGTAGAAGACTTACCAACACCCAAATCAGCCATAAGGCATCCGAGCCACACACACTCAATAGTCACTATGGAAGCTGCCCTATACTTAGCCTCACAACTAGAAGTGGCCAGAGTAGGTTGTTTCTTGCTCAACCAAGATATACATGAGCTACCAAGCATGAAGCAAAAGCCACTAGTGGACACACATGTCATAGCAACCAGCCCAGTCAGAATTAGAAAAATCATGTAAATCTGGCGGTAGTGATCCCCCCTTGGGATCACTACCGCCAGATGCCAAGTAGTCGGATACCACTCAAGTAGCAAAAGATGCACTTAACTGCCTACCAATGCTTGACACCTGGGCAATGCATAAACCAGCTCATCTGCGAGATAGAAAACTAAATATCTAGCCAAGTAATGCATAAGTAAATCAAGCATCCAACAGCTTGCTGATAGAGAACAATATCAAATGCATCTCCAGCATCATGAAGACTCAATCGTAAAGCTGTCTCCATAGGAGTGGCAATAGATTTGTAGTCTTCAAGGCCAAAACACTCCAATAATGTGTCAATATATTCTGTTTATACACAACAACGATCAGAAGAACATCATTAGCATGCTTAACATATAAGGTGCTCTCAATTGGACTATTCTCAAAACCATGTGCAATTAGGTAGGCATGTATTTTTCATACCAAGTGCATGGTGCTTGTTTCAAACCATACAATGCCTTTTTCAACCTCCACATTTGGTTTTCATGCCCTTTCTATACAAAGCCACGAGGCTGAAAAACATACACATCTTCATGCAAGTCAACATTCAAAAATGCAATTTTAATGTCCAACTGATGTACATTCTAGCCATGATGAGCTTCAAGTGCACAGATGCTACGAACCATAGTCATTCGGCAAGTAGGAGCAAAGGTTTCATCAAAATCAATGCCCCTTTCCTATGCATAAACCTTTGCAACAAGCCTAGCCTTATACTTGTCAATTGTTCCATCAGGCTTACGCGTCACCTTGTATACCCACTTAGTGCCAATGGCCTTCTTGCCCAGAGGCAAGTCACATAAAGACCATGTACCATTCTTCATTATAGCATCATATTCAGACTGCATAGCAGCCATCCACTTTTTTGAATGTTGTGCTTCATCAAATCAAACAGGCTCATTCTCATCATAGAGACTAGATGCAGCCATAGCATAGCAATCTGATGCAAAAAAGGCACTATGAGAGCCTGAACGAGTATGATATCACAGAGGTGCATCTAATTTGTTGTCAGACAAAGTCTACACTAGCCATTTTGGCATAGTTTTTGCCTCTTCAATATCAGCTCTCTCATCAAGTGCATGTGGTAAATCTGCATCAGAAATGGAATGATCTGCATCATCACATGAAACCTGCAAAGGCTAAGAAGTTTCCTCATTAAGACCAGCACTAGACTATCCACCTGTAAAAAGAGGCAACAAAGTATCATACATGTCTTTGAACCTAACAGATGTCTCCTTAGTACATGAAAGTAATGGTTGAATAGCATCTTGCACAAAAAACAACATCATGGCCAACCAAAATGCATTTAGTCTATGGATGATATAGACAATAGCCATTGCTTTCAAAACTATAACCAATAGAAATACATTTCACTACTTTATCAGCCAATTTTCTATGATTGATGTTGTTCAGGCACTAATACATATGCCAGACAACCAAAAACATGTAGATAAGAAACAGATGGTTTGCGACCATGCCAAGCCTCATATGGAGTGATCGACTGCAGCGCTTTAGTGGGACACCTGTTAAGTACATATGCTACACACATGATAGCCTCAAGCCAGAAACAATGTGGTAAAGCCTGACTCTTGACCATACACATTGCCATCTCCATGAGTGACCTGTTCTTTCGTTCAGCAACTCCATTATGTTGAGGTGTATATGGAACTGTACTTCGATGTTTTATCCCACATTCAATGAGAAATGCATTAAAGTCAGAATACATATATTCCCCCCTTCGATCAAAATGGAGGGTGTGCATTTTACATGCTGATAGACTTTCAACCAAAACCAAAAATTGTTTGAAGCACATAAAAGCGTGCATGCCAAAGCTTTGCATCTGACATAGCTTGAGAATCATGCACTGCATATGTTGAATCATTCACAGATTTTTCGTAATCTATGAGCTTATACAGCTCACGACATAAGATGTCAGAAGCAATAATCACATCACCATTTGACAGATCATGAACTATACATCTGTCATCAACAAATTTCATAACCAAGACAATCTTGGATAATGCAAAACTGATAACAGATTTTTCTTAATTCTTGGCACAAATAAAGCATCTAACAATGTAAAAGAACTACCATCAGCAGTACTCAGAATGATCTTACCAACTCCCATGACAAGATAAGAGGAGTTGTTGGCGCATGTGATAGTATTCCCTGTAAGGGCAGGCTCAAGTGAAGTGAAGAAATTGCACTACGAGGTAATATGTTTGGTTGCCCCACTATCAAAGTACCAAACATTTGAGTCCATTGCAGACATACACTTCTCATGAGAAGATGGTACAAAAGTGCAAACAATAGTAAACACCTATTCTTTATTCTACACAAGATTAGCAGACTTTGTTTTTGGTGTAGAGTCCTTTGCAACAACCATTCTAACCTCTTTTTTCTTTTCCTCTTTTGTAGCCAATTTTGGAAAATTCTTTATGACATGATCATTTTCTTTACAGTACTTGCAAAACAATTTCTACTTTTCTATTTTCTTGTCATCTCTGTCATCATTCTTTTATTGTGCAAAATTAGCAGATTTCTACTTACTAGTAGAAGAGCTCCATTTACTTTTGCCCTTTTGAATAGCCAAGAAAGCTTGATCTGCAACATGCATAATGGACCTGTTTTGCCTAGATCCAACATAAACTCATCATTGTATATACTCCACTAAAAAAATTGAATTCGGAACCAAGGATTTTGTATAGCATGATGGCTTTAGATAGGTGAAACTTGCTCCCACGACATTCATGTATTACTTGGTACATCAGCATGAGTGTCCAAAACGAGATATTATATGGTCTACCTAAGCTAGTGAATGGACGACACAAGAGGAAATCTAGGAGGATATGTTGCTAAGAGGTGATGGTAGCTCTCTCTCTCTCTCTCTCTCTCTCTCTCTCTCTCTCTCTCTCTCTCTCTCTCTCTCTCTCTCTCTCTCTCTCTCTCTCTCTCTCTCTCTCTCTCTCTCTCTCTCTCTCTCTCTCTCTCTCTCTCTCTCTCTCTCTCTCTCTCTCTCTCTCTCTCTCTCTCTCTCTCTCTCTCTCTCTCTCTCTCTCTCTCTCTCTCTCTCTCTCTCTCTCTCTCTCTCTCTCTCTCTCTCTCTCTCTCTCTCTCTCTCTCTCTCTCTCTCTCTCTCTCTCTCTCTCTCTCTCTCTCTCTCTCTCTCTCTCTCTCTCCCCTCAGCCCCTGCTCTCTCTTGCTGCTCGCTGCTGCTCCTGCTTGCCCCTGCTTGTTGCTCGCTGCCCTTGCTCTATCCGCTGCCGCTTGCCTGCCCTCGATCAGCCCCCCCGCCTGCCCTCTGCTCTAGGTGCCTCCCGCTCTAACCCCCACCCTCCGGCCTGCCCCTACAAGTCTCTTGCTCAGCCCCTGGCGTTGCCTCCTGCTGCCCCTTGCCTGCTCTGCCCTTTTGCCCTCTTCGCCCTGCCCTCCGCCCCTCAGCTCGACAGTCGCCCTCCCGCTCAGTCCCCACCTTCCCCTCCTAGTGCAATCCCCATCCCTGTCATCCCCAGTTGAATCATGGCTTTAATCTACCCTAGCCTACATGAAACAGAGACCCTAGCTTACACCAAACCAAAACCCTAACCCTATAACCTAAAACTTAAAACCTAGAACCTAACCCTAATCTAGAACCCTAAACCTAGCCCTAAACCAAAACCCTACAACTCTACACTAGCCTACCCAAAACCGAAACCCTAACCTTAACTCACCTAAAACTTAAAAGCTAAAACCTAGAACCTAACCCTAATCCAAAACTCTAACCCTAATTCTAAACCAAAAATCCAACCCTCTTTCTAAACCTAACCTTGACATGAAACCCTAACCCTAATCCTAAACTGTTACCCTAACCCTAACCCTAATCCTCTCTCTTCCTCTTATTACATGGCTCCCAAGTTGGAGGAATAGCTTGCCACCTTAGAGCATACCCTTCGAGAGTTGATAGGAAAACATAAGAAAGAAGGAGATTTTGGACTGAATGGGGTTACCCGTAGAGTCGTCACCCTCGAAGCCAAGTGGCAATCTTGGAGAAAGAAAATGAGTCCCTTCGGGAAGAGCTTCTTGCTATCTGCAAGCAGCACTCACGGGACTAGGAGGAGTTACACACTGAGCTCACTGATATGAGAACAAAACTGGACAGCATACGTGAGGAGGGGGAGATCGCCCCACAGTTAGAGGACATTCAGGTGACTATCAAGAAGGAGTGCATGGAGGTGGTTCAGAACGAGCTTGAGACTAAGAAAGATGGATGGGTCGAGGTTGTAAAAAAGAACCTTCGACAGGAGGCAAAGAAGAACAACCACCATGAGGAGATCCACATAGTACACACCACCATTGAGGAAGAGCGGATGCGACAGGCTTGCAGGCTCAATGTTCGCGTCTCCGGCCTCACAGAGACAGACGGATCACCAGAGCAGGACGGGCGTCGCTTGTGCACACTACTTGGATACCGCGCGGATGATCCTCTCCCTTTCACCAGAGCCTGGAAAGCAGGACAGGACACCACACGGAGCAGAGCACTTATCATTTAGTTCTCCGATGAGGCCGGGAGGAGAGACTTCATCAGACGACGGGTGGTACTACGCACTACACCGGGCACCCCCATCTATTTGGATGATGACCTCACACGCATGCAGGTAGAGCACAGATGTGCATGCATGCCGCATGTCCTCCAGGCACGACGAGAGGGACATTGTGCCCTATACAAAGACGGTCGTGTCATCATTGATGGACAACCCATCAACTAGGGATTTGCGGCCTATGAGACAACACACTAGGAGGTGCACATTGCAGTCTAGAATTGCAATGGATCTTTGTGGACACATCCAGGATGCCTCAAGGAGGTGATGGAGGGCAGTTATATTTTCTTCTTGACAGAGATACACGAGAGCCCGGGGAGGAGCCTACCGAGGATTGAGGGCTATATGTGGGAGTCAGCTCACCGTCGACAAATGAGACAGCACGCCACACGAGGATCGGGAGGAGTAGCCGTGCTCTACAGACAGTCGCTACAGCACAGGGTACAGGTGGTAGCCAAAGACCCAGAGGCATGTTTCATGTGGATATGTCTCCAGCTATCAGAGAAGAGAGCATCATATTTCGTCGTCTGCTATATTGCACATGTGGGCTCCCGCTTCACACATTCCCCCGAGCAGCCCTCAGGGGGGGAGGGACCAGAAACCACATCACCATATGACTGCCTTAGTGACACGATTATGGAGTATATTGGGATGTGTGAAGTCTTCCTTGTAGGAGACTTCAATACCCGCACTCAGAGCCACCAGTGTGATATCTACGACTTTGATGACCCTGAGGTGCTTCGTACCATAGAGGATATGTATACACTCAGAGCCTCAGCCGACACTGCCACACCCACCTCATACGGCCGGCACTTACTCCAGATGGGAGCAACACACCATCTCATTATATATAATGGGATGGCATCCTAGCCCACCTCGGGTGGTCTCACCTTCATTCCACCCACGACACCACAAAGGGCAGTGTGGTAGACTATGTTATCAGACCCCCAGAGGCGACACATCTCATCACCTCATTCACTATCCCACCCATACCGATTGGAGTTGATCACGCATATCTTGCCCTATCATACGTGGCTCACCATGCATATCCCACCCCATCGCCATACAGCCACATGCCCATACCACCATTCACTTTAAACATGAGCTAGCACATATCTATAGCTCCCATGTTTGAGAGCGCATCTACTCCCTTGATCCCTCTACCTCATTGGACACCCTCACCTCCCACTTCTCCTCGACCCTCCCCACATCCGCTACTCTCAGCTTCCCTTACACCACCCACATCACTGCACATTCGACATGGTTGGGGAATACACCCCAAAATAGATGGTATGATGAAGAGTGTAGGCGACTATACCGACATCTCAGAGCACAGAGTATCTTGGGATCCATCACAGAGAGGGAGGCATGACGACAGATGCAAGCCCTCATACGCCGGAAGCGACGAGCTTTCGAGGAGCGACAGGAGGCAGAGTTGTTCGACCTTCTCATGAGTAGGGATTGTGTCACCGCATGGAGGGCCCTACGTGAGCCACGCCCACCTACACCCATAGCAGATCCTCAGACTTGGCACACATATGCCCAGAGGTTATATGACGTCCCAAGACAACCACCATTTCCGATTGATATCCACCCTATTCACGATAGGCATGGTACGACACGCCATCCATAGGCTATAGCATGGCCGTTCAGCAGACCATACGGGGCTACAGGGCGAGCACTTTATATACGCAACAGATGTAGTTTCCAACGTGATCGCCCATCTCTTCAACCGTGCTTTGGTTGAGGGATTACCTGACTCATGGACTATGCATACCATTACGCCTATCCATAAGTCCAGAGATATGATGGACCCAAGGAACTACAGGACTATTATGATAGGCCATATCCTGGCCAAGATCTATGGGGCAATACTAGAGGTAGAGCTCAATACACACGCTGAGGTAGCTCGGATCAGAGCACCTGGCCAGGCAGGCTTCCGCCGCACTTTCTCCACCATCGACCACATATTCGTGCTTCGTTGCTTGATTGAGAGCAGGAAGGCGAGGAAGCAGAGACTATATTGTTGCTTTGTGGATTTTCGCAAATCCTTCAACATGGTCCCTCGAGAGAGACTACTACAGAGGTTCCAGGAGTTATAGCTACCATCAAACATGCTATGGGCCATCCATGCTTAGTATGCACGAGTCGCAGGCAGGGTACACGGTCGAGCGGCCTATCAGATAGCCTTGTTAGCACCATTGGTATGAAACAAGGTTTCCCTCTCTCACCCACTCTCTTCGATCTCTACATCGCCGAGATCACGGAGTATATACAGCGTGCAGGAGGGCTAGGAGGAGACCTCGGAGGTATGCCAGTACACATCCTATTATATGCTGATGACATTGTTTTGCATTCAGAGTCACAAGAGGGGTTGTAGTCACATTTACAAGCGCTCGATACCTTCTGCATGGAGAGAGGACTCACAGTGAACTTTGGCAAGACCAAGGTCATGATCTTCCATACCTCCAGGACAGTATGCCATCGCGCCTCTTTCACTGCAGCTGGAGGACAGATAGAGGTAGTGGACTCCTACGTCTACCTAGGTGTCACCTTCTCGGGCAACACAAGGGTATTCTCCATGGCACAGGCAGCGAGAGATAGACTGATGCGAGGCTATGCGGCATTTGCAGGATTGGAGAGACACTACTTTCAGACACATTTCTAGGAGCCCCGGATTAAGGGGTGGCTCTTTGACACTCTAGTGACACCCGCATTGATATATGCAATAGCAGTATGGGCACCAGGGATCACGGAGGCCATGTGGACGCGGATTGAGAGGCCCCAGGTCACCATGATCTCACGCTTGCTGTGCAGCAAGCCCTTCGTTCCACATGACATTATACGAGCTGAGCTTGGCACACCACTGATGCTAGTGGACCTCTTCCAGTTGGTGACCTTTATTCTGAGAGTTAGAGAGATCCCCACCAACCGACTCACCAGGCTTGCATTTGAGAGCTCTAGACATATGGCAGAGACAGGCCATGAGAGATTATGGTATGCACAGACCTACCGATGGTTAGTAGAACACGGCATGAGCATTACCGATCTCCCCCCTTTTCAGTATGACCTCTCTTCCCCCCACATTACCCTCTCTTGTTCGGAGAGGAATAGGATCATCCGTCAGGACTTACTACAGATACACGTCAAGGAGACATGGATAGCACCACGGGATCCTCTTCCCACAAAGAGGCAACACTACAGAGAGCACTTCCTGAGTGTGACAGCAGATGGTTTCATTCAGAGACCACGATATATGGATACATACATGGCACCAGCTGAGAGAGTGGCCATTGGGCAACTCAGAGTATCATCACACAAGCTCGAGATTGAGGTTGGGTGAAAACACATAACCCGAGGGACGAGAGATTATGCAAGATATGTCGAGAGGAGGTGGAGGACGAGGATCACTACACATGTAGATGCCAGGCATATGAGGACATCAAAGACTGCTATCCACAGCTCTTCAGGGGGCCCAGAGAGATGAGAGCTTTATTGGGGACAGAGGACCAGCGCCCTCTAGGTCGTTTTCTAGTAGAGCTCCAGCACCGCCGTGCATCACTTGTCCAGCAGCAGATGGAGATAGACCTGGCCTCCCCCCTCATACTTATATTACAGACTTTTTCAGACCCACAACCACTCGAGGAATCGGCTCCATGCGGGGTGTCACATTACACGGAGCAGAGGAGCTTAGACGAAACTGTCGACGACCGAGACCCCCACTCCGGAGAGCCTGTCCACACCAAAGAGAGATTCAGGCGATTCGCACGCCATGACATGGAGATACGGAGATGTCAGCAGCGCGCCCCTCTCGATTTGGACGTTCAGAGCATTTTGAGGATCGCCATGATGCCTTACCCACCGATGCATTATATCCTACACCCACTCCAGGCATTTAGAGGGTTGTGATACCATCGAGCCTCCCCTCCCTATGCATATCATATTTGTATCTCACCCATTGAGCATATATAGTGCATACCCATAGCACCCCATACCCTTGATGCCAGTTATTATCCACTCCTTTTATACCCGTTTTCTGTACTCACACTTTATTTTCATTTTCCTTTTGGGATCACAGTGGATTGGATCATATTGATGTATATGTTTTGTCTCATAGGCCGATTTTGGCCTCTAATACACGTTAAAAAGTCTTTCTTTCTTCCTCTCTCTCTCTCTCTCTCTCTCTCTCTCTCTCTCTCTCTCTCTATATATATATATATATATATATATATATATATATATATATATATGTGTGTGTGTGTGTGTGTGTGTGTGTCTGTCTGTTTGTCTGTCTGTGTATGTATGTATGTATGTATCTATATATATATATATATATATATATATATATATATATATATATATATATATATATATATATATATATATATATATATATGTATGTATGTGTGTGTGTCTGTATATATATATATATATATATATTTTTATTTTTTTATTTTTTTTTAAATATAGGGGTGTCTAAAATATGGCTTGGGATAGGTAATATGACGTTTTCAGCAGTAGTGTCATTGGCGAGGTTGGTGTTGAGTAGTGCAATGGGTAGTGGTAGCAATCATATCATTATATGATCTATCATAAAATGATAATAAGGATTTCTCCATGGTCAATAATAATTATATGCTTTATCATAAATTGATAATCAGCATTGACAATTTCAATGGACCTAGAACTTCCTATTAAGCATAGTTGTTGTAGTTCATTTTCTAACTCCTTGATTATGACTTCGTGTTTTGGGTTTTGGGTTTTGAGTAGAATTCACTTTCGATAAACATTATTAGAACACAAATCTTGTGCTTCATTGAAATTTTGGACCTTTCTTTTAAGAGTGTTCCGTGTAACTACTTGTATAATTGTCCATAAAACATCATACGACTACAGGTAGTAGCCTCCAATTTCTAAATCAAGTGATTCCTCTTCTAATTTTTCTTCCAATCATTGACATGTTGCGTCACATTGTCTTAAAATCTTTGATGATCTTATCCAATTTGTTAGTCATTGTTTTTTTTTTAATAAAGGAAGTGCTGCCTTAGCCTACTCTCTCAGACTTGAATTAATTAAAAGAAAAGTATAAGAGAGGGGGACTAGTGCCCACGGGATCCCCCAAATCCCACAGATTTCTTAGTTGTTGCTTTAATTACGTATTTTGAGTTCTAATTGCACTTGCAATCTTTTATAGTTCTAGCTTTTTTGTTTATAGATTTTTTGGAGTATTTCGTTGCTTGGCAACATCAAACACGTTCTTGTAATTCTTTCACTTGACTTTGCTTTAGTTTTTGTACTGTATTCAAAATTATCCTCATGTCATCAAATTGTGGACCACTTGGATTGCAAGAGCGATTGTTTGAGTGTTCAATGGTTTTCTTTCAATTATAGGGAGTGCTTAAGTGCTTTTAAAGATATCGTTGGGGGAGACATGATTTTGTCCTTTGCCTATTGTGGAGATGTCCTATCGCAATCAATAATGAAACGCTTTGTTTTGACTAGTTTGACAGGGTGATCTTCATAATAAGTGATCCTTGATTTTTCCTTCTCCTTCAGCGCTTGTTTTGGTGCAGCCAAAGTACCTGCAATCTCACTTTGCTTCGTTCTTCTTTTGGATGCATGATAAGTATTAGTGGATCACCATATTAGTGGATGCAATCTCACTTTGCTACTTTCTTCTTTTGGATCACCATATTAGTGGATGCATATTGATGTATGTGAGTATTTGTTGTGGCCACCCGATCGAGGCACTTTGAATGTGCAAAAACCTCACAATTCAATTAGTTGGAAAAAAATGTGTTGTGATATACGGGCCTTTTGTGTTTGATGAATTAAATCATAGCATAGGTTTCTTTACTAATATATTTGAGCTAGATGAGCATGCGGAATTGTTCAAAAAGAAATATCTACGCATCTAAAAATAGCATAAGAACCACGAGTTGCAATTGGATTTTTAAACTCACATTCCATTACTAACTCTCGGCTTGTCAAAGTAGATATCATCTTTCTTAGGGATACAAAAAACTTTGAGAGACTTATTCTTTTGTGATCCAAAATATCCCATACAGATGGCCACCAATTCTCTTCTTGGAACTCCAAAATATCCCATAAAGATGGCCATCAATGCTCTTCTTTTGTTCTTGTTTACCTATGCCATTCTTTTTCTTTGAATGATTTCTATGCTATAATAGGTGTTTAATCTTTCTCCTCCTAGAGCTACTAACTATAGGAATCAATTATGTACTTACTCCTCATTAGCCAAGTTATGATCAACGACAATTATGAGGGAGAGTATGATTTGCCACTTCTTCTAATCCATAGACCATTTTGAATTGGTTCATGCTTCTGGTCATTTTAAATGTAGTTTTATATGGTTAAAGAGCTGAATTAAGGTTAGTATCCCATTATTTCTTTTTACACTCCATTTAGCAAGGTTCACGAATAATCTTAATCCCTTGTACTTTGCATTAAAAAAAGTTATGATTGATGCATATGGTCGAACAATTTCATTAATTTCTGTTGATATATTTTGGTAGTGGTGTGTCTGAACACTCTAGGACTGCAGGGCACTTTTTTCCCTTTTTAGGAGGTTTTTTCCCCCGGCTTGTATATACACCTACTGCCCTAACAGGTTACTTATCTTTGTACATTCTAGTGGTAATATATTCAATATTGGTGTGTGTGCTCCAAGCTTCTTCTTCTTCATTGTGTTGTCGTGTGCTTTTGCAAAACTCGAACTCCAACAATTAGTATCAAAGCAGGTCGCCGCTTCATCTACGGCATCATCAACACCCCTCTCGTCACAGCCTTCGAATGCATTATCATTGCGCTTGTGTAGGCTACTTCATCATTTTGTGCCAAAGATATATACAGGTTTTGGTTTGCCAGTATAAATGTCTCGAAGTTTGCTATAGGTTTAGCAGAACTCACCAAGGTAGTTCTGTTCAACTTTTTTACATACAGTCATTTTTTTGCATCACAGTATTTTAGTCAGTGGCCATTATTGAATGCAGTGATGTTTTTCGTATGTTGGCTATTGAGGATAAGTTGGATGGTATGAATTATCCATTGCGGGCTTATATGATGCATCATGTATTGGTCACAAAAGGATTCTGGAATATTGTGCAGGGTGTTAAAAAACATCCTATTATACCTACAAATACAGGTATTAAAGTTGATGCAGATGGTGTTGAAGATGATGATATTCTTCATGTTCCTATTCGTGTTGCAATTTCTATTGCACCTACTGCAGACAAATTTGGTAGGATCGTAGAGATGCTCAGGCACATGCATTGATAGCCTTGTCTATCAAATGTGCAAATACTCCTCACATCCGGTCTTGCAGAATAGTTAAGGATGCTTAAAATACACTTACCACATTGTACGAGGCTAGGAATGAGGCTCATGTTGCTTACCTCTGAAAACAATTGGAGAATGAGCATATGAATGAAGGTGATTCTATGGAAAGTTTTCTAACAAAGATCAAAGATTTGAAGGAAGAGTTAATTTCCGTTGATGAAATGTTGTCTGACAGTTCACTTGTGCAAATTGTTCTAAATGGTCTTCCTGATTCATACCAGAGTTTTGCTTCTACTCTTCGTTTGATGATGAAAGGCAATCCAAATGCCTTAACATTTGAGGGGTTAGTCTTTGTTCTATTGCAAGAAGATCAGTTTAGGCAGAACAGGTCCATTATGTGTGTTGCAAATCAAGCTTTCTTGGCTACTCAGAAGGGCAAAGGTAACTAGAACTCTTCCACTAGTAAGCAAAAATATGCTAATTGTGCACAATCAAAGAAGGAAGACAAAAAAGAGAAGAAAACAGAAAAGCAAAAATTGTTTTACAAGTACTGTAAAGCAAATGATCATGTCATATAGAATTGTCCAAAACTGGATACAAAATAGGCAAAGAAAAAAGAGGCTAGAATGGTTGTTGCAGAGGTCTCTACACCAAAAACAGAGTATGCCAATCTAGTGCCGAATGAAGAATGGGTGTTTACTATTGTTTGTTGTTTTGAACCATCCTCTTCTAAATAGTGTAGTATGTAGTAGACTCAGATGTTTGGTACTTTGATAGTGGGGCAACCAAACATATTACCTCGCAAGGTAGTTTCTTCACTTCACTTGAGTCTGCCCTACAAGGAATGTTGTCACATGCACCAACAACTCCTCTTATCCTATCATGGGAGTTGGTAAGATCATTCTGACTACTGCTGATGGTAGTTCTTTCACATTGTCGGATGCTCTATTTATGTCAGGAATCAAGAAGAATCTCTTATGAGTTTCAGCTTTAGCCAAGATTGGCTTGGTTGTGAAAATTGTTGATGACAGATGTACAGTTCATGATATGTCAAATGGCGACATGATTATTGCTTCTAGCATTTTATGTCATAAGTTAAATAAGCTCATAGACTATGAAATATCTTTGAATGATTCAGCATGTGCAGTACATGATTCTCAGGCTATGTCAGATGCAAAGCTTTGGCATGCACACTTTAGTCATCTGAATTTTGCTACTTTGTTATGCTTGCAGAAATCTGAAATGGTGTCCTCTTTTCCCAAACTTGAGGCACGCATGCATGGTTATATCCATTGAAAGCAAAAACTGAAGTGTTTATGTGCTTCAAACAGTTTCTGAGTTTGGCTGAAAATCTATCAGGATGTAAAATGGGCACCCTCCCTTTTGATCGAGGGGGGAATATATGTCTTCTGACTTTAATGCATTTCTGGCTGAACATGGGATAAAACATCAGTGTATAGTGCCATATACACTTCAACAAAATGGAGTTGCTAAATAGAAGAACAAGTCACTCATGCAGATGGCGAGGTGTATGGTCAAGAGTCAGGTTTTACCACATAGTTTTTGGCTTGAGGCCGATATGTCTGCAGCATATGTACTTAACATATGTCCCACTAAAGCATTGCAGTCTATCACTCCATATTAGTCTTGGCATGGTTGTAAGCCATTTGTTGCTCACCTACATGTTTTTGGTTGTTCGGCATATGCATTATTTCCTAAATAACATCACAGGAAATTGGATGATAAAGTAGTAAAATGTATTTTTGCTGGGTATAGTTTTGAAAGCAAAGATTATCGTCTGTATCATCCACAAAGTAAATGCATTTTGGTTAGCTGTGATGTTGTTTTTTGTGGAAGATGATATTCAGTCTTTACTTTCATGTACGAAGGAGACATCTGTTAGCTCCAAAGACATGTATGATACTTTGCTTCCTCTTTTTATAGGTGGACAGTCTAGTGTTGGTCCTAATGAATCAACTTCTCAGCCTTTGCAGGATTCATGTGATGATGCATATCATTCCATTTCTCATGCAGATTTACATGATGCACTTGTTGATGAGAGAGTTGATATTGAGGAGGCAAAAATTATGCCAAAATGGTTGGCCGCCTCTAGTCTTTGTGATGAGAATGAGCTTGTTTCATTTGATGAAGCACAAATGTCTAAAAACTAGATGGTTGCTATGCAATCAGAATATGATGTTATCATGAAAAAGGGTACATGGGCTTTATGTGACTTGCCTCCTGTCGAGAAGGCCATTGTCACTAAGTGGGTATACAAGCTGAAGCCTAAGCTTGCTGGAACAGTTGAGAGGTATAAAGCTAGGCTTGTTGCAAAGGGTTATGCACAGAAAAGAGGCATTGATTTTGATGAAACCTTTGCTCCTACATGTCGAATGACTACTGCTCGTAGCATTTGTGCACTTGCAACTCATCATGGTTGGAATGTACATCACTTGGACATTAAAACTGCATTTTTTAAAGGTGACTTGCATGAAGAAGTGTATGTTTTTTAGCCCCATGGCTTTGTGCAAAAAGGGCACGAGAACCAAGTGTGCAAGTTGAAGAAGGCATTATATGGTTTAAAGCAAGCACCATGTGCTTGGTATGAAAAGATACATGCCTATCTCATTGCACATGGTTTTGAGAATAGTCCAACTGAAAGCACCTTATATGTTAAGCATGCTAATGATGTGCTTTTGACCATTGTTGTGTATGTTGATGACATGCTGTTCATTGGTCCTCATGACAAGCATATTGCTGATTTTAAGGCTGATTTGCATGCCTCATTTCAGATGTCTAATTTGGGGCATTGCATCATTATTTGGGCATTCAGTTTATGCAAGTTAATGGTGGAATAGCTTTGTGTCAAACAAAATATATTGACACATTATTGTAGCACTTTGGCCTTGAAGACTGTAAACCTATTTCCACTCCTATGGAGACATGTTTATGATTGAGTCTTCATGATGCTGGAGATGCATTTGATGTTTTTCTCATCGAAATCAATGCCTCTTTCCTGCACATAACCCTTTGCAACAAGAGTAATCTTATACCTATTAACTAGTTTTTATCATGCTTACGCTTTAGCTTGTATACCCACTTAGTAACACTGGCCCTCTTGCCAAGGAGCAAGTCACATAAAGACCAAGTACCATTTTTCATGATAGCATCATATTCTAATTGCATAGCAGCCATCCAATTTTTAGAATTTTGTGCTTCATCAAACGAAACAGGCTCATTTTCATCACAAAGACTAGAGGCAATCATATGGTAGCAATCTAATGCAAAAGAGGCACTATGAGAGCTTGACCGAGTATGATATGACAAAGGTGCATCTAATTTGCTCTCACAAAAAGTTTACGCCAGCCATTTTGGCATAGTTTTTGCATTCGCAATATCAGCTCTCATCAACAAGTGCATCATGTAAATCTACATCAAAAATGGAATGATCTGCATCATCACATGAAACCTGTATGGGCTTAGAAGTTGTGTCATTAGGACCATCACTAGATTGTCCACCTATAAAAAGATGCAGCAAAGTATCATACATGCCTTTGGAGCTAACTCATGTCTCCATAGTACATGAAAGTAATGGTTGAATAGCATCTTCCACAAAAACATCACTACTTACCAAAATGCATTTATTCTATGGATGATACAGATGATAGCCTTTGCTTTCAAAACTATACCCAACAAAAAAACATTTCATTGCTTTATCATCCAATTTCTTGCATTGTTTTTCACGCACTAATGCATATACTAGCCAACCAAAAACATGCAAGTGAGCAACAGATTGCTTGCGACCATGACAAGTCTCATATGGAGTGATAAACTGCAATGCTTTAGTGGGACACCTGTTAAGTACATATGTTGCACACATGACAGCCTCAAGCCAGAAACTATGTGGTAAAGCCTCACTCTTGACCATACACCTTGCCATCTCCATGAGTGACCTATCTGTTCACCAAATCCATTCTATTGAGGTGTATACAGCATTATACACTGATTTTTTATCCCACGTTCAGCCAGAAATGCATTAAAGTCAGAAGACATATATTCACGGCCTCAATCAGAACGGAGGGTGCCCATTTTACATACTTACGTATTTTCAGCCAAAACCATAAACTGTTTAAAGCACATAAACGCTTCGGACTTTTCTTTCAATGGATATATCCATGCATGCCTTGAAAAATCATCGATGAAAGTCATGAAGTAAAGATATTTCCCAAAAGAGGGTGTCTGCATAGGATTACAGACATCACTATGGACAAGTTGCAATTTCTGAGTAGCTCAAACTGAACCATCTTTTGGGAAGGAGGAACACTGCATTTTGCCCAAAATACAGCCTTCACATACATGTTTACCATGTGCCATTTGATAGATAATGAATTGTACATCTGTCATCAACAAATTTCACAACCAAGACAATCTTGGCTAAAGCTAAAACTGATAACAAATTCTTCTTGATCCCAAGCACAAATAAAGCATCTAAAAATGTAAAAGAACTACCATCAGCAATAGCCAAAATGATCTTATAAACTCCCACAACAGGATAAGAGGATTTTTTTGCACATCTACCAGTATTCCTTGTAGTGGCAGTGAAGTGAAGAAACTATGCTGCAAGGTAATATGTTTGGTTACCCCACTATCAAAATATCAAACATCTGAGTCTACTACAGACATACATTGTTCATGTGAAGATGGGTCAAAATTGCAAACAATAATAAATGCCCATTCTTCATTCTGCACAAGATTAGCAGACTCTGTTTTGGGTGTAAGAGGTCTCTGCAACAACCATTCCAGCCTCTTTCTTCCATGCCTCTCTAGCAGGCAGTTTTGAACAACTCTTTATGACATGATCATTTGCTTTACAGTATTTGCAAAACAAATTCTACTTTTCTGTTTTCTTCTCATCTCTATCATCCTCCTTTGATTTTGCAAAATTATCCAAGAAAGCTTGATTTGCAACACGCATAATGGAGCTGTTTTGCCTTGAATAATCTTTCTACAATAGAATAGAGACTAACTCCTCAAATGTTAAGGCATTTGGATTGCCTTTCATCATCAAAAGAAGAGTAGAAGCAAAACTTTGATATGAATCTAGAAGACCATTTAGAACAGTCTGTAGAAGTGAACTGTCAAGCAAGACTTAAATAGCAAAAATCAATTGTTCTTTAAAATTTTTTATCTTTGTCAAAAATTGTCCATGGAATCACCTTCATGCATGTGCTCACTCTCCAACTGTTTTCGGATGTAAGCTACGTGAGCCTCATTCCTTTCCTGGTATAAAGTGGTAAGTGTATCCCAAGCATCCTTAGCTGTTCTACAAGCATGAATGTGAGGAATAATAACACATTTGAGAGACAAAGTTATCAATACATGTGCATGAGCATATCTGCCATCCCAAAGAAATTTATCTATAGTAGGTGGAGTAGGAACCACAGCACAAACAAGAACATAAAGAATATTGTCATCTTCAATGTATTCTGCATCACCTTCAACAACTATGTTTGCAGGTGTAATAGGACGTTTTTCAACATCCTCTACAATATTCCACAGTCCTTTTGCAACCAATACATGGTACATCATATAAGCCCATAATGGATAATTGTTACCGTCCAAGTTATCCTCAACATCCAACATATGGAATACATCACTACGTTGTGATAGTGCGATCGAAGGTTGAAACGAGCTCAGATCACGATTTTGGCACCACGTAGTGAAGCACTTTTGATCTCCTAATCACCCTAAGTATGTTCACCAAATTTTATGTGATTATGAGACTATGACCGGAGGGGTGTCGACGACGCCCTAGATGAAGCATCAACCTGCTCTGATACCAATTGTTGGAGTTCAAGGTCTATGGAAGCACATGAACAGCACAAGGAAGAAGAAGAAGCTTGGAGCCCAACACACAATACTGAATTTATTACCACTAGAATGTACAAAGATATATGACCCATTAAGGCTATAGGCGTATATACAAGCCAGGGGAATAAAGAGGGAAAAAAGTGCCCCGACAGTCTTAGAGTAAGACACATCACTACCTAAATATATCAAGAAGATGTACGGTTCATGATCCATCAAATGGCATTGTCATTATTACTTCTGGCATTTTATGTCGTGGATTGTATAAGCTCATAAACTATGAAAAATCTATTAATGATTCAGCATGTGCAGTACATGATTCTCATGCAATGTCAGATGCAAAGCTTTGGCATGATGTTGGTCATCTGAATTTTTCTAGTTTTCTACGCCTGCAGAATTCAGCATTGGTGTCCTCTCTGCCCAAACTAGAGGCACTTGCTAAACATGATTGTGAAGGGTGTATTTTGGGCAAAATGCAGCATTCCTCATTCCCAAAATATGGTTCAATTCAAGCCACGCAAAAATTGGAGCTTGTTTTGAGTGATGTCTCTGGTCCTATGCAGACACCCTCCTTTGGGGAACTATCTTTACTTCGTGACTTTCATTGATGATTTTTTCAGGCATGCATGGGTATGTCCATTGAAAGCCAGGTACTAAGTGTTTATGTGTTTCAAACAGTTTTTGGCTTTGGCTAAAAATTTGTCAACATGTAAAATGGGCACCCTCCATTCTAATCGGGGGGGGGGGGGGGGGGGGGGTGGGGGGAATATATGTCTTCTGATTTTAACGCATTTTTGGCTGAATGTGGAATAAGACGTCAATGTAGAATGCCTTATACACCTCAACAAAATGGAATTGCTGAAAAAAAGAACACGTCACTCATGGAGATAGAGAGGTGTATGGTCAAGAGTCACGCTTTACCACATAGTTTTTGGCTTGAGGTTGTTATGTGTGCAGCATATGTACTTAACAGGTATCCCACTAAAGCACTGCATTCTATCACTCCATATGAGGCTTGGCATGGTTGCAAGTCATCTGTTGCTAATCTGTGTGTTTTTTGTTGTCTAGCATATGCATTAGTGCTTGAACAACAAGGCAAAAAATTGGATGATAAAGCAGTCAAATGTATTTTTGTTGGGTACAGTTTGAAAAGCAAAGACTATTGTTTGTATAATCCACAGACTAAATGCATTTTGGTTAGTTGTGATGTTTCTTTTGTAGAAGATGTTATTGATCCATTACTTTCATGTACTAAGGAGACATCAATTAGCTCCGAAGATATGTATGATATTTTGTTGCCTATTTTTATAGGTGGGCAATCTAGTACTGGTCTAAATGAGGTGATTTCTCAACCTTTAGAGGTTTCATGTGATGATGCATATCATTCCATTTTTTATGCAGATTTACATGATGCACTTGTTGATGAGAGAACTGATATATAGGAGGCAAAGACTATGCCTAAATGGCTAGTGCAGACTTTGTGAGATACCAAATTAGATGCACCTTTGTTATATCATACTCGTTCAGTTTCTCATAGTGCTTCTTTTGCATCAGATTGCTATGCTATGGCTACCTCTAGTCTTTGTGATGAGAATGAGCCAGTTTCCTTTGATGAAGCACAAAACTTTGAAAATTGGATGGCTACTATGCAATCAAAATATGATGCTATTATGAAAAATGGTACTTGGCCTTTATGTGACTTGCCTCCCGACAAGAAGGCCATTAGCACTTAGTGGGTATACAAGTTGAAGCATAAGCCTGATGGAATAGTTGACAGGTATAAGGCTAGGCTTGTTGCAAAGGGTTATGCTCAAGAAAGAGGCATTGATTTTGATAAGACCTTTGCTCCTACATGCCAAATGGCTACATCATGGTTGTAGCATCTGTGCACTTGTAGCTCATCATGGTTGGAAGCTACATCAGTAGGACATTAAAATTGCATTTCTAAATGGTGACTTGCATGAAGAAATGTATATTTTTCAGCCCTGTGGTTTTGTGCAGAAAGGGCATGAAAACAAAGTGTGTAGGTTGAAAAAGGCATTATATGGTTTGAAGCAGGCACCATGTACTTGGTATGAAAAGATACATGCCTACCTGATTGCACATGGTTTTGAGAATAGTCCAACTAAGAGGACCTTATATGTTAAGCATGCAAATGATGTACTTCTGATCATTGTTGTCTATGTTGATGACATGGTGCTCACTGGTCCTCATGAGAAGCATATTGTTGATTTAGAGGCTAATTTGCATGCCTCATTTGAGATTTCAGATTTAGGGCATTTGCATCATTATTTGGGCATTCAATTTATGCAAGTTGATGGCGGAATAGATTTGCGTCAAACAAAATATATTGACATAGTATTACAGCATTTTGGCCTTGAGGACTACAAACCTATTGCCACCCCCTATGGAAACAGGTTTACGATTGATTCTTCATGATGTTGTAGATGCATTTGATGTTGTTCTCTATCAGCAGGCTGTTGGATGCTTGATTTACTTATGCATTACTTAGCCAGATATTCAGTTTATTGTCTCACAGATAAGCAAATTCATGCATTAGTAGGCGGTTAAGCACATATTTTGCTACTTAAGTGATACTCGGATACTTGGATTGTTTTATCCCAAGGGGGATCACTACCGCTAGATTTACATGCTTTTTATGACTCTGACTGGGCTGGTTGCTATGACACATGTGTGTCCACTAATGGTTTTTGCTTCATGCTTGGTAGCTCATGCATATCCTGGTTGAGTAAGAAGCAACCTACTATGGCCACTTCTAGTTGTGAGGTTGAGTATAGTGAAGCTTTCACAGTGACTGTTGAGTGTGTGTGGGTCAGATGCCTTATGGCTAATTTGGGCATTGGTCAGTCTTCTGCCACCACCATCTTCACTGATAGTTAGAGTGCATTGGGAGTTGCAAGGGACCCTATGTTCCATGCCCGCACTAAGCACATTGAGGTGCACTATCATTATGTCAGGGAGAGGTTCTCTGCTCGAGAGATCAACTTGGCATATGTGCCCATGTAGGAAGCTTCTTCTTCTTCCTTGTGTTATTCGTGTGCCTCTGCAAACCTCAAACTCCAATAGGGGGTATTGTGTGCATGAGGATCAGCATTAAGTTGTATTGTCCTCTTTTATTCTTGGAAATATTCCCTTTTTTGTTAGAGAGACCACAATGAATTGGAAAGACACACACACCCAACCTCATAAAGTAGAGGCACCCATCTTGGGGAACTCATGGAAATTTAGTATACAAAGAAAAGAGTACTACAACAATGCAATCTCATACTGATAATTTTATTATGACTTTATTGAGAAATATTCCCTTTTTTCTCAATGAAGTCATAACAAAATTGTCAATATGAGATCACTTTGTTGTGTTACTCTTTCATTGTATGCTAAATTTCGATGGTTAAGAAAAGAAGGGTGATTTTAGAGCAACATTTGTTGATTGCATGGAACTGAAAAAAACCAATGTTAGTAAGCATTGCATTAATCAGAGAGCTTAAGAGTGCAATCAAAATTTCCAAGATTTGCCTTGGAAGAAGGTGCTAAAATTTGTGCACATTTATGAGCTAGAAAGATTTCTCTTTTTAAATTTGACCCTTTTGTATTGAAAACTCTATGGAAGCTACTTGCTCAAAATAACAATCCACCACTTTTCATGTTCCCAAACAATTGGAGGATTCTTCAATTCAATCTAAATTTTTGAAACAAGGAAAGTGGGAAAATGAATTTTGAGTTTGTGTTAGCATATGATGGAGTACTTTCGTGTTTCAAAAAGTAGTGTGGAATTCACATCGCTAAAGGTCTCCTACAAAAAACATTAGGGAAGATTTCTGATTAGGAAGGATTCTATCCATGAATTCCAAATTTTAGTATGTGGATGCAATAGTAATCATTGGCTTCATTGACAAAAGAGGTCATGAAAACATATAAGTTTATTTTTTTTATAAATGCAGATCTTATGTGTTCAATTGATATAAGAAAAACACATCAACTTGTTGAAACCAAGCACCATGAGAATGATTAATGCTGATGAGAGTCTAATGTTGATAGGTTTTCCCCTTCAACATCCAAAAAAAGTACAAGTTTCAACATAAAACATGTTTGTGGAGAAAACAACATGCAAGAGAGCAAATTTCTACAGCTTATAAAGAGCGTGCAGAAGATGTATATGTATACAGTTACAAAACAAAAAGTTTACTCTCAAGATGCCCATCTTTCAGGTGCACCTAAAAAGTGGAGAGAATTAGCTACAAAATGTGAAATGGTAATTTCTTTATTTTGCTTTAATTAATAGGATTCCTTATGTAAATGTTTCATACTTTTTTTCCATAGCATTTCATGTATTTTTCTTGTAGTATGAAATAAACAACTTTCTAGAAATAAATGAATGGAGGGCACGCTAAGTGCATACATGCACACCTGTTTTGTGGAATGGTTTTATACAGCAGAACAAGCTTTCCTTCATGGACATTATTCAAGAGATTTAATAAGAAGAAACCAACACCTTATTTCTTGAAATTTTGTGTTGTGATTAAGTTGAGTAAAAGAAGTGAGCTTATAGTATGTTTCTAAAATGAGTAGATGTTTAAGTATACATTTTATTTTTGTGGCTTGTGAAATTATTATTGAACCTTACAATAAGAACTAATATAATCCAAAAAGAGACTATATGCATCAATAAAGAGAAATAGATCTCTTATTTTACATGAAATAAACAAGAATTTACACCACACCCAAGTCTCAAAGATATATAGAAGTGTTATGAAAGGATTTGCATGCAAGCATTCAATCATACATGCATGACCAAAGTAACCTAAAGATACATAGAATAGGTTGCATGAGTGTTCAAAGACCTCATCCAAAAAATATATATATAATTTGTGTGTTATAGTTTGTTAATAAGTAGAGGAATGTGTTCACACATGAAAAGCAATTAAAACATGCTACATTAGGCTTTAGAAGGAACACTACATAGCTTTCTATACTATTCGAAAGAGTATGCATAGTTCATAAATCGCTAACTTGATGTTTATAAACTATATGGAATTTTAACGAGATGGTCTTGACCACAAATTCCTATTGAGACACATGAAGAAATTTAACATTATGTAAACATATTGATGTATGTACATAAAAATTTAGAGTGAATTCCAAAAGTAAAATATGAACATCGTAAACCTTGAGAGGGGAGAATTTCTTCCATGGAATATGTGTTGATTAAGATACTCATGTGTTTGGTATCGACTTTGAGCTCTGGAATAATGGATGAAATAACTTCAATAAGTGAAGGGAAGAAAATTAGGAAAAAAATATGACTTCCCACATCGCTTCAAACTGTCATTAGGTATCCCAAATCTTTCACATCTACAAGCACCATCCACATTCATTACTAAAGTGAATGCCCATTCCATCGTATAAGAAAAGGCCAAGCAAAAAATATAAAAAGGATGTTCCAAATGGAAATTATTGAAAGGATGTTCCAAAAAATGAGGCTCCAAATGGAAATTATTTAATATAGGAGATGGCATTCGCTATAAAAGGGGAACTTAAAAAGGTCATCATAAGAATTACAATAGCTCAAACAGAAGGATAGAATGTCATTTAATCACAATTAACTATAGAAAGATTGGACAAAGAGAAGAAAGTGATTAGTACACTATTAAATCGTCCAAGATATAGGTTGCAAATTAAGATTGTATTTCTACAAAAAGGAATGAGACACATGAAGTGTCATAGGAACAATTGGACATGGACTAAAATTTTATGTTTACTAGAAAGTTCATTGAACCTTTTAAGTGGTCATGGGATCAATAAATGATTTAAAATCAGTGTGAATTAAGCCAAATATGGTGTTCGTCTCACAAGATGCCATAAGTCAATTACATAGGATATTAATAGGGTATTACAATTCCTATCTCATGGGAAACTAAGAGTTATAGGAATGCAATCCATATCAAATACTACAAAAGAGAAGTCATGGTAAATGTCACATGATCTACATTGGTAGAGATCATACCAATCAATAGAAAAGGGGTAATTGCCACTTTCATTATGCATAATAAAAAGTGAGCAACAAGACATCTCGATGATAACTATCTAGGTGACTTAGAATATATAGGAAATGCATGACTATATGGTTACTTAGACCCAATCACTTAATTGCATATGAGAGTAGGATTTGAAGGCACAAAAATTCATTCAAGGTTCCTTTTTATTCATGCGTACCAATCAATAGAAAAGGGGTAATTGCCAATTTCATTATGCATAATAAAAAGAGAGCAACAAGACATCTCGATGATAACTATCTAGGTGACTTAGAATATATAGCAAATGCGTGACTATATGGTTACTTCGACCCAATCACTTGATCATACCGATCAATAGAAAAGGGGTAATTGCCACTTTCATTATGCATAATAAAAAGAGAGCAACAAGACATCTAGATGATAACTATCTAGGTGACTTAGAATATATAGGAAATGCATGACTATATGGTTACTTAGACCCAATCACTTGATTGCATATGAGAGTAGGATTTGAAGGCACCAAAATTCTTTCAAGGTTCCTTTTTATTCATGCGAACTAGAACTAAAATGATACATACAAAGCATTTGTATATGGATGCACACATCTACTTATGTGCCTTTACCAGGGATAATATTTGTACGTATAGGATAATAGAGAGAATTTCAATAAAGAGCCTAATGTCTAGGTGTTGAAAGATTAGGCATAAAAATATGCACAAAAAAAATCTCTATACAATGCGAGAAAAATATGATATGTTGTTAGCAATATGCAACCAAACAAGAATACCTACATGCCTACTGTGGGTATGCCTTCATAGATATGCACATTCTTGATCTGAGAGGATAAAACTACGAATGATTTGTGGAGAAAAATTCTCTACCTAGTAGACTTTGGATCCACTTTTAAGTAATACAAGAAATGTTTTTTGGATGAGATCCTTAAAGCCTTGAATGGGAAGGAACTGCTCTCACATCTACATTATAACAGTACTTTACATAGCTCACATTATATTAATGGCAAGATTTGGAATTTCTCTATGAAAGGCTCTCTTCCAAGGGAAAATGTAGTTTAGTTTAAAGTACTTAAAATTTATTGGGTTTCCTTATAAAGATAGGTACATTTTTTACGAAGTTAGAAAGAGCTCATTTCTTAGAGTTCCATGACAAAAGTTTCATCATCCTAGTCGAAAACTTGGAATAAGGTTAAGAAAAATAGTTGAATTGATTTTAACATGAAGTTTAAGAAGGAAAATGGGGATTTACTAAGTTCTTGTACCTTTGGATTAACTTTTACTAGACTTGAGATCTAGCATTAGATATTAAGTACATGGGACTAAACACATGACTAGCCACTTGAGGCTTACCCTTTTATAAGGTGGAAAGTATTCTAACAATGTAGATGAGCTAACCTCTTATGAGATTAGGCAATAGAAATTGCACTTTGAAGTCAAGTTGCCAAAGTACTAAGTACATATACACAAGCATCTATGAGTCTGAAATAAGGAATTCTTTGTTGAACAAATGTAGAGGTTACAATGAGCAATTAAGGATTTCTTTTATATTATAGATGCACGTATCTTGCATGAATGCATGAGAATAGCGTTAGTGCTTATATGAAATTCTAGGTTTAGAATAAAGTTAGAGAACAAGTGTAACAAATCTATTATAGAGTTCATGAAAGCTTATGTAGCACATGTACAAATGGAACTTAGGCATACTTACTTCATAGCTTACTAGCTCTAGAAGAAAATACTTTCCAAAGTTATAAGACTTTCCAAAGTTATAAGACTTTCCAATGTTACATGCTTACAAAAGCTGGAATTTGGGAAACAAGTTTTGATAAATATCCTAACCAAATAATGATATGTTATATAACATGTCACTACATGAAGATGTTAAGTTCAAAGAGAGTGAAATGAAAGAAATATATGGGGGATTGTAAGATTTTGATATGGTTTTATATTTTAGAATCTGGTCTCCCAACATCATCCATAAGAAAAAATATATAAAACTTGAGAGGGAGATAAGTATGCTTATGCATAAGATCCAAGAGAGTTACAAATGGTCCCACACTACCCAAAGATGAATGGTCCCATAATCACTCACTATTCATGGCTCCTATATACATCTTCATGGATGAATGTTTTCAAGGGAAAGGAAATCTCATATAGCATGATAGGTTTCGATAGATGAGAACCATCCCTAAGCTATTTATGTATTACTTAGTATGTGAGCATGGATGCCACTTGGCATTGAATAGGAGGTATTATATAGTCTATCCAAGATGGTGAGAGAGGATACATAAGGAATCTCTCTCTCTCCCTCCGTCTCCCCCCCTTCTCCCTCCCTCCCTCCCTCCCTCCCTCTCTCTCTCTCTCTCTCTCTCTCTCTCTCTCTCTCTCTCTCTCTCTCTCTCTCTCTCTCTCTCTCTCTCTCTCTCTCTCTCTCTCTCTCTCTCTCTCTCTCTCTCTCTCTCTCTCTCTCTCTCTCTCTCTCTCTCTCTCTCTCTCTCTCTCTCTCTCTCTCCCCCCCCCCCCCACACACACACACACACACACACACACACACATATATATATATATATATATATATATATATATATATATATATATATATATATATATATATATATATATATATATATATGTATGTATGTATGTGTGTGTGTGTGTGTGTGTGTGTGTGTGTGTATATATATATATATATATATATATATATATATATATATATATATATATATATATAAGGATGATAGCATCGCGTTCCTGCTATCCTAAGCTCGTTCACATTTTTGCATGTACATAAGCAGCGGATTAGGTTTTGCGTGTTGATCTTTTGCTATTCGAAAGTTGCCGACAGTACAGTTCAGTGTTTCTTCAGTTTTTCGCAGTTAGGGTTTCCGGATTTTCGTACATCTTTGACAGTACAACTCTGCGTTTTTTTTTTTTCTTCAACAGCTCGTAGCTAGGGTTTCGGGATACTCATCAGTATTGGGACAAGCAGTCACAGGTGGTCTTCAGTCACATTTTGAAGCAGGGGAATTATTTATATAATAATAACAAATAAATAAATAGCCAACCAAATTAAAAGTCTGAATTAAGAAGGCAATCATGGCTGCACTCTTGAAATCTCAAGGAGATGTTTCTACCTCTACTGAATCCTTACAGCAAACCTCTCAACATACTGAGGTGGTACCTCAGTCTCCCTTCTTAAACGAGGTGTATTTTGAAAAACTGAAATGTATGATGGATGAGGCACTTATGCATGATGAAAATGTACATGCTGATTTGAAAGTTGACGTGGACCCGTCACATTTGGGATTCAACACTCATGTTACATGAAAGAGGACTACTTTTTTTTACCACCAGCATTCCATTGGTTGTAGATGTGGCATTGGCCATAAATGCGAGCGTTGATAAAAATTTTGTTGATAAAGTATTTTATTCCGAGCATGGCCTCTTTGAGGTGGTGTTTATTGAAAGCAATGTCAGGTCGCAGTTTCTAGAGCAGCAGGTATTTTTGTGTGGATTCATGGCTCATGTGTTTCCTTGGAAGCCGGTTAAGGCCATGAAGGAGGAGCTCCTGTACAAATGTCCTATGTGGGTTGAACTCATTGATCTTCCATCATTTCTATGGGCTAGTATTGGACATATAGCCAAAGTCATAGGTAAGGTGCTTTACACTCCCTCTATTTCTGCTCCGAATAAGAATAGAATATGTGTTCTCTAGAATACCTCGAGACCGCTCCCTAAAACGTTGGCCACTAATGTACCTAATGTTGGTAGAATCGTAATATACTTGAAATGGGGTAATATGGCAGGTGCCTGTTTCCATTGTGGTAACTTAGGGCACTACTCGAAAAATTGTCCTTCCCTTAAATCTGAAGGAATTAACCTTATTCCTACTTGCCTAGGTAGTAAAATTATGGTTCCCGAGGAACAGGTATTTGGCAAGCAGAAGACCTTTCCCTCTGCTAATATGCCTGCTGGAAATCTACCTCCACTCAAGTCTGAGACAGTGCATGTCTCTAGTGCCAAGGGTAAAGATTTGATGACTGATAAACAAGTGCAGCCTACGGCTCCTATTTCCTCACCTAAGCACAACGTGTATAAGAGAAGAGAGGGTGAAGGATCCAACAAAGATACTCTTCTGGAAAAAAGGGAGGTGAAGCTGGAAAGCGAGTTGTGGATAGTGATGGATTCACTCCGGTTACTTACAAGAAAGCTTTACTTCGTGGTAAACGAAGTAAATTTCAATCAGGTTATTCGGCCACTCCTTTAGATGGAGCTAATTTTGCTCCTCAAAACACTGACTTCGTCACAGATGGTTATGAAATATGGATATTGTGTTACAAGAGTTAGCTCCAGTGCTGATGCATGATGACTTCTCACATGTTTCTCCACCGGTCTCATGAAGTTAGCAACATGGAATATTCAAGGTATTGGCCAGTATGGTAAGTGGACAAGATTATGGAGATGGATTGTTAGACATCAATTAGATTTAGTGGCGATCCAAGAGCATAAAAAGCATGATCATGCTGGAATGCTTCTATATACAAGGGATTTTCAGCTTCGTTACAATGGTATCAAAAATAATTACTCAGGTTGTCTCTTCATTGTCAGAAAGGACATTCAATTCACGGTGTTGTTTGATGATCCTCAAGGTAGATTTATTGCACTGCATTTTCAGTTGCATGGGGTATCATATATTTGCATTAATGTTTAGCTCCAAATTCTCCTGCAGAGCAGATAAGGACTTGGAAACTCCTCTTGCAATTTATTCAACAATGTATGCACACCAAAATGTGGAAAGATGCTCGTATCTTGCTGTGTGGAGATTTTAATATGGTGGATACACAAACTGATTGCACAATGCCATCATCTTTGCTTTCTGTGCAAGAAAAAGTAGTCTAGCAGGAACTCTTAGATTATCTAAATTGTAAGGATTTGTGGGGTCTCATTGGAGGGCATACAATCCGCTATACGTTTCACTCAAGATTGCACAAGTCTGCAATGAGTAGGCTAGATAGATGCTATTATTCTCATGCACATACTTTAAATACTACATCCTCAATGAGGATTGATGCTACGATGCTTCTCTCTGATCATAATCCGCTCCTGATTAACCTTCAGGATTTGCATTGGGAGTCCTGTATCCCAAATAATTTTTGTAGAATCCCTTTGAGGTTGAATCTTGCTTGGCTTCACACATCATTATTCAAATCTTAAGTTCACACCTTGATTCAGCAGGTCCTCTCCTTGGAAATCTCCACATGTATGAAATGGGAATCTCTTGTGCTGGGTATGCAGGAAGTGATTAGAGAATGTGGAAAGTGCTTTGCCGTCACTCTTGCTAAAGGTAAAATTGAAGCATAGCAAATGATCCTGTGCATGTCTGCAAAGGTTGACTCTGGAAAGTTTCTCTCAAAAATAGAGTATATGTGTTTATGTGATGCTTATAGATGCTTACAGGTAATTGAAAATAATGCTATCCAATCCTCTAAAGTCAGAGCCAGATGCACTGAAGTAAATGATCTTCATGCAAATTCTAAGTGCCTCTTTGATTTACTTCGTGCTAAGCTTCTTAAAGATGCAATTACCACGCTAGAAATAGATGGTTTGACTCTTCGCGATGGTAACTCTATTGTTGGGTTTTGCCAATGCATTTTAAGAATTTATTTGCGGCCTCCTTTACAGCAGATGATGCGTGGTTTTCCTCTCTTCAGGATTATCTTGCTTTTACCCCGCAGATAATTGATTGTCATATGGCGGCTGATTGTGAAAAGGAAATAACTGAAGAAGAAATTTTCTTGGCTTTTCAATCTCTCAAAAATGGAAAAGCTCCAAGAATTGATGGTATTACGGAAGAATTTGTGATTACCTTTTGGTCCTCTCTTAAAACGCTCGTTCTTGATGTTTGTAATGAAATATGGAGGGATCAAAGGATGCCTTATACATTCAAGTTAGGAAAGATTAAGCTTATCCCCAAAGTACAAGCGCCCAAGCGGATGGGGGACTCGAGGCCGATCACTATGATGAGCATCATTTACAAAATATTTGCCAAGGTCTTTGCTTTGAGGCTTAAACCGATTATGCATAAGATAGTACATCCTTCACAGACCGGGTTTGTTTATCGTAGATCGATTTACGATAACATCTTTCTTACTCAAATTCTAATAAAACATGCCATTTCCTCCAATCAGGAGGTAGTTGGTATGCAAATTGATTTTGAGAAAGCTTTTGATCGTATTCAATGGGATTTCATTGCCGTTGTGCTTAAAAAGCTTGGGTTCGGAATCAAATTCAGTTGACTAATTTATATTTTGGCCCAAGATAGTGCATCTCAAGTAGAGATTAATGGAAGGCTTTCTGATCCTTTTCCTATCAAAAGATCAATGCGACAGGGATGCCCGCTAAGCCTGCTTTTTGATGCTTTGGCTTCGTCACCAATGTTTTATTTGTTGGAGGCCAAGATGAATTCGCATTGTATTCATGGTGTTTCAGTATTTGGACTTACTCAAATTGCAGTCGGATTTGCCGATGACACGTTCATCTTTGCAAAGGCAGAGCAAGAAAAGAAAATGTTCAGAATATTATTAGTTCTCTGAGTTCTTTTTCCAATGCATCAGCATTACACATTAATATGAAAAATCAGCACTAATAGAAATTTCTGCGCAGAATTTTCATTCCTTACTTTGGGAAGGACCTAAAATTCAAAAAGGCACTGTATTTCGCCATCTTGGTTACCCTATCGGTGTGAATGTTTCTACCAAGGATAAAATTGAATGGGTACTAAACAGAATCAAATGTAAAATGGATCTATGGCATGCTGCATAGTGACCGATACACGCCAGGATTAGAATTATCCAAGCTTTTCTACAACCATATGTAATGTATTACTTATTGTTGCTTGACTAGAAGAAATCTCATCTTCATGTCTTTAAGCACTTGTTGAAGAATTTCCTGTGGAATAAAATGCACAGTAGGGCTCTGGTGCTCTCTGCATGGGATTATGTTTGTCAGCCTAAGCCAATAGGTGGTCTTTGAATCCTCAATCTGCTATCTCATTTACAGGCTAGAAGGGTAGCTTTTATTATGCGTATTATAGCTTTTCAAAGGCCTTTATGGACTGATATCTTCTGGAAGTTCATGGATAATGCAAACCTATGTTACAAAGGAAGTTGGAAGTTGGATCCTTGGAACAAATTTTTCTCGCATGCTCCGATACAAACTTCATCGATCACACTTAATTTTGTACTGCACAGCTTTAAGGATACAGCTTCTCGCTTGAGTTGGAATGGGAGACAACGTTATGTGGGCAATTCATTTGCTTTATTATCTCCTTATTAGTCCTTTTTGTCTAATCCGCCACTAGCTTTTTCCTTGGGTGCGTCGGCAAGATATTTTAACAATAAGGGTATTGATTCCATTGCAAAGTGTTGTTGGAGTTAGATGTCTGCGGAAGCACGCGAACAACACAAGGAAGAAGAAGAAGCTTGGAGAACAAACACACAATACTGAATGTAATACTAGAGAATGTACAAAGATAAGTAGCCCATTAGGGCAATAGGCATATATACAAGCCGGACGAAAAAAACCTCCTAAAGAGGGAAAAAAGTGCCCCGACGGTCCTAGTATGTTCACACACATCACTACCTAAATATATCAACAAATCCCCCCTGGGAGTGATGCGGTGAACAAGGAGCTGGCACTCATGTATAAGGAAGTGCCATGCTATGTGGAAATTACTCCACAAAAGGAAGTAAGCCCAAAGCTTTGAGGAAAGCTTCAAACTTCTCCCTAGGCAGAGCCTTCGTGAAAAGATCTGCAATGTTCTCCTGTGTGGGCACATATGCCAAGTTGATCTCCCCAGCAGAGAACCTCTCCCTGACATAGTGATAATGCACCTCAATGTGCTTAGTGCGAGCATGGAAAACAAGGTTCCTCGCCACTGCCAATGCGCTCTGACTGTCAGTGAAGATGGTGGTGGCAGAAGACTGGCCAACACCCAAATCAACCATAAGGCATCTGAGCCACACACACTCAACAGTCGCTGTGAAAGCTGCCCTATACTCAGCCTCACAACTGGAAGTGGCCACAGTAGGCTGCTTCTTGCTCAACCAAGATATACATGAGCTATCAAGCATGAAGCAAAAACCATTGGTGGACACATGAGTGTCATAGCAACCAACCCAATCTGAGTCAGAAAGCATACAAATCTGGCGGTAGTGATCCCCCCTTGGGGTAAAACAACCCAAGTAGCCGAGTACCACTCAAGTAGCGAAAGATGCGCTTAACCGCCTTCCAATGTGTGACTCCTCGGCAATGCATAAACCTGCTCATCTGTGAGACAACAAACTGAATATCTGGCCGAGTAATGCATAAGTAAATCAAGCATCCAACAACCTGCTGATAGAGAACATCATCAAATGCATCTCCAGCATCATGAAGACTCAATCGTAAACCTGTCTCCATAGGAGTGGCAATAGGCTTACACTCTTCAAGGCCAAAATGTTGCACTAATGTGTCAATATATTTCGTTTGACACAAAGCCATTCCACCATCAACTTGCATAAACTGAATGCCCAAATAGTGATGCAAATGCTCCAAATCAGACATCTCAAATGAGGCATGCAAATCAGCCTTGAAATCAGCAATATGCTTCTCAATAGGACCAGTGAGCAGCATGTCGTCAACATAGACAACAATGATCAGAAGCACATCATTAGCACGCTTAACATATAAGGTGCTTTCAGTTGGACTGTTCTCAAAACCATGTGCAACCAGATAGGCATGTATCTTCTCAAACCAAGCACGTGGTGCTTGCTTTAAACCATATAATGCCTCCTTTAATCTGCACACCTGGTTTTCATGCCCTTTCTGCACAGAGCCACGGGGTTGAAAAACATACACTTCTTCATGCAAGTCACCATTCAAAAATGCTGTTTTAATTTCCAACTGATGTACATTCCAACCATGATGGGCTGCAAGTGCACAAATACTCCAAACAGTAGTCATACGGCATGTAGGTGCAAAGGTCTCATCAAAATCAATGCCTCTTTCCTGCGCATAACCCTTTGCAACAAGCCTAGCCTTATACCTGTCAACTGTACCATCAGGTTTACGCTTCAACTTGTATACCCACTTAGTGCCAATGGACTTCTTGCGAGGAGGCAAGTCACATAAAGACCATGTATCATTCTTCATTATAGCATCATATTCAGATTGCATAGCAACCATCCAATTTTCTGAATTCTGTGCTTCATCAAAAGAAACAGGCTCATTCTCATCATAGAGACTAGACACAGCCATAGCATAGCAATCTGATGCAAAGGAGGCACTATGAGAGCCTGAACGAGTACGATATGACAAAGGTGCATCTAATTTGCTGTCACACAAAGTCTACACCAACCATTTTGGCATAGTTTTTGCCTGCTCAATATCAGCTCTCTCATCAACAAGTGCATCATGTAAATCTGCATCAGAAATGGAATGATCTGCATCATCATATGAAACCTGCAAAGGCTGAGAAGTTGCCTCATTAGGACCAGCACTAGACTGTCCACCTGTAAAAAGAGGCATCAAAGTATCATACATGTCTTTGGAGCTAACAGATGTCTCCTTAGTACATGAAAGCAATGGCTGAATAGCATCTTCCACAAAGACAACATCACGGCTAACCAGAATCACATCGCCATTTGACAGATCATGAACTGTACACCTGTCATCAATAAATTTCACAACCAAGCCAATCTTGGCTAATGCAAAAACTGATAACAGGTTCTTTTTGATCCCTGGCACAAATAAAGCATCTGACAAAGTGAAAGAACTACCATCAACAGTAGTCAAAATGATCTTACCAACTCCCATAACAGGATAAGAGGAGTTGGTGTATGTAACAGTATTCCCTGTAGGGGTAGGCTCGAGTGAAGAGAAGAAACTGCACTGCGAGGTAATATGTTTGGTCACCCCACTGTCAAAAAACCAAACATCTGAGTCTACTGCAGACATGCACTACTCATCTGAATCTACCAAAATACCAAAACTGCAGACAGTAGTAAACGCCCATTCTTCTTCCTGCACAAGATTTGAAGACTCTGTTTTTGGTGTAGAAGCTTCTGCAACAACCATTCCAACCTCTTTCTTCTTTGCCTCTTTAGTAGCCAGTTTTGGACAGTTCTTTATGATATGATCATTCCCTTTATAATACTTACAAAACAATTTCTGCTTTTCTGATTTCTTCTCATCATTATCTTCCTTCTTCGAATATGCAGAATTAGCAGATTTCTGCTTACTAGTTGAAGAGCTCCATTTTCCTTTGCCCTTCTGACTAGCCAGGAAAGCTTGATCTGCAACTCGCATAATGGACCTATTTTGCCTGGACTGATCTTCCTGCGACAGAACAGAGACTAACTCCTCAAATGATAAAGCATTTAGATTGCCTTTCATCATCAACCGAAGAGTAGAAGCAAAACTCTGATATGAATCAGGAAGACCATTCAAAACGGTCTGCACAAGTGAGCTATCTGGTATAACCTCATCAACAGAATTCAACTGTTCTTTCAAGTCTTTGATCTTCGTTAGGAAACTGTCCATAGAATCACCTTCATTCATGTGCTCACACTCCAACTGTTTTCGGAGGTAAGCAACACAAGCCTCATTCCTACCTTGGTACAATGTGGTAAGTGTATCCCAAGCATCCTTAGCTGTTCTGCAAGAGCGAATGTGAAGAATAATGGCACGTTTGACAGACAAAGCTATCAATGCATATGCCTGGGCATCTCTGCCATCCCAGCGAATCTGCTCTGCAGTAGGTGCAGTAGAAACAGCAGCACGAACAAGAATCTGCGGAATATAATCTTCGACACCATCTTCATGAGCTCCAGTACCTGTATTTGCAATACCTCTAGTCAGAGGTGTAACAAGACGTCCTTCAATACCCTGCACAATGTTCCACAATCCTTTTACAAATACATGTCGCATCATATAAGCCCATAATGGGTAGTTGGTACCATCCAACTTATTCTCAACAGTCAACATGCGAAATACATCACTGCTTTCAGCCATGGCCGATGACTAAAATACCTTGATGCAAAAAATTGAATGTATCTCAAAAAGTTGAACAGAACTGCCCAAACGAGTTCTACTAGACTTGTAGCAGACTTCGAGATGCTTAAACTGACGAACAGAAATTGTTATATACCTTTGGCACAATAAGACGAAATAGCCTGCACAAGCGCTGCGCTAGTGCGTTCGGAGGTTGAAACGAGCTCAGATCGCGATTTTGGCACCACATAGCGAAGCTGTTTTGATCTCTGAAACACCCTGAGTATGCTCACCAAATTTCATGCGAATCTGAGACTGCAAACGGAGGAGTGTCGACGGCACCCTAGATGAAGCGATGACCTGCTATGATACCAATTGTTGGAATTAGACGTCCGCGGAAGCACGCGAACAACACAAGGAAGAAGAAGAAGCTTGGAGAACAAACACACAATACTAAATGTATTACCAGAGAATGTACAAAGATAAGTAGCCCATTAGGGCAATAGGCATATATACAAGCCGGGGAAAAAAAACCTCCTAAAGAGGAAAAAAAGTGCCCCGACGGTCCTAGTGTGTTCACACACATCACTACCTAAATATATCAACAAGTGCTATGATTCCAAATGGGATATCTTGTCGTTCCCGGTTATCAAGAAAACCTATGCAGTAGGGCCTGCATATAGATCCAAATGGGTTCAATTAGTGCTCTTCTTGCAACAGTTTCAAGTGCCCTTTTCCATTGATGCATCTGATCCTTGGAGAGACTAGCTTCTTGCGAAGCATACCAGATGGTGGACTGGGAATGCAAGCACTTATTACTCCTCCCTTCTTCCACATGAGGGTATTGCTGGCCAATGTAACAACAAATGGAAGCTTAAAAAAACCCCATCCTGGTGGCATGCAAGATTCCGCACGTCATGGGATTCCTTGTGCTCTTTCAAGATGAAGGTTTTCATGTGGAGGATTTTCACGCGCCACTTCACTTTAGGAGCTAACTCTCGAAACATGAGTTGCAAGGGTTTCGATGTCCTCACTATGCTTCTTATGATGAGAACATGCACCATACTTTCTCGATGTGTGCAAGAATTCAAAGATGGTGGAATACTCTTCTTCTTTTCCCTATATGGGATGTGAAGCCCACTAAATTCAACTTCACTTTTTTACTTTTGTTTTGAGGGACACTGTGTTGCATCGGATCAAAATGATATGTGTTTTTCTGCTCTTATGGGACATTTGGATGCTTTGGAACTCAGAGGCTTTTTAATAATAAAAGACCAGCTCCTTGCTTTTCTTGGAAGTTTTGTAAGACTAAGATTAGGCTTCAGATTGATGTTATGTCTCCTCAAGACAAACAGGCATTTACCTCCTTGGATGCAGTTTGACATTCTCAGCTTCTTTTAGCACGACATGTAATATTTGTTGTGGAGATTACAATTTGATTAGTTTGTAATATGTTAGATTGTAGGTTCTGCTGGGAATAGGGAGAATTCTCTCCCTTCTCACATACTTGTACAGTATTCTTTCTGTTAATGAAATAAAGTGAGACTTCCCACAAAAAAACACACATTATATATATATATATATATATATATATATATATATATATATATATATATATATATATATATATATATATATATATATATATATATATATATATATATATATATATATATATATATATATATAGAAAAAGGATACTTAAGCTTAAGCTACTGGATGGATGCATTCGTTGTTGTTTTGGTGTGCCAATAACCTTAATGCATTACTAATCTTCATATTTACCGCTACTAGGAGTACCACTATGAACGTTTTCCCACTACCAATAACATCACTTGTATATGTTTCCAAACCAGTCCCATCAACAGACTACGGAGCGCATCTTTTTTCAACAGACTCTAGAAAAAACGTACATGCCATAAGTAAAATCAACTGTGCAAAAGACAACATGAAATAGTCGAAAGATACATCGAAGTAATTCAACTGGGCATCCAAACTATGTTTCTAACACAATGTTTACATGCGAAGCATATTTACCATAACAAAACTAAACCATGCAACAAAAAGATGACTCTCACGCAAGCTGTCTATTCACTACTACTCGTCTCATTTGCCGCTGGCATGAGCAAATGTTTTATCATCATTCATCCGTGTTCTCGCTTTGGTCAAATGACATGAAACTGTGCCAATGATTAAACAACGTTGTAACCCAGTTGTCTGGTTCTTAAGAATTACACTATTTTTACATTTGATAGCAAATGCCTGTTCCTTTAAAACAGTTGGCTTTGCGAAATATGAAAAACATGGTGGCATTGGCATTCCATTTACAAAGCACAATAGCTTAAAATCCTCTTCACATTTCCATAACCCATGGTCATTCGAATGAGGTGTACAAAGCATGGACATTCCACTGCAGTAACTCGTTGGGCAATGTAGCTTTATAAAAATGGCAGGCTGCAAAAAGAAAACTTTTCATAAAGATATCTGCTGCTTACAGCATCCAACTATGAGAGAACAAAAGCAAAACGAGGAAATGCTTCTGACTGTTCACACATCAATCGATATCAGACATTACTATCTTGACCAGAGCACAAATTGACTCCCTCGGATGAAAACATACACACTTCCAAATAAGAAACATGCACTGATAAATGCAGAAGGCTAACGAGAACTATAGAAAATAATAAATAATGAAAAAATGAAAGGCCCTATGAACAACGCTCACATACAGTAACGGATGTAGTACTGCAGATCTAAATGATTTTCTTGGAAGTATCCAACTTTTTTTCAAGCCCACACAAAAAATTGGATACCGATTGGACCTACAATATTTAAACCAAACTGATATTATAAGACTATAAGTCCACAATAAGGTAATAAGAAATCCCTTTCTATGAATCCTACATCAAACTCATGTATATCAAATGTGAGAGAATGCAAGGGAACAAAGATAAATATGCCATTTAAACCAACTTTCCATCGCCTGTACTTAATCAGCAAAGCATAGCACATTAAACCATATGCAAATTTACATAAGTTCAAAGAGATTTTATTTATTCAGGTTTGTCATCACTGCCCGGTTTGGATGCTGGCAACTCCACACCCATCTCTTTGGTCAGATCACTGATACTCTTCTCTAAGTCATCAATTCGAGATCCCATTTCATCAAGTGTGCTTGTTAAGGAAAAATCAATTCAAATAAAAACAGTGTTGAATATTTATTATTATTAAATAAATAAATGTGTTGAATATATATATATATATATATATATATATATATATATATATATATATATATATATATATATATATATATATATATATATATATATATATATATATATATATATGTGTGTATAACTGAAAAACTGCATCCTTTATCTAGGCTTCAACACAAAAAAGGCCAGGATATACTTTCAAATTCTGGTCACTCATCACAGGTGTGTGAGATGTAAGACCAGCTGGCAAGCATCACTCCAGAGAACTCACCGGTGTATACAATGCTAAAAGTCTGCATGCATACGTCTATCTATGCATAACAATGTATAACGTCCACAAGGAGAATCAAAACATTATGTGCATAAACATATAACATACACAACATGTGAACGTACATCAAGATTAATCACCAGTATGCTTGAATTCTTGTTCTTTTAACATTTGCCTGGTGGTAGAGAGAGAAATCATTTGAAAAGAAAAACGAGGCTGTGAATTGTGCCATGCTCATGAAAGCTCAAGGATATTCTTTGTGATGATGGACTCAGACATGGTTTGAAACCTTGATTGCTGCAGAACAATTAAAGCTTGGTTATAAAACAGATGAAAAATTCAACACACCATAAATGCCAACATACAGTTACTCGAATTTAGCATACCATTTGCTGCAGAAGATTTTGGACCTGCATAAGATCAAACCATCAAACTGTTATTTAATCTTATACTGAAAACTCCAGAGTGTTTCAAAATCATAATAATGTTCTTAACAAAAAGCTGTGTCCGGACATCACATACATGCTAGCCTCTTCATAAAGAAGAAACAAGGAGGGGATAAGGTTGGGGAGAGGACTGGAAAGGAAAAGGATAGAGGGCAGCTGATAATGATGATGATACACGACATATAAATACTAAAGTCATAATAAGATACAAAGCATATTGAGTTTAACAAGTGTTCAACATATGAAAGCATGTGTTGTTTCTGTGACTAATAACACTGAGTTACTTTCACACAGAGAGAGAGAGAGAGAGAGAGGTGGAAGGGAAATGGATAGAGGGCCGATGATAATGATGATGATCTACAACATACAAATACTAGAGTTTATAACAAGATACAAAACACGGGTTCAACATATGAAAGCATTTGTTGTTTCTATGACTAATAACACTGAGTTACTTTTATTGAAAAACAGACACAGAGAGAGAGAGAGAGGGGGAGAGAAGGAGAGAATGACAGACTTACAAATGCTGTCAAATCTGCCGTGCTTTGGCCAGAATCCCCCGTCTCACCATGCCCCCTCCCATCCTAGACAGAACAAACTAAAATCAGTAGCAGATCAATGGGTGTTCAAAACTCAGCATTACTATCGATAAGATGGGAAATCAAATACAGAGAATTAAATGGGCTGTTGAAAGCTTTCTACAGTCGGGCTGTGCTTGAAGTGCAAACTCCAATGTCCAAACCAAATTCTTGCATTAAAATTCATGAAGGATTATGATTAAAGCATTAATTTTATGTTCTATTATTTCCTTCTGATCGTTCAACTCTAGCATCCTTCAGTTGCAATGAAAGTCTACACAATAAATATATATGTAAGCTATGAGAGAGGCAACCATAGTTGTTTTCAGATGCGGACAGAAAAAAATCTGGACGGTGAAACTGTTTGGGTATGGTTGAGATACAAAATTTTTCATACCTCTGATTTTTCTCCTCTCTCATCAGTTACAATTAAGGACGAATGTACACCAATTTCATCTTGTTTTCATGTAAATTCACTCTCAAATATTCTCTTGCAACCACAAACATATACTACACCCTCACCTATAGTAGCAAGCAAGATTCTGATCTTCAGTATTATGTTACTGTATTAATAAGATTTTCACATTTTCACCGCTTTTGTGTCAGATATATGATATCATATATGATATTTTCGAATAAGTCCATACTTTTTCCATACTTCCGTGATTCTTGAGAGAGGACGCTTTGAAAAAGGATGCAGCATGATTGATATCCAAAAAATCCTCAACTTGGGTTCACTAGCACACTCCATACAAGACAAGCTCTCTCATGGTTTGCACCAATCTTTGAAAAGGATATGACAAAGGTCCACAAATTTGAGATTTATGTTTGTTTCTTCATAATCACTTTTTGTAAGATGTAAATACTGCATTAAGAAACCTATACCAAGCTGCACTATGAACAGGAATCTTCTATTATGCATCAAGACTCCATCAGCACAGTGGTGATCTTGTTTTGCAAAAAGATTATTTATCAAACAGTTTCAACGGAGCATAAATGTGACATTAAAATACTCGTCTTGATAGCATCACAGGTGCATTCTTTTGAGTTAGTCTGTTATCCAAGCTATCCGATGAGACAGGAAGCTATATGAATGGATGGAGGAACAGGAAAATGCAGGCTATGATTATCCACTAAGATAAATCCAGGCGAAACCAAATCACCCAAAACAGGAAAGTGCAGCTAAGATTATATCACTCAACCAGTTGAGCGTGTATGTTTGCCTTCAATTATTGACCAAGTATTTTTTGAATGATTACAACAAGAACATTGTCCTTTGATCCATTTCAAAAAGTCCACACTTAAAACTCTTGGTGCAAAGGACATGTTTAATAAAATAGGTGTTCCCTCACTAGCAGCTACACAACCTCTCTATCTAGAACCCCACAATAGAAAGAGATGGAAATACAGCATAAGAATACAAGCAAGAATGAGAGAAGAAAGAGGGAGGAGGAAGAGAAGGGGAGGGAGGAGAGGGAAAGAAGAAAACAGCTCATATAACTTGGCACTTTCATAGACTTGAATATTTGCATTCACAATGCTATATCCCAAAACCCAGGGGACTTCAATGTTGATAGTATCCACAAGTCTGTACTATATCCCAAAACCCAGGGGACTTCAATGTTGATGGACCCTTGAAGGTGAAAAGCTCCACCAATACACTACATATTGAAAGCCATATTTTTCAAAAGTTTGGTGCTTCAACGGAATTAACTTTGACAATTGCACAATGAACATAACACCCACAAAACCTCCATAGGTATAAGTAAAGAGAAGATAAATTAAACAGGTGTTGTAGACATACACACATCTATACATGAAATGGACCTTGGTAAGACTTTATCCAAACCTACAACCTGAAGATAAGGAACGCAAACACAGAGACATTATAAAATACAACAACACCAATTGCGCAAAAGAATAAGATTCAGATGAAACATTGACTAAATAATTAATTAAGTAGATACATACATGCAGAAATATAGATACATTACAAAATACAAAAACACCAAATTGCACAAAAGAATAAGATTAGGATGAAACATTGAATAAATAATCAGTAAATACATGCATGCATACTTTCTTTCTTTAAAAATGTGAACATCTTTATTGATCACGTACAATGAATTACATCCCCAAGGAAAAAATATGGGGCTGCAATGCAGCCTAATGAAGGGTACAGATAAGGTGCATAAGAGCTTATCGATAATCAAGAGGGGCAGCATGATTAGGCCATGATCAGGTTATCTCTAAAAAGCCGAGCAATGATAGCAGATGGAAACATAATTCTTTGCTTGAAAACAATGGCATTCCTAGATTATGACATGTCCCGACTCCCAAAGTCTCTTTGTGATCTCTGGGATAACGACATGGAAAATGCACAGCAGAATATGAATGTCCCTGTAAAGATGCCGCTGCAAAAACACTGCCTATAATCACCCTCCAAAGGAAAACCCTATGATGAAGGGGGAGGCACTTTTGCTAATTATCAATACATCAACTCTGCCACGGCCCACCACATCCAAGTAACAACAAAGTCCTTCCAACATAGTAGGATATCATAGCAGCTGGCACTACATCTTTTAAGTCACAGTTTTGTTGATCACAGCTCCTAACCAGTCTCTTTGTGGAATGTGATGCAAGAAGAGGGCATACAGAGGTTCTGATAAGTGTAACCATCAACATCTGTAATGCATGCCAATAAAATATTGACGGCGAGCGGAATGGAAAGTCAACCACATGATATAATTTTGAAAGCAATGACCCAGAGTGGTAATGCCCTTCATTGTCAAGTAGCCCACAATTGATCCCAATGAGTGAGCCACAACTAGAAAGCACAAGGAATTAACACTCGAAGTTGATCTCCTCCAACATTGATCCATCAACAAGAAACTCATGGTTAATGACAGCCCACGGTTGGGTGGAATACATATAATGTCAGATAAATGTGCATATTCAAGCATGTCTTTGTGTGAACACATCCAATATATAGAGATCGGAGTAGCAATGTCCCAAGAACTACAAACAAGTAATCAAAGGCTTGACTAGAGCTAGTATAAAAGGATACAAAGAGGTGGTTATCCAACCCTACAATGGCAACATGAAAATTGTACTACATTTGTCTCCTTTTCCTTTCACAATTCTTTTCTAGCAATCACCAATAAATTGCATGGTTTCTTAGAGTAATAACATGAGCCAAGTTTCTTAGATGAATTACTACTTGAGCTTGATCTACTAGAACTCTCTGAGTCTTTTGATTCCCTAAATTCTAATGATTTCTTAAATGACTTGGATCTATAATCAAAAATCTCTACCTTGCTTTCCTTTGATATTGGTCAACATAGAAACATCGCGATTTAAACTTGGTGCCATGTTGATCATATATATCAGAATGAATCCAAGCAAACCCTAAATTCACAGTCAAATAAAAGTACAGCTATAAGCTCATGGTGGTCAACCACAAGAGTATATTGCAGATCAGCTCCATTATGCATAGTATCGACTCAATACTATGATATCCCCACTAATGTCATTTGTGTCCAATAGTGGGTATAGAACTAAGAATGAATACATGCTCACACATGCACCCCACAACGCGCACACACCACCAGCATGAACGCACATGAAGTTCGCGGCAAACTGAGTTTCTATCACTTCCGTAAGCGATGGACAAACTCAGCCATAATGAAGCCTAGCACAAAACCCAAACAAAAAATAGGAAAAATTAAAAAAAAGTAAAGTTGGTAGGGTATACACACCTATCAACTAGTCTATTCTTCTTATAGGTAAAATCTCTTGCAATATATATACCTTCATAAGTTCAGAATTATCCAAACTTATGAACTCAAGATAAAGAACACAAACACAAACATAAAAGGAAAAACCAATAACCAAAGCAAGAGACTACACAAAAAATAAGATCAAGATATGTCATGAAAAATACAAAGTAAGAAAGCCAATACAAAATGAGCAAGAATAAAAAAAATTATTAAAAAAACAATTTTAAAAATATAAATATACAAAAATAAAATGATTTTTAGGTAAACTTAAAAATTGAATAGAAAAAATATATAAATAAATAAATAAATAAGTAAATAAAGGCCTATTAATATAGAGTCACTAATTTAGAGTCAAACACAACACAACAACAAAAGGTACACATATTATAGAATAATAAAAATAAGAAATAACAAATAAAAATTTTACTAGTTTTTTTTATTATTAGATTATAGGAAAACAATAATAAAATAAAAATAAAGAAAAACTTGTAAATAAAAAGAGAGACATTACTAATGAAAATAGAAAAAGGAAAAGAGAGAATTAAAGCTAAATAAATAAATAAATGAAAAACAAGGAAAAAGAAATTTAATAATAACAATAATAATAAAACTAAAAATGAATAATAAAAACAAAACAAAAAATGCATCTTCAACTTCTATGTCTATCCAAACCATGAAGTATCAAAATTAGACTTTATCATGCATAACTTCAACAAATAGCTATGAAATCCCTACTCACATCATTTATTCCCTAGAGTAGGTGGAGACTTTTTATTTAATAAAGAGTCTTTCTAAATAAAGAGTTCTAATGAAGTCAACAAGCTTAGTTTTTATTACTTCCGAAAGTGAAGGGCAAACTTGGTCATGATAAAGTCTTGCACAAAAAACAAACCAATAATAATAATAATAATAATAATAATAATCATCATCATCATCATCATCATCATCATCATCATCATCATCATCATCATCATCATCATCATCATCATCATCATCATCATCATCATCATCATCATCATCATCATCATCAAAATAATATAATAATATTAAATAACTATAAAATAAAAAGATATTAAAAATTAAATAATAATATTAATAATACAAAGAATAATAATCAAACAAAAAACAAAAGAAATAATAAAATAAAATAAAAATTAAAAAATCTAAAATATACATAAAAAATAAAAATAACTTTTAAAAAACAAATCAAAATTTAAAAATAAAATATGAAAAAAAAGATTAGAATAAAACTATAAAAAAAGGGTGAAAGAATGCCCAACATATCCACCATTAATGATTAGAAAGTTCCCCTTTCCTATTGAATTTACTGATGATCAATTCAAACACATGAAAAGAAGAACTTACTAATGATTAATTTGAACACATGAAAAGAAGAAGAATGATAAATGAACTTGTTACGAAGCAAGAATATCCTTACCTTCTTTAAAATTTTCTTAAATGAATACCCTTTTTGAACAAGTAAAGAGATTAGTTGACAACACTGAACTACAAATGAAGACAAGCTAGGACAAAGACAAGAAAATATAAACAACTGAGGGCACACAACAACATAGTTTGTTAAATGAGAAATGTCTGAATCAATATCAGGCATTCGAATCATGTTAATGCTAGCATTCCGGTTCTAATCTTTTTTCATAAATGTCTACTTCCAAACCAATGTCTCTTGCAATGTTGCAAAGGTAACATCTCTATTGATTATAAGGAATATGGTTAAGAAAGACACTTAAGAATCTAACAAAGAATCTAATGTTATGTTTATAAGCTCTTCAACATCAATCAACACATCAATATTGATTAATTGGTACAAACATCTTTAAATTTATTAGTATGTTCCTGCATGCTTTGGCCTTTCTCCATGCGGAGATTATTCAATTGCCTGCTAAAGAGATGTTTCCTAGCCACATTACGTGACTTAAATAGTCTTTCAAACCTTTCTCATGCTTCCTTTGATGTCTTGCGAGGATGAATATAAAGAATTAAAAGCATTCAAACAAAGATAGAGATTAGTGCACATGCTTGAGAATCTTTGGCATCCCATCTCTTTTGTTCTATAATGGGTTGACCAATTTAAACCTTTTTTTTACTTTTGTTAGGATTTTAAGTTTTAGGACTTGCTAGAGATACTAATTTGTAAATTTTTTAGGTTTGTTTACAAAATTCATTGTACATATTCATGAACATTTTGTTTAGATTAGGTCAAAGTCAAACCAAATCACATCAAGTAAAAGACTGTCAAAAATGTCAAAAATAGTCATTTTGTGCATGAAAAGTTAATAAGATACTTTTGAAGTACTCAAAGACAGGGATCCAACCATAAAGAATAAACAATACTTGTCCATCTCACATCATTTCACCTTTCAAAAGTCGAACCCTAATTTCTGCTCAGACCTTCTAAAAAAGTCAAAAGCATTTAAAAAATCATGAATGGCCAAGATTAAAAGTACGAAAAGCTATAGATCTGAAGGCCAGAAACACTTGCCTGTACTTTTTACTTAGCCACATCATCATTATTGGAAGTGAGGTAAACCCAATAATAATTCAAACGATCTTTCCAACACTTAAACCTTGAGCACTCACTACTCTCTGCTGAATGTAGAATGGTTCTAGGTACAAATCAAGAGAGAAGTGCGCCTAAGAGTTATACAAAAGTAAATATGTGCTGGAAATAGAAGAGAACAAGATTGTTTATGAGAAAAACAGCCTACATGCTGGAATTAGGGAAAAAATCTTCCACCATAACAACATTTCAAATTTCTTCTCTGAAATAAGCAACCACAAAGCTTCTCCTCTCGAGGTACTAGATAATAAAACCTGGTACAGCAGCAAGATTTGAAGAATAACTGAATATACAGTAGCTACTTACAATATTCAGCATGCATACAATTGGAAAGTGTGTGAAGAAAAAGTGGACAGCAGAAAATCACCGTACAGCTCCAATATCAGGTCCACAACCTCCTAGGGAACCACCTCCACCTAGAATCACTTCATCATCATTCCATCAATTCTCACGTGGCTCTAGGTGGAGGTATTGCCCTAGGATGTTGTGAGCTGCTATTGGAGCTGCATTTTAGTGATTTGCTGCTGCCCTATTCTTCTTTACACATTTCTCGACTGTAAGCATGCTGATTATTGTAAGTAGTTGTTGTATAATCAGTGGAAATATCACAAGAGCACTTCTCTGGTGATCTCCAGCTATCCAAAGCGTTTTTGAAGTGATATTTGAAGTACTAAGGCTCTAATTTGAGGTTCTCGCCAGGCTCAAATTAAAATTCGAAATGTCTGATTGACCCGAGGAGGATCTTACCCATAAACCACTCAAAAGAGCTCCCAAAATAATCTCCAAGTGCTCAAAAACCAGAAAAAGAAGCAAAACTGAACAACTTTGAACTTCTCACCAATCTTCAAAAAGTATTCCAGCACCTGTATATCATGTCCATGATGCTAACCCAAGCGACAAAAGTGAAATCGGACACCAAATGCTCCAAAATGAAGTCCGGACGTGGTTGACTAGTTCTTGCTGAAGTGTTGCAAAGCTTTTTTGACATGTCAAATATTGTTCAAATGATGTGTGATTTCTTATAAAATGAAGCTTCGAAGATAAGCTTCGAATCAAGACTAAATCAGATCTCTAAGCGCAAAGCTATGGCTCCCAGAAGACGAGGATGTGCATCTAGATAAGTGAAATGAGAAAAAAAACAAGATTAAAGGTTTTGACACTCATTTAAGCTTCCAATGGAGGTTCTTCACTTGTGAATTTTGCCCCACCCCCATGTCCACAACCCATACTACATACATGCAAGCTCATGGCTCCGATTCCCCACCAAAGGATCTCAAATCCCTTTTCTAAATGTGAAAGAAATCATTCGAAAAATCCAGATTTTACCTCACGAGTGAAGAGAGACGTGTTTCTCAAGCCTGCAGCCCAATGAAGAGCGCCTTTATCCCATATCCGTGGTGAATAGAAAATTTTTCAGAGGTTATATAAGAGGGATCTCCTCTTTGCCTTCACCTAAGAGAGGGAGACGGGGGAAGAGAGAGTAGTCTCTCTTAATGGGACGCCCATCAGCAATCTTGATCCTCTTCTTCATGCATGTAGGCATCTAAGTCTGGACTCCTCTATCATTGTGGTCGTGCGCGCATCATTGCTTGATTTGATGCCAACTGTCAGCTTCTTGAGGACTGTCTTTGTTTTTTGACAGTGGTTCGCTCCACCTACGAGGATGAAGACGCTCAAAAAATAGAGTACATAGAGAAATCTTATACTTAATTCCTCCCGACCGCATACCTTCTCAAATATACTTCTCTCACTTACTCTATGAGGTAATCCACCATGTGGATTTTCACATGGATACCACAAGGCACTCATGTGAGAGTATGCATATACTCAGTCTTAAGGGTGGGTTCAAACACCCACTCCCTCAAGTCCCCAATATCATCATATAACAAGAAGATTGCTCACATATCTAACAATCCCCTCCTAACCTGACAGAAGGAGAATATGTGAGGTAGGTAATTTTGTTAGCTAATTTATTATTATGTATTTAGTAGGTACCTGTTTGATTTTCATCATGCCAAGTATCCACTAGTAGAGTGCACACAAAAGGACCTTAAACATGAAGAGCTCTCTCCCAACACACATCACAAACAGAACTCATACATCCCTCTTCTCAACCAAGTACTACTTGTGGGGCATAGTTGGTATTCGTATGCATATGGATCGATTTAATATCCTACTCGTATTGTATGTACACGTACGAAAATAAAAAAATTTGACTTATTCGGACTTCGATACCTGAAACGACTCATTTCAAATGTCTTGCTCTCAGGTTTAAGCTTCTGCACTACAACTCTGTGCACCTGAGATCTTCTACACACTCCTACACCATCTCCTCACCCTTCTAACCTTTTCCAAAGCCTTCCATTTATCTCCCTTAGCATTCCAAGCTTCACACACACCACATTTTCATTTATTTGCAGCCCTTTATTGTCCAATAGCAATAGTGAAAGATAAGCATGAAATTTTCACTCTTCATTGCATTGGTGTTGAAAAGAAAACCAAGAAATCCAATTCAAACCATTGGATATGGAAACAGGTACACTAGTGGAGCTACAAGGCTTTTAATTTTTTGAATTCAAAGCAATGGAAGGCTACTGTGAAGGCGAAATTGAAGGTGGCCATGTCAAGGATGGATGGGGCCTTCTTATGCGGATTTAAAAAGAAGAAAAATTGATGATGAGAACAAGAAAATTGACCTCTCTCTTCTTCCAACGAGAAAAGTGGTCTAGATATGGATGCACCATCCTCTCCGATGGATGGAGAGAGAAAGAATAGGAGCATGATTAACATTTTTGTATCATGCCTAATTGGTACAATCTTTTTACGTGCGGCAGAGGTGGGCAAAATGGGAAAAAGGACCATCGGAACTTTCATATATAAGCATATCAAGAAAGCAATAGAGGAAGTAAAATCTTTGATGTATATATTGACTTTAATTATATAGTCTAGTTTATTTGTAATTTTTGATATTGATGTATTTATTGACTTTAATTATATAGTCTATTTTACAATATATTGGAAATTTCAAATTTATATGCATAGGTGGGAGCTGAAAATGTGGTACAAGTGGTTACCGACAATGGAAGCAATTATTGACATATGAGAAAGCTCTTAGAGGAAGAATATAAGCATATCGTGTGGATTGACTCCTTGTGCTACACATTGTCTTGATGTATTGATGGAAGATATAGATAATTTTATTTTTGGTGTAAAGTTTTTATCATGCTTCATGAACCATGTAGTATCTAGTATCCACATATGTGCATGTGGCACGTGCATGTGCATGTGGCACGTGCATGTGCATGTGTGCACGTGCATGCATGCTTGCGTAATATGCATGAAATTTGAATTTTTAATGTAACATGTTTCTAACTTCCATGAATCATGATCATGATGTGCGTGTGGATGTCCACATTTGCAAGTAAGATTTCATGGATAAAGGCTTGCATACAAAAAGCCTATAGCTTGGCGACATTTTTCACACAAAAGGGGAAAGTGTTATCCATGTTTAGAGAGCATCGTAGGCTTGAAATCAAAAAGCAAGCTACCACTCACTTTGCATATATGTGGATTGTGCTTTCATGTCTACTTGAGATCAGAATCCCTCTTAGACAGACAGTGGTCTCTCCTCTATGGAATGATTGGGATGAGAGTTCAGTGGAGGAATCCAAAAGCATGTAAAAGCTATGCTTGGATATGTGGATTGTGCTTTCATGCCTACTTGAGATCAGAATCCCTCTTAGAGGGATAGTGGTCTCTCCTCTATGGAATGATTGGGATGAGAGCTCACTGGAGGAATCCAAGAGCATGTAGAGGCTATGCTTGGATGAAGAGTTTTGGGAGAACGTGAAGTCTGTCTTAAATGTTATGATACCAATTTATAAAGTTTTGCGCACGACAGATTGTGAGGGTGTCACATTGGGGCTGCTCATACATATGATGGGGAAATCCATAGATGATATTAGGGAAGCCACTCTTGTCACTCTGGAGCAAGCTAATGAAGTGCTTGTGGTAAGAAATTTTATAAATTAATAAATTGAAAATCATTCTTTAATTAACAATTTCAAAGTACTTATAAGATACTTTTTTTCTTATTAGGTGACATTGAGAAGATGGACACGGATGCATAGACCCATTCATGGATTTGCGGATCTATTGCATCTTGCATTTAAAAGCAAGCACTATATACAGATATCGAATTACTTTCGGATAAACTTTCGTGCATGTCACAAGTTGTTCCCTCTCATTTGCATAATGAGATGTTGGAGCAGATTCAGATTCAGCTGTTACTTGGATAAGATCAGTTGTTGCTTGGATAAGAGGGGAAACCCGACACTCACATTCCCCTCATGTTGGGATAGGGCTTCGATGGTGAAACCTATTTTCTTTATGGCATCTAGAGAATATACCAAACATCATACATGGAGACATTGATGTAATTTAATTTTCATATATAAGTTATAAATTATAAATTACAATATATGAGTTTATAAATGAATATTTGTTTCTATTTTAGGTTTATGTAGATACATTTTGGCCACTATTGGGCACCACACCTCGTCTAGGGGATGAGATGCATGAGGATGATGAGGAGTTCTTGTTTGTCGAGCTTTATAGAGAGCTATCCTCTATAGATGTGAAGCAAACATGGAGCCGTACCAGTACCAATAGAGGCATCAAAGTGGTATGTGGTCGTGGGAAGGGCTTGATCATTCAATGCGGATCGAGTTCCACCACTCCACATGGAGAGGAGGTCAATATGAGCAATGCACCCCTACAGATGGCCACATGTACGAGGAGAAGGATCTTACCTACTCGACATTATTCCTTTCAGTTTGATGATGAGAAAAATGTTGTTAGTCCCTAGAGAGTCCAATGTCATCTACTTATGATATGACAACATATAAGCGATATAATTCCGACGATGATGAGTGATCATTGATGATCACGATTCACGATTCATATGTATTGTGATCTACAATTTATCATTTGACATTTATGACATTATGGCATAATGATAGTTGCCGTTTTGTTTTTATGTGCGCACATTGGTGATCGTTTATGACTCATGAGTTATGATTGATTAGGATGAGAATTGATGATATGAATCATGATATATTGTGTGAGTCATGACTCATGCCATGATTATAATTTATAATTTGTATGTTTTGTTTGAAAAGCAAGCTAGATATCTAGAGACTAGACTAGACAAGACTAGAACAAGGAGCTAGACAAGAACAGGAACTAGAACTTGGGAAGTACTTACTTGGTGAATGTGACTCCTTTAGTTCCCAAGACTCGCATTGACAAGATTGAGGATGAGGCCCAGACCTCTTGCATAGGTGTTGAAGGGAAGTTTGTTAAGGGCATTTACAAATATATGATATCATCAATGATGTCATCAACTTGAAACAAGACCTCCAGATGTCAAAATCAAGTAAGCAAACAGTCGATCTTAGAGTTTTGCATATTTCGGACCTCATGGTAACATTAGTTTCTCCAAATTCTAAACCACTCATGAGATATAAAAAGTCACATGGAATCTAAGGTTCAAGATAGTATATCTAGGTGTAGAATCAAGTGCATGATTCTCATGATGGGATGTATTCATCTTTTAACTCTGATGATGATTCTTTTGATATGGGATGATGTCTGTGGAAGTCCCAAATCCAACTTGTTTCTTCTTAGGACATTTGAATACTATATGATCATGATCTCCACAATAAAATATAATCAATTGTCTTTCTGATGTTTTCTTTCCTTTGTTGTGAGTTTCCTGACCCTCATGATATCCAAGTACATGGATTCTGATTGAGATTCTTCCAATATATGTTGTTGAGGAACTCAGGTAAACTTATATTCCCGATCTTGAACACCAATCTTCTTATTTTGCTTTCTCTCGAATGACCTATTATCACACTTTCAATTCCTTGATTCATAAATTCAATTCCTTGATTCATAAACATCATCACATAAGCCCTATCCAAATTGTTTGATAAAATAATCATGCCATGTGAGATCATGAATGATTTTTCTAAATTCAAATGCATAGATAGAAGTAGGTCTATTCTCTTGATATGGTTTCCTTAACTTTGCTCCGACAACATGTGAACAATTGATATCTCCAAAAAAAGATGTGAACTCTTGAACAAAGGCCTTGAAATTATAGAAAATATCCATATTCTTCTCAAGAATAGATGCAAACCATGAAAGAGCATAGCCGCATAATAGAGTTCCTATGAGTCCTACATGAGATGCGTCATTAATACCTTTTTGGTCTCATTCTTATGAATAGCTTCACCTATTGTAGAAATCCTCTAAACTTTGAACTTGTCCCATCAAATTTCTTAGGCATGCTCACCTTTGAACTTATCTTCATATTACTTTCCATGGGTGTACTTGAAGTCTTGAAGAAGACTGATTTGCTATGATCTACAACTCTTGGATTTGCATTTGAAGCGGTCTCATTACATCTTGAATATCTTGGTGTTGAATTGATTTTCTCATATCTCTCAAACTTGTTGTTGAATAACTTTTAGAACAAGAAAGATTTCCTCATGAATAATCTGCATGGTGCATAATCTTGATGAAGGTAGTCTTGACTAAATGTTAGGGGAGCACTAGATTATGCCCTCTAACTAGACTGGACAAAAATTCTTAAATATACTTATAATTATAAGATTACCCATTCAAGGGAACTAATACAAGAATATACAACTCATACTAGAAGTTCCACAACCCAAAACTAAAAGGTATGGATAACTAGACTAGACAAGATATAAGAGATCCCACAAACCGGGACCGTAGGTATGAAACAAGATATCATAATTACAAGAGCTCCCACCATGTGGATGAACTAGATACAAGATTTAATTGGATAAGATCTCGTACTACGAGATTACAAGATAACAAGACTAGAAGAAGGTGATTCTATCCAAGATCATCTAACTAGAGTTTAAAATCTAGTAGATCAATTAGCTAACACTCATGTGGTTATAGAGGATGATGAGCTTATGGACCATTACTCTAAAATCTTCGCCATGGTCTTACATATCTTTTTTGACGACTTTCTCTATCGCAGGTAGAGTGGTCACGTTTTAGAAAGTTACAAAATCTTTAGCTTCAAGAAGAACAATATAGACCTAAACTTGATCTGCAAGAGCCTATGAATGACGTAACCCTATCTATGCGAGTAAGAAACCTTGACATTACAATAATGAGTGCATTACACTAATGACTACACACTTAAACTAACAAAACAAAAAAGAGATTTCGGAAATGCAATAGATGATGATAAAAAATCTGATGAACAAGTTGAGACCTTGAACAATACAAACTACAATGAGCAAGATTTTGTGTTCGCCACAACCACAAAAGACACTAAAAATTCTATTGAATGGTTCATTGATAGTCATAAATCAAAGCCCATGACACTTTACCTTAGCTTGTTCGAGTTCATTTCATCTGTGAAAACAATACATTTGATTTGTTGTGCAAAAAGCTAGACTCTCCAGTAAAATGTATACTTGAAGTGGAAAGGCATTCCATCCTTTTGAAGTTTTGTACATGGCTAACATTTCCTGGAGTTCATTATTTGAATTTCCATTGTTAAAACAACATTTGAGTATTGTATTTAACACGAGCAAGTGCTTTTGTGTAATGATAAAACTAGAGAAGTGATGTTTTTTGGAGTACTTAGAAATAATTTGTTTATCTTCAATATGCATTATCTTCGAAAAACCTGCACAAATCCATGAGTATACAACAAAAATCCTTATCTAATACTTGTGATTTTGAATATACAAAGCTTGTGATTGATTTTTCTTATGTTCATTATGTGAATGTGAGTGAAGTGGATCTTGCAACTCATTTATTGAAGAGAATTCTTACACATTTTGCAATACCTAATTTGCTTCACATGCTTCGCTTGCACTTGTTCCTTCTTTTTGCTCCCTGATTGCACAAACTCTTAGTTTTCTACCCATACCTCTTCAAGAAATGATTGAATGTATCTTTGTTAAGTGATATATCTGTTGATGATATTTTTTCAGCTTTTTGATAGAAAAGACAGGTACATTTGATAGCCAAACAAATGAGTTCAAGATTGGATTTCTTTGCTAGAAAGTTCTTCTTGCAAATCTGACTTGAAGCTAGAAGTTTGTTAATAGAACTTTGGAAACCTTCAATGTTCAATCCAACTTGAATATCAATCAAAAGAAAGTCTTCATCGAGCTTAGAAGACAATTTTTCATGCACAAATCCTAAGAACCAAGGAACAACACTTGCATATTTTGGCTATATCTTTGGACTTCAATTTACAATAGAAAGACAAGAAAGAAAGATGTTGGATTATTTTTGTGACATATTTTGGAGTTCTCTTTCTATCCTAACTTAGAATTTAGAAGGAAAATTGTTACAATTATAGTTTTTAGGCGTTCTTACATTCTAATTTGTATAATGTTTACGTATGTCTACATCATGCATTCTACATATTCATGAAAATTTTATTTAGATTGGTCAAACTAAAAAGGTCAAACCAAGTCAAACAAAGTCAAAGAATAGGTCAAATATGGTAAAAACTTGTCACTTTCTGCATGAGAAGGTATTCATATAGTCCTCAAATACTCAAATGTAGCTATCCAATCAATGATCATATACAACACTTGCCCATCTGACATCATTTCACTCTTCAAAAGTCAAGCCTTATTTCTTATCAAACATTCTAAAAAAATCAAAAGCACTTCAAAATCATGAATGGTTGACACTAAAAGTATGAAAAGCTATAGATCTAAAGGCCAAAAGCACTTGCAGCCATAGTACAAAAAAAAGGCGAATTTTTTGCAAAATAAAAATCATTCTAATCATTAACGATTTAAATCGTAAAAATCGCAATTTTTTAAACCGAAGCTTGACGAATTTTCCAGATAAAAAACCTTGATTCATATGAACTTAATCCCATTCTCATTATCTCAGCCTTGGATATTTGTTGCACACAATTGCGTTGGATCTTGGGGCCTGCTTCTTTTCATAGGGTGAACTTTGAAGTCCTCAAGCTTCAAGGTATAACTCAAGTTAGTATGATATATGATGTATCATGCAGCTTCATGCTTTATTCATCCATTTAGATTCTATATCTAAGTTAGTGGTTAGTAGTTACTAGTAAGTTATTAATACATAATACATTGTATGATGTTACATGTATCATGTATGCACATTGCACATTGCAATGTGCATTCAAATTTCATGCATACATAACACATGTATATATAATATTATATGTATGACTAATATCATATATGACACATTGACACATCATAACATACATGCACATTGTATACATGACACGTGTATAGTTACTAGTATATAGTATATACTATATAAAGAGTCTAGATAGTAGAGTCTAGAGTCTAGACTCTGGACTATGTATTTAGTATTTACTAATATCATGCATTGTGAAATTTGCACACACACACACGTGACATCACACACATATAGTACATACATACAAATATACAATGTGCATGTGTCATGCACATTGCAGCTTGCTTTAGTATCTTTCATGATTCATGCTTCATGAATTTTAGTATCTACTCTCAAGAAACTTGAAAGTTGAAACTAATGAGGTTTTATATTGTTGCTTGTTCTTATTTCAGCCTATAGGTTTCTCTTAAAGATGGTAGGCTGCTCAATCCTATTCGTTCTCACGTGCAAACCATCGGAGTAAATATATGGAAATGCAAGTATTGTGAAGGTACTTCACAGGTTCATGCTCTTGATTAAAAGCTCATTTGCTTGGGCTTAAAGGTGGTTGCATTGGGAAATGCACAAAAGTGCCACCCAAAGTTTTTGATGAGATGATGGCAAAACTCCAAGTCAATAAAGTAGTTGGTAGTGTTGCCGAAGAGATGCATGAGGATCACTGACATGAGGGATTGGGAGAACATGACTCCACAAGTACTTCTAGCACGAAATGAAAGCAAAGGTTCATGGCCTCCATCCTCCACACCGTCAGATGTTGAAGTAAGTCAAGTGAACACTTCATATGATTTGCCATCTACTGATATTTTCATGAAAGCAAGCATGAAACCAAGCAATGGAAGTGGCCACACATGAAATGACTAAATTTTTCAACCAATGTGGCATTCCATTTAATGTTGATGATACCCTTGCATGGAAGAGATTGATAAATGACCAGCAAAATAGGTGCACCATGGCAAGGACCATCAGCACAAGTATTGAGAACAAAGTTACTAAAGAAAGAAAAGACTAATCTTGAGACATAGTTGCTTTCTTTGCTGATGACGTGGCAAAAATATAGTTGCTCTATATTGTGCGATGGATTATCAGATATAAGAGAAAGAAGTGTGTACAACAGATTCATGTTTCAAACATATTTTCTACTTATTGATACTACTAACTAGATAGATCATAGTTTATAAATCATATTTCATCTTTTATGATATCATGCATGCAATGTGCACATTTCATGCATCATGCACATTGCATGCATCATGCACATTGCATGCATCATGCACATTGCATGCATCATGCACATTGCATGCATCATGCATATATTATAATGTATATATTTATAAGTTCTAACTTATTACTTAGAACTTAGAAGTTAGTACTATGCATTTACTATTTAATGGTCATTGGTTATGTAATTATACAATCACCAATTATGATGCGGGTGAGTTTATCTATAGACATGTGCGAGAAGCCATTACTAAAATCGGCCCTGAGAACATGGTGCAGGTATTACAAATTTGTAATGGTCAAGCTCAAATGTGTACACATGTCACACAATGTCATTGAAGTTTGAAATGATCTTTGATTTTTGAAATTGCCATGTAGGTTGTCACAGCTAATGGATCAAATTGTGTTTCCATGGGTCGTATGTTATAGGAAGAGTATCCTAAGTATGGACTCCATGTTAGTCTTGATTTGATGATGGAGGATATTGGACAATTATCTTGGATGAGAGTTGTGCTTGGGAAAGCAAAATCCATTATGCGATTTGTTACCAGCAAGCCCAAAGTTCTAAATATATTTAGGGCAAGCTCATCGTTGCAATTTCGGAAACCATCAGCTCCTTATTTTTTTTACATGTTTCTTGTTCTTGAATGAGTACTCAAGGTTTGAAAGGGTCTACTACCCATAGTGGTTGCAGAGGAGTGGTATAGTATCCAAGAAGCAAAGTCGAGTGACACATTGTACACTGAGTGCTTTGAAGCCTCTTCATAGTGTGCTAAAGATCACAGACATGGAAGGAAGCACTCTAGGCCTTATATATGAGTATGTAGATCGTATTGGAGAGTGCATTGAGAAGGTAGAAGGGTTGATGGAGAATGAGTAAGTTTTTTTGTTTTTTGTTTTTCTCTTGAATTTATTTTTAAGACTCATCATTCATGATGCATGAATCATGATAATGGACAAATTACAATGGACATTAGATATTAATGTTTATGTTTTTCTTTTTCAAGAAGAACGAGCTCTTAGAATGTGTGAGAAGGAGATGTGATTGGTTTCATAAACCAATCCATGTAGTTGCACATCTTCTACATCCGTTATGGTGTAATGAGGACGCATACTTAGATAATGAATTGGAAGATAATTGGCTCACATATGTGAAAATGTGGACAGGATATGATGTGCAAAAGATACATCATCTAGAGAAAGAGCGATATGCATTTTGTACAAGTGAAGTATTTTGGGAACTCCAAAGCACGGTTACGAGAGAACTAGCTTGTGCCCGTGACATGGTAGGAAAGATTTGGCTTGGCCACATCTTTATTGGTATATATTTAACTTTTATTATTATGTTACATCATACATGTATTTGTATTATCATTTATGTAAATTGTAAGTTTATAAATTACAATTACAATTTACAACTAACATTAAATTTTGCATTATGTATCATGTAGAGAAAGCTTGCTATCAGAGTCTTATCATAAGATTGTAGCGCTTGCCCAGCAGAAAGGAATTGAAGCACTTGGGCTCTATTCCACACAAAAAAGGAAAATAAGTTGAGTCTAGAGAAACTAGAGAGATTGGTGTATTGCCATTGTCAAGTTGCCAGAAAAGAAAGGCAATTACACGCATCCACTTCAAGTATATCATGAATCATGATCCCTTTAATTGTGTAATGTGTTAAAACTTATAACTTATCTTTCATTTGTATGCATAGGTAAATGTGGATACTATTGACATATCAGATGTCAGGGATATTCCAGAGATAGCCCATGAGGAAAAGGACATTTATTCCATGCTCTTTAAAGAGCAACAAAGGTTTGTTCGACAAATCCGAAGCAAAACCACTAGAGCAAAGGGATGTGGTGAGTACATCGTGATTTGTGATTCATGAATCATGTTTTAGAAATTCGAATTCAGTCTCGACTCTTGAGTCTTGACAAAGTTGAATAGATGATGGATCACATTAGTTTCTAGTATGTATTTTTTTCCCTTTTATGCAAAAGGTAACATAGAGATGTCTGCAAACTCATGGTCAGATGAGGATTTAGACGAGGCTGCAGCGACTATAGAAGCACAGTTTGGACATGATTCCCACTCAAAGTCATCCTCATGGACTAGCAATTTTGATGAGGATGAGGATGAGGATGAGGATGAGGATGAGGATGACCATCATGATGAGGATTTTTCTAGAGATTCATCACTTTAGTGTAGACTCTAGACTCTAGGGAGTATATATTTTGATATTTGTATGAGGCTTGACTCTTGAGCCTTGAGGCTTGGGCCCTCAAACCATGACATTGATGATAGGATTGATATATCATCATTGATGATCACAATGTATACACTAATACACTTACAATATGATCATTGATGTGTCATGTTACCATGTATGATGTTTTTTGTTCTTGACTCTTGACGTGACACAATAGTGAATACATATGCCATATACGCTGCTACACATTGCAATTTGCATATTTCTTACATAATGCACAATGCACATGGCACATGCCCATTGACAATGCACGCCACAAAGTAATTTGTATCATGATTCAAATTTCATACTATCATCTATGTTAAAACCTAGAACTTAAAACTTAAAAAGATGCATATAGTATATAGTTATAACTTAGTAGTATATTAGTATGTAGTATGCTACGTAGTATGTAAAAAAACCAAAAAAAAAAGTGAATAAAAATAAAAACCGCAATTTTTATTATTGAGGTGAACGATTAAACATTTAAAATCGTCTAAATCGCGATTTTAATTCGGGATTTTGAAATATGCTTGCAGCTATCTTTAACTTTGTCGCATCATCATATCATGCCACATCAACTACCAACTCACCAAAAGCACACAAAAAGCAAGAACACAACCCTACATCAAGATTTTTCGCCAAAAATAAAGTAGCTTTATTGAAAAGTTGATAGCCCCCAAATTTTCTATGTAAGTGTGGCTTCACTTCTCACATACATATCTTTACATAATCACATGTGAGTGCTTCTCACTCGGAGAGCTCTCACATATACACTTGGACTGCCTCAAGGTGGAAGAGGAGTAGCTCCACTTTATGAGGCATTGGAGCTGCTTGTAATGTATGCTCATACACTATTGGAGATCTCTCATACTCTTAAAGAGGTTGCTTTGGTATTCATGGGTTGAGTATTTCTTGTGTTATTTTTTTGAGTTAGATTCGGAGCATATAATCATCTTGTACATGTTTGCCATGATTTGAAGCACATGACTTTTAACCATACGTGTGATTTGTTCTCTTGTTTATGTGTGCTTAATCTCTCATGTGTGCTATTGTCTCTATCTAGGCTAACAAGTTTCTCTATGGAGTTTTGAATGATTCTAAAGTGGAAGAAGAAGTAGAGGTTTCATCTAAGTTGTTAGGAGATTAGCATTTTAGCATTCGTCAAATTCTAAATGGAGGTTCCCTTACATGATCTCTTGTTCCCTTACATGCTCTCTTTGGTATTGATGGGTTGTGAGTAATTCTATGTTACCTTGTATTTGTATTTGGAGTATATCATCATCTTGTACACATATTTTCATAATTAGAGCATACAAATTTTTAAGTTTTTGTCCATCTCGTGTATTCTTTTGAGCCTGTGTGTGTATGTTCTCTCATGCATGAAACTATTTCTCTATCTTGGACTACTATTTGCTAACATTTGGTATAATGGCATGTGTTCTTGTAGGTCAAGCAAAACTTCGAGAACAAAGCTGGTCAACTCTATTTGATTGTGGTCAAATGAGCTTATTCCACCTCTTAGTCCCTTTTCTTTCTCTCTCCCACTTCTTTTTTATTCAATTTGATCAATTTCAAGGCTCGTCAATTGTGATCAACATTTGGTCAACTTTGGTCAAATCTGGTCAAGTCTGGCCAAGAGGGGTCAAACCTACAAAAAGAGTCACCTAAGTCAAAAGATTTTGTCATGCAGAAAGCGTTTTCCAACAACTTTAGTAATAAAGATGTGCATACGCTCTTGGATTGCTTTGATACCAAACCCTTACAAGCTCTTGGATTGCTCTGATATCAAATTTTTAGACAATAGGGAGAAAATTTAGCAAATAAATACAAAATTTACCCAGTAACATAAGATTTTTACCAAGTATGCAACACACCAAACTTTGACTCCGATAGATAAGACACTAATTGTGAAAGATTAATGTAAATTACCAAATGATGCAAGAACTAAATTCTCTTTGTATTTTGCATTTTTCCATGCGCGAGCTTTGGTTAATCAAAATTTCAGGTCAAAATCAGATTTCGGATTTCAAGAAACGTTGTAGGTCAAAGATCATCATAGGGTCAAATCTTGGTCAAAAAAACGATGATTTTAAAAATCCTAAGGGAAATGAAAAGCAAAAGCTATAGACTTCTTTTTCATCATAAAGTAAAACTAGATGATAGCTTTTTCAACTCTCAAAGCATTTTTCACTAAAATTCAGAATTTCAATTTTCGAAACTTAAAATGTCAATTTTTTATGATTTTGGGTGCTTTGGGAGATTTTCTCAAGCCTTTGTATGCTTCACATGGTCCCCCATTGTATATAACTTCATATTCATCTCACGGCAGACTAGAACAAGCTTGAGAGTTTATGTGGCCTTTGTTCTTCAAATTTAGCACAAATTTTGGAGGAGCGAGTGCTTCAACCATGCAAGTATTGAAGATTGTAACTAGTGTGTAAAAAAATTGCTTTTTTTTTTTGCCGAAAATGAAAACCTTTGAATCCATTTTTTTACCTAATCTTTGGATAGATTCATACTCTCTCTCTCTCTCTCTCTCTCTCTCTCTCTCTCTCTCTCTCTCTCTCTCTCTCTCTCTCTCTCTCTCTCTCTCTCTCTCTCTCTCTCTCTCTCTCTCTCTCTCTCTCTCTCTCTCTCTCTCTCTCTCTCTCTCTCTCTCTGTGTGTGTGTGTGAGCGCGTGTATGAGTGTGTGTGCGCGCACGCACTATGTATACCTGTGTGTAGGCCAAATGCTCGCCATGCAATAAAGCAGCACAATAGTTCACGCAATGCGCCGACGCATAAAGAAAGGAAGTGAACAAGCAGCACAATAGTTCACGCAATGCGCCGACGCATAAAGAAAGGAAGTGAACAAGCCATCAAAATCCCTTCACGCATTGATCAGAAAACAAAACGCACCATGGAAATTACAGTTCAAGCGAAATGAGAGCTCCTCAGATCTTCTAAGAGCGTCTCGTCTCCTACACTCCGGCTGCGCGATGACAAAGATCTATAAACGGGATTCTTTATAAAACTTTCAAATCCTCTAGTGTGCGTCTATCCGTGAGATGTAAATCCTTCATATTTCATTTTAAACACCATTTTCGTAAGGTCACTTCACAATGGAAAAGTGGAACATTCCATTAAATTTATTAAAAGAAAAAAACTATGGAAGTAACTTTTAAAATTTTCACTATAATGGAGCAAACATTCAACCATCAATAGTTATAGCAAGTTACATATTTTATTGAAGCATATATTGTGAGATTAAATAAATTGGGCGTTTTGAGAAGAAATGTGTATTTTTATTTCCAAGTGTGAAAGTCATAAGCCATTATGCAACTCAGCATTGTCTTTAGCTTCGTTGAAAGTGTTTAGTCACCTTTCATTAATAGATCATCAATAGATAAAGAAATTTGTTTTCATGCATTTGAGCACGAAGTATAATAGGTGGACAACAACACGTAACTTATCAAATCAAAGAGTTTATCAATTAAGTGCATGGAGACATGTGAAGAAAAGGATGGTAAGTAAGTCCAAGTGCACAAATACCTGCTATAAGACCATTACAACCTATTTCTGTATGAGTTGTCTACCCTTACAAACACTACAAGCATGGGGTGCAGGTAAGCTATGGTATGAGAGATTTGGCAATATAGCATACCTTGTAGTAAAGGAGATACATCTCAAGGATATGGTTTTACGCCTACCATCGATTACATACATGAAGGAACCATGTGAAGCTTGCATGATAGGCACGCAGTAGCGGAAGGCATTTCCACAAGAAAGCAATATTAGAGAAAGCTATCTTCTAGAGTTGATGCATGTTAACTTGTGGAAAAAAATGCCTACAAAGGCCTTGGGTCGATCTTCCTACTTCATGTTACTCATCGATGACTATAGCAGGAAGATATGGTTGTACTTCCTTTGTCATTCGGCTCAAGCTTTTGATAAGTTTAAAGAATGATTTTAGTTTGTTGAAATTGAAACAAGGAAGAAGATGAAGAAATTCACGACAGACTATGGTGGTGAGTTTACGTCAACCGAGTTTGAAGATTTCTTCAAGAGTAAAGGAATCAATCATCAACTCACAGTGGAACATAACCCTCAACAACATGGTGTTGCAGAACATTGGGATCAAACCATCATGGAGATGGCAAGGTGCATGTTGCAAGCTATTGCCTACAACTTGAATCAAAGTTACACCAAGGCACTTGATGGAAAGATTCCACAAGAGGCCTGCAGAGGTAAAAATCCATATGTTTTTTATTTCAAAGTATTCAAAAGTGAACGTTAGGTACATGTTTCAAATAGGGAGAGAAACATGTTGGAGTTTGAGGTCTGTGAAAGCACACGAACACCACAAGGAAGAAGAAGAAGCTTGGAACACAACACACAGTGCTGAATGTATTACCAAGTGAATGTACAAAGATAAGTAACCCATTAGGGTTATAGGTGTATATGCAAGCTGGGGGGGAAAACTTCCTAAAGAGAGAAAAAAGTGCTCCAATGGTCCCAAGTGTGTTCATACATATCACTACCGAAATATATCAATAAATCCCCCCTAGGAGTGATGAGATGAACAAGGAGCTGGAACTCGTGTATAAGGAAGTGCCAAGCTATGTGGAAAGAGATCAATCCACAAAAGGAAGTAAGCCCAAAGCTTTGCAGAAACCTTCAAACTTCTCTCGAGGTAGAGCCTTTGTGAAAAGATTTGCAATGTTATCTTGTGTGTGCACATATGCCAAACTAATCTCTCCAATAGAGAACCCCTCCCTGACATAATGATAATGCACCTCAATGTGCTTTGTGGAGCATGGAATGTAGGGTTCCTCACAATTGCCAATGTGTTTTGACAGTCAGAGAAGATGGTGGTGGCAGAAGACTGACCAACACCCAAATTAGCAAAAAGGCATCTGAGACACACACACACACACTCAACAGTCACTATGAAAGTTGCCCTATACTCAGCCTCACAACTAGAAGTGGCCATAGTAGGCTACTTCTTACTCAAGCAAGATATGCATGAAGCAAAAACCACTAGTGGACACACAAGTTTTATAGCAACCAGCCCAGTCAGAGTCAAAAAAATCATGTAAGTCTGGCAATAGTGATCCCTCCTTGGGATAAAACAATCCAACTAATTAGGTACCACTCAACTAACAAAAGATGCACTTACCATCTTCCAATGCTTGATAGGTGGGAAATGTATAAACCTACTCATATATGAGACAGCAATCTGAATATCAAATCGAGTTATGCATAAGTAAATCAAACATCCAACAGCCTGCTGATAAAGAACAACATCAAATGCACCTCAAGCATGATGAAGACTCAACCATAAACCTATTTCCATAAGAGTGGAAATAGGTTTGCAATCTTCAAGTCCAAAATGTTGCAATAATGTGTCAATATATTTTGTTTGATACAGAGCTATTCCACCATCAACTTGCATTAATTGAATTCCCAAATAATGATGCAAATGCCCCAAATCTGACATCTCAAATGAGGCATGAAAATCAACCTTAAAATTAGCAATATGCTTCTCATTAGGACCAATGAACAACATGTCATCAACAGAGACAACAATGATCAGAAGCAAGTCATTTTCACACTTAACATATAAGGTGCTCTTAGTTGGATTGTTCGCAAAACCATTTGTAATCAAGTAGACATGTATCTTTTCATACCAAGCACATGGTGCTTGCTTCAAACCATATAATGCCTTTTCCAACCTACACACTTTGTTTTCATGCCCTTTTAGCACAAAACCACATGACAAACATACACTTCTTCATGTAAGTCACCATTCAGAAATGTAGTTTTAATGTCGAACTAATGTACATTCCAACCATGATAGGCTTCAAGTGCACAGATGCTACAAATGATAGTCATTCAACATGTGGGTGCAAAGGTCTCATCAAAATCAATGCCTCTTTCTTGAGCATAACCTTTTGCAACAAGCCTAGCCTTATACTTGTCAACTATTCCATCAGGCTTACACTTCAGCTTGTATACCCATTTAGTGCCAATGGACTTTTTGCATGGAGGAAAATCGAATAAAGACCGAGTACCATTCTTCATAATAGCATCATAATATGATTGCATAGCAGCCATCCAACTTTCTAAAATTTTTGCTTCATCAAAAGAAATAGGCTCATTTCCATCACAAAGACTAGAGGCAGCCATTGCTTAGAAATCTAATGCAAAAGAAGCACTATGAGAGCCTGAACCAATACGATATGATAGAGGTGCATATAATTTGCTATCTTGCAAAGTCTGCACCAACCATTTAGGCATAGTTTTTGCCTCCTCTATATTAACCCTCTCATCAACAAGTGCATCATGTAAATCTACATCATAAATCGAATGATCTGCATCATCATGTAGAACCTATAAAGGCTGAGAAATTGCCTCATTTGGACCAGCACTTCTCCACCTGTAAAGAGAGGCAGCAAAGTATCATACACATCTTTGGAGTAATTGATGTCTCCTTAGTACATGAAAGTAATGGCTGAATTGCATCTTCCACAAAAACAACATCATGGCTAACCAAGATGCATTTATTATGTGGATGATATAGATGATAGCCTTTGCTTTTAAAAATGTGCCCAAGAAAAATACATTTCACTGCTTTATCATCCAATTTTCTATATTGTTTTTCAAGCACTAATGCATATGCCAAACAACCAAAGACATGCAGATGAGAAACAGATGGCTTGCGGCCATGCCAAGCCTCATGTGGAGTGATAGACAACAGTGATTTGGTGGGACACCTGTTAAGTACATATGCTACACACGTAATAGCTTCAATCCAGAAATGATGTGGTAAAGCCTATCCTTTGACCATACACCTCACCACCTCTATGAGATACATGTTCTTCCTTTCAGCAAAACCATTTTTTTGAGGTGTATATGGCACAGTACACTCATGTTTTATCCCACACTCAGCCAAAAATGCATTAAAATCAGAAGGCATGTATTCCCCCCTCGATCAGAATGGAGGGTGCAAATTTTACATGCTGATAGATTTTCAGCCAGAACTAGAAATTGTTTGAAGCACATAAAAACTTTGGACTTTGCTTTCAATGGATACACCCATGCATGCCTAGAAAAATAATCAATAAAAGTCACGAAGTAAAGGTAGTTCCCAAAAGAAGGTGTCTGCATAGGACCACAGACATGATTGTGAACAAGCCGCACTTACTGAGTAGCTCGAACCGAACCATCTTTTGGGAAGGAAGAATGTTGTCTTTTGCTCAAAATACAACCTTCACAAACACAATTACCAGGTGCCTCAAGTTTTGGCAGAGAGGAGACCGTTTTAGATTTCTATAGGTGTAGCAAACTAGCAAAATTCAGATGACCAAAGCGTGCATGCCAAAGCTTTGTATTTAAGATAGCCTAAGAATGTTGAGCTCCACATGTTGAATCATTGATAGATTTGTATAGTCTATGATCTTATACAACCCATTACATAAAATGCTAGAAACAATAATAACATCATCATTTAACAGATCATGAATCGTACATCTATCATCAACAAATTCAACAACCAAGCCGATCTTGGCTAATGTTGAAATTAACAATAGATTTTTCTTGATCCCTAGCACAAACAAAACATTTGACAATGTAAAAGAACTACAATCAATAGTACCAACTCCCATGACTACATAAGAGAAGTTGTTGGCGCATGTGATAGTATTCCCTATAGGGGCAGGCTCAAGTGAATTGAAGAAGCTACATGACAAGTTGATATGTTTGGTTGTCCCACTATCAAAGTATTAAACATCTTAGTCTACTACAAACATACACTATTCATGAGAAGATGGGTCATAACTGGAAATAGTAGTAAATGCCCATTCTTCATTCTACACAAGATTACCAGACTCTGGGTGTAGAGGCTTCTGCAACAATCATTCTAGTCTTTTTTTGCTTTGCCTCTTTTGCAACCAATTTTGGACAAATCTTCATGACATGATCATTTCTGTTATAGTATTTGCAAATCAATTTTTGCTTTTCTGATTGCTTGTCATCTTTATCTTCCTTTTTCGATTGTGCAGAATTAACAGATTTCTGCTTACTAGTAGATGAACTCCATTTACCTTTTCCCTTCTGAGTAGCTAGGAAAGCTTGATCTGTTGTAGGCATAATGGACCTGTTCTGCTTGGATTGATCTTCCTACAACAAAACATAGACTAAATCCTCAAATTTAATGCCTTTGGATTTCATTTCATCATCAACCAAAGAGTAGAAGCGAAACTCTGATATGAATCTAGAAGATCATTCAGAACAGTATGCACAAGTGAGCTATCTCACAAGACTTCATCAATAGAAACCAATTGTTCCTTCAAATCTTTGATCTTTGTCAAAAAAACTATCCACAGGATCTCCTTCATTCATATGCGCACTCTCTAACTATTTTTGGAGGTAAGCAACACAAGCCTCATTTCGTTCCTGATATAAGTTGATAAGTGTATCCCAAGTGTCCTTTGTTATTTTGCAAGAGTGAATATGAGGGATAATGGCATGTTTGACAGACAAAGCTATCAATGCATGTGTTTGACCATCTCTACAAAGTTTCTCTATAGTAGGTGCAACACGAACCATAGCATGAACAGGAATTTGACGATCGTCATCTTCAATGCCATCTGCATCACCTTCAATAACTATATTTGGAGGTGTAGTATGGCATTTCTCAACACCCTACACAATATTACATAGCCCTTTTGTGACCAATACATGACACATCATATATGCCCACAATGGGTAATTGGTACCATCCAACTTGTCCCTAATAACCAACATATGAGATACATTATTGCTTTTAGCCATGGCCACTAACTAAAATACCCTAATGCAAAAAAATGACTCTATCTCAAAAAATTGAACAGAATCCTGTCAAGCTCCACTAAACCTATAGCAGACTTTAAGTCGCTTGTACTGGCAAGCCGAAACCTATATATATGTTTGGCACAAAAGGAAATCTCCTGCAGGAGTGTTGCGATAGTGCATTCGAAGGCCAAAACAAGCTAAGATCCAAATTTTGACACCACATAGTGAAGCTATTTTGAACTCCTAATTGTCCTAAGTATGCTCACCAATTTTTCTATGATTTTGAGACTGTGACCGGAGGGGTCTCGATGATGCCCTAGATGAAACGGCCACTGATACCAATTGTTAGAGTTTGAGGTGTATGAAAGAAGACGAATAACACATGGAAGAAGAAGAATCTTGGAGCACAACACATAATACTGAATGCATTACCAAGTGAATGTACAAAGATAAGTGACTCGTTAGGGTTATAGAGGTACATACAATAAGGGGGGAAAAAACCTCCTAATGAGGGAAAAAATTGCTTCGACAGTCCTAAGTGTGTTCACACTCATCACTACCACAATATATCAACAAAACAAGCTTCAAGTAAAAGGCATCAAATGTATCTTCTTAGGGTATAGAGAGGATAAGAAGGCTTATATGTTTTATGAACTTGAGGCAAGAAGATCATGGCAATTTGTGATGTGGTGTTTAAGAAGGAGTAGCCATATGCAGTGGAGGAGGAAATAAGAGTTACACAAGAGGAGGAAGCATCACCTTTAGATCATGAATCTAAAAGTCAACAACCTATCATCACCCAAGCAGAAAAGCCATTGCCATGTTGGTTGAGGAAGCTCTATGAATCTACAAACCCCATCCCACATTCATGGATGAGCTCATTCAAGAACAAGAAAAGGAACCAATAAATCTAGAGGAGGCACTATCTATCTATCTATCTATCTATCTATCTATCTATCTATCTATCTATCTATCTATCTATCTATCTATCTATCTATCTATCTATCTATCTATCTATGTATCTATCTATTCATCTATGTATCTGTCTATCCTTCTATCTATCTATTTATCCCCATAATCCCCAATGGAGGGTTTTTTATTTCTCCAAAATACCATCAACCTTGTAGTTTAGCTTCAAACCTACTTGGTGCCAATGACTTTGCACCCATATTGTAAATAAAACACTAATGGCTGAGCTCATTCAAGAACAAGCAAGCATCCATATTGTAAATATAGCTCATTCAAGAACAAGCAAAGGAACCAACAAATGTGGAGGAGGCACTCCATGATCCCAATTGGAGGTTTGCTACTTCTCCAAAGTACCATCAACCTTGTAGTTTAGCTTCTAGAACCACTTGGTTCCACAGTAGTACTAGTTATGGCTACACATAAATGATGGTTACTCTATCACATGGATGTCAAATCAATGTTCCTTAATTGAGGCCTCAAGGAGGAGGTATATGTGTCTCGATCTCTAGGGTTTGAGGCTCACCATTCAAAAAAACAAGGTACTTAAGTTGAAGAATGCATTATCTAGGCCAAAAAAAGTTTTCAAGAGATATGCTTTTGATGCTAACTTGTATGTTCTAACTAGAGGAGGGAAGACAATTGTGATTGTACTCTGTGTAGATGAGCTTGTGATTACATGAAATGATGATGCTCTTCTTCAACAAACAAAATATGCCCTAAGTTCAAAATTTGAAATGACAAAATTAGGCTTTATGCATTGTTGGTTAGGCCTTGAAGTGTTCCAGAACTAGGGAGGATTTTCATCTCTCGGCAGAAGTATGCAAGACAAATTTTGAAGGCATTTGACATGGTAGATTGCAAGGATATTTCTACACCTATGGAGGTCCGTGAAAAATTATTGATCAAAGATAATTCATATCCAATGGATATTGGAAGATACAAGAAACTAGTTGGAAGTCTCATCTACTTATGCAATACTATACCAAATATCCCCTATGCTATTGGAGTAGTAAGAAGGTTCTCTAATAAGCCTTGCCAAACTCATTAGAAGGGAAATATGCAGATACTCATGTATGTGAAAGGTGTTTAGATATCAAGCTCAACGTGTGATGATTGGGGATGAAAAGTATCACTTTTTCATTTCTTTGACATGTATAGTGGTCACGCCGATATATGTCAAGGATACTTTAGTGAGATTTACTAGATTTATCTACCGAGAGTGATGGCACATTTGTTTCTTTCTAGCTCACTCATTCATGGACATAAGGATCTTCCTTATGTACTATTCTTTATATATTGCATTAGTTGTACTATTGTATTAGGTCATTCTTGTATATTCCTTTTATTTCATAGAAAAATAAGAAGAAGAGAATTCTTCCTTGCCTCAATTTGTGTGTGCTCCTTTTGAGTGCAAGAGCGTGTGAGAGCTCTCTTCTTTATCTCCTTTCTCTTGACATGGTATCAGAGCTAGTGTGGATGTAGAGAGCTCATAGAGAAGGCTGATAGTGAAGAGTACGTGAGAAGGCATGGAGAAAGCATGCTTCACAAATGACCTCCATTTCGATCCCGCAAGGTGGGGCCCATGAAAAAACCAGGTCAGTTTGCAAAACTATAACTTGCATTTTGTTTGACAACACTCAAATATTCCAAATCTAGAATTTCAAGTGATTCTGTGTATTGTTGATACACGAAATCTATGTTTTTCTAAGATCGAATTGTCAAGTCATATTGTAACAGTGTTCAAGCAGAGGTACTACTTGTAGTGTTTTTTAGTGTTGTGAATTATTGTAGAAATGGCAAATGTTGATGGAATGAATCAACTTATGAGCAATAATTTGGACAAGAACAAGTTTCATGCTTGGAGATTCAAAATGAAGACTTTCCTGATGGGAAAATTCTATTGGAAGCACATCAAAGGAGAGACCAAAAATGCTCCATAGTTACTAGAGAGGAATCAGAATATGGATCAATTAAGAGCATATAAAGAATGGAATCAAGGAGCATAGAAGGTAATGTATTGGCTATCTACTAGCATACATGATAGAATCGTTGGGCACATAATGTTGAAAGTTTTTCAAGCTCAAGAGTGTGGGAACATGCCCCAAATTGAACCTTCCACATCATCCACAATCAAAGGAGGCTGATTTCCATGAGTTTGAGGCATCAAATCATGCCCATAATGGAAAGAAGTTGATTAGAGAAGATTTAGCTCACCTCTTGATGTGATTGGACCTCACTTTTGACATGTATATGCTTTTGATTGGTTAACGAGGTTAGTATGTGATCTTTAAAACCTCTAATGAGTTTTATTATGAGTTAGAGTCATGGAAATACATGCCCAAGCTGCACCCTTGCTTAAGCACACCCCCTACTAGCTATTCTCTGCATATTTTGCAAAAATTTCACTTTTACACACTCTATCTATCTAGATGATTTTGGTAGACCCCCTAGTCTTGTAATTGTTGTTTCTCCTTCATCCAGAATCTATTTTCAATGATTTTTGTCTTGTTGGAAAGATTATAACTTCTACTTTTAGTGGTATAAGTCGCGGGTTCAGTACTTGCATATGTGCAGAGAAATGTCCAGAATAGTGTCTGTGTAGTTAGCTAGTACTCTGTGAAGAGATCAAGTTATCTGTTTTGTTGCAGCTGGTTGAGGCATCGTCCAGTATCCAAATGGAGTGACTTTACTCTCATTTGAAAGCCCTTTAAGTCTAGTTTAAGCTTGCAAAGTTTCATATTCAGTCTCTGCATGTACTGAGAGAAACTAAGACAATACAGAGCCTATGTCAGAAAAATTTCAGGATCCTAGGAGGGTTCATTTGCTTTTGTTGTGCACATAGGAGTGTTTATCCTCCAATAGTGGTATCAGAGCTATAACATGAGTATCAAGAGAGAAGAAAGAGGTATTGAAGTGAAGTAAAGACTTCATCAAAGTTTGAAGGAAGGAATCAAAGAACGGGCACGTCAACAAGGGGAAGCAAATACACCATCAAATCAAAGACGAAGCTTCGTCAAGAGGAGTAGCTCTATTTTTTGAGGTAAAAGCCATCTTTTTAAACTTCATTACGTCAAGGGGAAGGTTCCAAAGAGCTAGGAGGCACCATGGCTGATCTCAATGCTCAAATTGAGAAGCTCAAAAAAGGAAAATACCAACCATGGCGATTTAGAATAAGCAATTTTTTGATGGGGAAAGGTTTGTGGGGACTTGTAAGTGGTGGAGAGCCAAAACCCTACATAGATGAGGTAAATCCAACCAATGACCAGAGAAGAACATTAAGAGAGTGGGATGAAAGGGAAAAAAGGGTCATTTTCATTTTATCTCAGCATATTAGCAACTCTATGGCAGGGCATATTCGAGATTTGGATACATCGAAGAAGGTGTGGGAGTCCTTGGAGAGATTGTACTCAACCTCCACAAAAGCTAGAAAAATTCAGCTCAAGAATGAGCTAAATAATCTTAGGAAAAGCCCCTCTCAAGGTGCTAATGATTACATATTAAAGGTTAAAGAGCTTGCACATGCACTAGGGTCAATCCGTTGTGCCCTAGATGATGACGATCTTGTCGCCCACACCCTAAATGGACTTAGGGATGATGAAAAACGGAGGGTTTTCACAACTTCAGTGTATGTAAGGGACTCTCTTCCTGATTTTGATCAACTAATCACTCTCATGGTGATAGAGGAGATGAACCTTGGTGGTCATAATGCCAAGGATAGCCAAGGGCCATTGTTGTATGCAGGTAGAGGAAGAGGAAGACACAACCGAGGTGCTACAAGAGGAAGAGGAAGATATCAAAACAACCAAGGAGACCAAGGACAAGAAGAAAATGCAGGTCAAATAGGTGGAAGAGCCACAAATAGAGGAAGAGGTGCAAGATTTGGTGGAAGAGGACAACCCACTTCAAATGGATGCTTTGTATGCGGTAAGCCCGGTCATTTTGCAAATGAATGCTATCATAGAGCTCAAAGACAAGGGAATCAAAGCAACAATAACAATTATAGAGGGCAAGGTAATTATGCAAACACATCATCCAGCCAAGGGAATGATTATTTACTTGCCATGAGGTATGGTGAAGATACAACTCAAGCTAGTGAAGATGTATGGTATGTAGACAGTGGATGTGGCAATCATATGTCATGTCGAAAGGATCTCTTTAGTAATTTGCAGGTCCCAAAGCATCAAGGGCATGTGGAAATAGGTGATTTGTAGGTTGATGTGACCTATTCGTTTGTGCCATAGATCCAAATATGCTATCCTCTCGTCTCCATATGTGACATACATTGAATGGTGTGGCTGATTTATGTCCATTGTGAACATTCTCCCTTGCTTTTTTCCTTTTTCTATGAGCTTGAAACCTACCCTTGGATCATCAACAAAACATTCTCTTTCATTGAACCTAACTTGATAGCCTTTGACCTACCAAAATTAAGTTTTTGGTAATAGTAGGGACATGTAATACCTTTGATAAGCACTTTTCTCTTTGATTTCCTTCCAAACTGATATCTCCCACATGTCGAATGGTATGCTCTCAAGGACATGCAAAGGAGGAGCTTGGTAAGAGGCCTACCAAATTCTACATATAAAATGTTGCATGAAATTTGTGTAGCTTGCCAACAAGGAAATTAATCAAGGCTTCCCTTCAAGAAGAGTACCTATGGAAAAGAGAAGATTTTAGTTGAAGAAGGAAGCTACGTGGACAAGAGCATGTTGGAAGATGAAGAGATAGAAGAAATTCAAACTCTAGAGTGGCAAAACAAACAAAGAAGATGGCAACCACACCTAAAGGAAGTGAAAGAAGGTCTTCAGGAATAAGATATCCAATTCAAAGGTTAACATATGATAATTTCATTGCAAAGCATTATGCATGCATGACTCAGCTAATCAAGGACAAAGAACCAACTAGTTATGAAGAAACTAAGGATTGCAAGGAATGGCAAGAGGCAATGAAGGAAGAGCTCAAAGCACTTGATGAAAACCATGCTTGGAGCTTGATACCAGCTCAAGAAGGCATGAAGGCGATAGGTAATAAGTGGGTTTACAAAATTAAAAGAAATTCATATGGTTCCATTGCTAGGTACAAAGCAAGGTTGGTGGCAAAAGGCTTCTCCCAAAGCTATGGGATAAATTATGATGAGACTTTCAGCCCCGTAGCCAAGATGCCAACAATTAGGACTTTGATTGCAATGGCCACCTCAAGGAAATGGAGCTTATATTAGTTGGATGTGAAGAATGCCTTCCTCAATGGAGAGCTAGTTTACATGAGCCAACTTCAAGGATTTGCTAGTATGAGATACCCAAATCATGTTTGCAAGCTAAGGAAAGCATTATATGGACTAAAGCAAGCCAAGGGCTTGGAATCAGAGGTTAGTGGATTATTTATCAAGTTGTGGATACAAAGAAAGTGTTGCAGATCCATCACTTTACATGAAGAAACAAGGAGACAAGACGGTATACATATGCATCTATGTGGACGATTTGATCATCACAGGAAGTGATATTGCAGGTATTAAAGATATCAAATCAAAGCTAGGAAAGGAGTTCAAGATATCTGATCTTGGAACACTAAAGTAATTCTTGGGAATAGAGGTAATCTATGCACACAATGGCATCTTCTTGATTCAAAGAAAGTACTTGTTGGATGTGCTATACAGGTTTGGTATGAGTGGTTGTAAGACACTTTTTCAGCCCATGGATCCCAATACAAAGTTGGTTGCAGGTCAAGGAGAGGCTATACAAGATATTACACTATATAGAAGCATAATTGGTTCATTAATTTATGCTACATTCACTAGACCTGATCTTGCGTATGTAGTAGGTGTTCTCTCTCAATTTTTGCATGCACCTACTCATGATCATCTTATGGCAACAAGAAAGGTGCTTAGATACATCAAGCACACCATCAACCAAGGTCTATTTTACTCATATGATGCTGAGCTAAGTGTGAAAGGATATAGTGATGCTGATTGGGCAGGTAGCAAGGATGATCGAAGGAGTACATCGGGTTATGTTTTCATTATAGGTACAAAAGTGATCTCTTGGAGCTCTAAGAAGCAACCCACTCTTCCTCTTGTTGGGGATGTAAGGGTCATGTGACCTTACCCCCATATTCATATATATACATCATATATAGAGCATTGCCTCAAAAGAGATCATTATGTGGGTTTCGAGGCTCCCACGCATGTCCGCGCGTCTCTTCTCTCTTCTCTCTCGCTCCATCTCCTCCTTCCTCCTCTTCTTCTGCACACCAAAGCCCTTCATTGGTATCACAGCATGCTGAAGGCTGGTGTGCAAGAAGCTGTTGGAAGTAAGGTAGGCCCTTAGCTCATGTCATATGTCCATGGTTCCATAGGTCCAGTATATATACAACATTAATTCTAGCAATCTTCCATATTGACAAAACATGAACATACTACAACTTAATCATAAAAATGATGAGATAAAGATAGAGAAAGAATAGACATCATGTGTAAGGTTTTACGTAAGCCATCGCTTACTCATAGTATCATATATACCAATGTTCAATGTACAATGTGGGAGCAAAATTCTCAACCACTCTATGTGATGAGAAATATATGAATGAGTGAATGTACAATGTAACAATCATATTCAGATGTATGGGCAGTAATCTGAATATACATGAGATGTGTGACCTTATAGGTTATAGAAGAGTGAATATGAGTGACTGAAAGAGGAAGGATCAGTATGAACGGAAATCCTCAAACTCATGTGAACACACCTTCTCAAACACCTCATAAAAATATGCATAAAGCATATACGTACTGATTCTCTTGTACCTATGCCGAATAGGACTCCTCCTGATATGAACGCCACAGCCTCCATAAACTTCAAGTAGTACCTGTGTGCATAAAGAGAATATGTACCTGAATACTTTAACATAAGATGTGAATCTTATGTTAAACTCCATCCAATGTCTTTGAAGTAGCTAGACATCTTCTTGTAGAAGACAATCTTCAACCTAACATCTTCGTGTAGAAGATGATCTTCAAATACGCCATGTAGATGGTCCCATCCAATGTCTTTGAAGTAGCCAGACATCTTCTTGTAGAAGATAATCTTCAACCTAATATCTTCCTGTAGAAGACAATCTTCAAATACATCATGTAGATAGGCGATCCTCACCATCAAGCTGCTAATGACCAAGTCTTCTTGCCATGAACAAGAGATGACCTCCTCTCCATGAGCTAGAGTGTGAGCACACCCTTCATCTTCTCCAAGAAGAATCACCAAGAAGAACTCCATAGCTGCTCCTCAACATGCTTCAAGATAGCACCATGGCTGCCCCATGTGCTAGAAGAAACACCACCTCTACTGAGGTCCAAGCTCTAGAAAGCTTGTGTTGATCCTAGGTGAAGGATGATTACAATGAGCCCAAGACTCTTGTTTTATAGTGTTTGATTGTCCTTGAAAAGCACCCCTCCAAAAGCAATCGCTTCTAATAAAGCTACGAACGAACAACGATCGCAATTCGTAGAAAAAAATCTTTCTCCGTCAGAATTCGTCAAAAGCATGATAAAATAAAAGCTTCGCGCTGCCGTCTGCTCCCCGTGGGATTTGAACTCGCGTGGGCACGTTAGGAGGCTTTTGCCATATCCACAGCGCCTAAGCGCTTTTGCTTTTGAAGGACTAGTAAAATAAACTACTTATGCTATAGTCTCTGGACAAAATAGATCAATAGGAACATTGTTTTCCAACAATCCCCCCTGCAATGTCATATTGGTACAATCTGAACTGAATCTGCAAACTTTATAATTTGCAAATTACCACAAGCTTCAAATAGCCTGTCACAAGCTTCAAGCTTGTACTTCTGCACCTCAGAACTTGTTCTTCAAAAGTCTTCTTCAAAACTGAATTTGACTTTACTTCAAGAAACTTGAACTTGCTAAATATGAACCATAATACTTGAGAAAATATGCAAACTAGATATCCAATAGTGTACACATCAAGCAATCACTGCTCAACAAATGTAGCATGAACTGTCTCTGAACCTGCTATCTCCTGTCTTCAAAAAGCTGAAAACATACACTCGGATCTTTATATTTGCATTTACCTTTCGAAAAAGGATTTCTCAATGTACTTCTGCTGCGTCATGTAAATACACTAAACAAAATCAAGAACTGAATCCTGGAACCTGTGACTGTCAACTCACAACTTAGTGTATTATGAACACTGTTGGTTCATCTCTGACTGTACTCAACTCAATATGAGTCAAAACATCTATGATGTCATCATGTCTTCATCCTTTAAATCCTTCATACCTCTTTCCTTCAGAATCTGGTATAAACATATATGTGCGCACTTCTGAAATATACCTTTCTGAAATATCAAGCTTCTCTTCAATAGAACTCTGGAACCTTCTCCTGAACAGGAACATCCTAACAGGAATTTTCTCCAAACATTCTTCTTCTTCCTTCTTCTTTCAAAGCTGGAATATAAAGAGAACCTGACAAAGGAAATATAGGAATACCTGAAATAGGAATACCTGTAGGTATGAATCTGCATTCTTTCACATATGGCTGAAAATAAGTCTTCATGTTTCATCACCCCCCTGGATGAGCTAACACTAGTATCCAGTATTCTTCAAATATATCAGACTTTATGAAATCTGGAACGTCTTCCTTCATAAATCTGATGTTCAGTGATCAATACCTGTATCTGAAACAAAATCTCTGGACCCTTTTTATTAGCACTGTACACATGCCAATAGCTTTCCATGTCATTCCTCAGCTTTCCAAATTGTAGAATAAGGTTAGCTGATCCTAACATAACAAAACCTTGCTGAAAGCTTTATAGGATTCATAACCTTCTGTAACATAACAAGTATCTTCTATCTCTTTGCAACACAAATCTGATAGAATCTGAATCTTTGACTTACTTCTTCCAATGTTAAGAATCTTCACAAACAAAGGATAGACAACTGAATCATAAATACTCAAGATCATATAAGATCTATTTAAGATCAATGATCTCTCCTGTGTAGAATCTGCTCTCATCAAACCTTCATGACTGAATGTTTGATTTGTTACCTGAATGTCTCCAAGTGTCCATGCTTCTCAAAAAGTTGTAAAACTTTTCTTTAAACAAATCCTTCAAGGAATCTGCAATTCCTACTTGAAACATAAGTGGACAAACTTCTCACCTTGAGAACTCCAAAAGCTGCAAGTTGATACTTCATAACTTTCATATTTTACCCGGGTGAAATGTGATAGTACCTGCTTGATTTTCTTTTGGCTAACTCCACTTTTCAATCAAGTTATAGGATCTAATGGAACATCTTTTTGAATACAAGCATGTATCCAAAAAAAAACTAGACAATCATAAAAAGTAGATTCTTCAACTGACTGGTACATCAACAAGTCTGAATTTTCTGAAGTTTCTAAAAATACTGAGTATGAGGTAACCTTTTCCAAACATAAAACCTCAACGCAAGTCTTCAACATCTGCTACAAAAAACTCTTTTATCTCAAGAGTTAGATAAAGAAGAAATATACTTCTCTGCAACTTGTCATATATCAAGTAGCTCTGTATTGACATTCCAAGAATTCTTTGAGGGAACATATAAGCTGCCTGCTTAAAAGCTTCATAACTCATATACATATGAGTCAAAACATATATCTGCTGCTTTTCTTTCTCTCAATGCAATTCTTTGTCAAATCTACTAAATCATGACCAAGTGTAATGCAAAACAAGAAACCGCTTCTTCTTTAAACAAGATGTTCTCGTAGACTTGTCTTTGGGTGTAGAGGACAAAATAGGAAAAGTATATGGAAAATATATGAGAAAAGGAAGCCTTACTTTTCTTTTGGAAATGATGGACTTTCTTCTTCTGCATCTTTCTTCCATCTGATGATATCAACATCTTCAAACTTCTCTTCCATACCTTTTGTTCTCTTCATCTTGAAGTAGCAAACACTCTTGACTTCTTTAAATGAACTTTTCTCTTCCTCTAATGCTAAGAGTAAGAGATAAAACAAACATGGTATACAATGGAAGTGAATATAGAATCATGTTTTATCATTTCCTCATATCTCTGAATCAAAATTCTGCTTCAAATGTCTGAAATGACTAAATTCACCAATCTTTTGTCTGAATGATGAATTACCCTTCTACAGATACCTTCTGTAGATACATTTGTACCTTGATATCCAACCAACTTACAATAGAAAATTGGCTAGAAAAACTCATCTCATCTCTGCACTTGTCTTCTTAGATGAACTTTCTTGCCATGAAAGAGATTTCTCAAAACTCTCTAGAAAAACCTCTAGATACCTGTTTTGATATAGCCTTTAACTTTCAAATGATGAAAGCGTATAAAAGCACTCCTTGAATTTCTTCAAATCTCTTCATAACTGCTCTTCTAAGATATGACCTGCAACTGATAATCTGATAGTAGAAAGTGATACCTGTGATTTGATGTTGATCTGATTTCTTCATCTTCTCTAAACCATTGTTCTTCCTTGAATTTGAAGTAGCCTTCTCTTCATCAAGTCTGGGTCTTCAAACAATACTTTTGTAAAGTATTTGCATACTCTTCAAAAATATTCGGCTGCTAACAGATCATCAACTTCATACTCCACACTGATTAATACATATGTAACTGAAGTGTCTAATTCTCAAATCTCTACTCATCTAGATTAAGTGTGTATGTCAAATGTCAAATATTAGAAGATGCTTTCAAATCATATGTTGTAATACTGGAAGTCTGGGAACCTGAGATATGAATGAGCCTTAATGTATTGATGCCAAAGATCTAAAGTTCTGTAACAAAACCTTAGTGCTCTGATACCAAATGTTGGAAGTAAGGTAGGCCCTTAGCTCATGTCATATGTCCATGGTTCCATAGGTCCAGTATATATACAACATTAATTCTAGCAATCTTCCATATTGACAAAACATGAACATACTACAACTTAATCATAAAAATGATGAGATAAAGATAGAGAAAGAATAGACATCATGTGTAAGGTTTTACGTAAGCCATCGCTTACTCATAGTATCATATATACCAATGTTCAATGTACAATGTGGGAGCAAAATTCTCAACCACTCTATGTGATGAGAAATATATGAATGAGTGAATGTACAATGTAACAATCATATTCAGATGTATGGGCAGTAATCTGAATATACATGAGATGTGTGACCTTATAGGTTATAGAAGAGTGAATATGAGTGACTGAAAGAGGAAGGATCAGTATGAACGGAAATCCTCAAACTCATGTGAACACACCTTCTCAAACACCTCATAAAAATATGCATAAAGCATATACGTACTGATTCTCTTGTACCTATGCCGAATAGGACTCCTCCTGATATGAACGCCACAGCCTCCATAAACTTCAAGTAGTACCTGTGTGCATAAAGAGAATATGTACCTGAATACTTTAACATAAGATGTGAATCTTATGTTAAACTCCATCCAATGTCTTTGAAGTAGCTAGACATCTTCTTGTAGAAGACAATCTTCAACCTAACATCTTCGTGTAGAAGATGATCTTCAAATACGCCATGTAGATGGTCCCATCCAATGTCTTTGAAGTAGCCAGACATCTTCTTGTAGAAGATAATCTTCAACCTAATATCTTCCTGTAGAAGACAATCTTCAAATACATCATGTAGATAGGCGATCCTCACCATCAAGCTGCTAATGACCAAGTCTTCTTGCCATGAACAAGAGATGACCTCCTCTCCATGAGCTAGAGTGTGAGCACACCCTTCATCTTCTCCAAGAAGAATCACCAAGAAGAACTCCATAGCTGCTCCTCAACATGCTTCAAGATAGCACCATGGCTGCCCCATGTGCTAGAAGAAACACCACCTCTACTGAGGTCCAAGCTCTAGAAAGCTTGTGTTGATCCTAGGTGAAGGATGATTACAATGAGCCCAAGACTCTTGTTTTATAGTGTTTGATTGTCCTTGAAAAGCACCCCTCCAAAAGCAATCGCTTCTAATAAAGCTACGAACGAACAACGATCGCAATTCGTAGAAAAAAATCTTTCTCCGTCAGAATTCGTCAAAAGCATGATAAAATAAAAGCTTCGCGCTGCCGTCTGCTCCCCGTGGGATTTGAACTCGCGTGGGCACGTTAGGAGGCTTTTGCCATATCCACAGCGCCTAAGCGCTTTTGCTTTTGAAGGACTAGTAAAATAAACTACTTATGCTATAGTCTCTGGACAAAATAGATCAATAGGAACATTGTTTTCCAACAGAAGCTTCAATGGAAGCTTAGGTGAGAAGAGGTAGAAGTGCAGGTCGGAATCTCTTGACAACAGTTCAGTATTTTGGATGTAACTTAAGCTAGAAAACCCGGATTGATGCGTTTTAAAGTTCTGTGCGTATCTAACACAGAGAGCTACAACTGCACAGAAGAGCGCAGAACCTGGTTTGGACTTCTAAAGTGCCGAAAATTCAAAAAACGGAGACTACTGTAGAAAGCGAATCTACATTCACTAGGATAGCAGGTCGGTTTTTTTGTCATAACTTGAGTTCTACAGCTTAGAATTCGATGATTCAACTTGCTATACGTAGCTTGGAAAGATAACTACAATGTTTTAGAAGAACTCAGATCCAAATTGTAAGTTTTAGGTTGCCAAAATTGCAGAATACAGAGAAGTACTGTTGCAAGTGAAAGTGAAATTGACAGCAGGTGCTTGTTTTGAGCATATCTTGAGCTACGCACCTCCTATTGAGGTGTTCTTTATCTCGTTACGTAGCCAAGAATCAGATCTTAAAGTTTGCTGAAGAACCAAATTTCAGATTCAGATGTTATCACCTCTGAAATAGCAAAACACAGAGCAGCACATCTTTGTCATAACAACCCTAGTTGCGTTTGGAGTTTCATTTTGGTTTGGAACTTCTTCGAGAGAGAATTTTTGGTGTGCAAGCTCTTATTTTCAGAGCTTCAAAGCATTGTTCATGTATGATCATTGTGGTAGCTCCTCCATATGAGAGTAGAGCATGATCTTGTCACGTGTTTGGCATATAAGATGACATTGTGGTATACTCTTTTTTGAGGTTTATGTCATCATGAGTTTGATCATGGATGTATAGTGGCATTGTGGTCTATAGCTTGCTTATGCTACTTGGTTATGGATTTAGTTACCAATTGCACACAATTCTGTGAGAGTTGATTGTGGATCTTGGTTGGTACTTGTATCTTTGTTTTCTTTGCAAGTACATGATCTAGATTGGAGCCTCAGTTACACATTTGTTTGTCACCGTCATTAGCATTTGGTCATTGATTGATATGTATTTGCCAGTGTGATTCTTGGCATATGTGGATGGTGAGCCGAAATTTCATTGGCTTTTATGCTAGAAAGGAGATCTAGTGGATCTTGAAGCTTGTGTGATAGCTTTGGATCATTGTTTATCTCCATTCATTTGGACTTGGCCACAGGTTATTTGTGATAGGTTGGACCATCTTGTAGGATTCATTCTTGAGTGGGAGGTGCATCACCATTGTATTGGCGTGTATTACCATTAGTTTTTTGGCACATGTAGTTGCCATTATCTTCTTGATTTGATCAGTGACAGGTGGTGACAGATTACTTATTGTTCTTTCGTTATTGGTTATCTTGTTTGATTGCTCAGTTTACAGGGGATACTCTGTCGAATTTCTCCCCGGAGTCTTTCACATCTACTTGGTCACTTTGGAGACTTGGTGAGCAGGTTTATGCTCATGGTTTTATGTGCATGCTAGATGCATGGTTATGTGACAGGTGGTTCACATGGTTTTCTTCTCCACAGAGACATATGTGATGTGAGTTATGCATATGGATATGCATGTGTGATCCTATTGAGGATAGAGTATTGTTCGAGTCTCTTATTACATTGCTAGTCTTGGATTGCCAGCATGGTGTCTTCTCGATTCGATGGGACCGACTTTCCAAGATGGAAAGCTCAGATGTGGCATACATTGGTTCGTGTAGGGTTACACATGTATGTGCATAGAGATGCACAGAGGCCTCGTGACATGCCCGACCACGTATGGATGGATATGGATGCATTGGCCAGCTCCACTATCCGATTACAGCTTGTGGATTCTATATATGAGTCTGTTATGTATGAGGAGATGAGTAGTGCATTATGGCAGAGACTACATGATATGTATGCGAGTCCATTGACTCATGTGAAACATAGATCACATCGACGACTTCGATGTTGGCATTGTGATCGTGAGGGCCATATTCGACGATGTTGCTTCAGGTGGATGCGACGACGACATCAGAGACAGGCACGTGATGTAGATCAGGTAGTGGTTTCAGGAGAGTCTATGGCAGTTGATTATGCCAGTGATGGTGATATCACTTTCTCCTATGGTTCATCTCATGATTCCTCTTGCTCATTAGATAGCACACATATGGCTTGGTTGCTTGATGCATTAGCCAGTTTTCATGTTACTCCACATCGTGAGTGGTTTTATCGATTCTCAGGTGAGAGTCGTGGATGTGTGCACATGTCTGATGATACGGCATATGACATTGAGGGTGCAGGAGATATATGCCTTATGCTACCTAGTGGAGCATCACTTATTCTTAGACATGTACGCTATGTGCCTTCATTCCCTATGAGCTTGATTTCAGTTAGCCAGTTATAGGAGAGCAGATGTTATGCATTCCTTGGTGAGCATCATTTTCAGTTGCAGTTGGGACAGCTTATGCTTATCAGAGGTGCCAGGATTGGGCACACGTATCCACTGCAGGTACTTCATATGAGAGATAGTCTCGTCTCAGTGGAGTTCAGCCTTATGTGGGATGTGAGACTCGTCATGTCTCATTTTGTCTACCTACACATAGGTCTATTGACATTCATGATGCACATGTATGGCAGGATTCAGATGCTCAGATGGATGCACATGTAGAGCATATTTCGGATGCTCATGATGCTTATATAGAGCATGGTTTTCTTGATCATATGGATGCTCATATGGAGCACACTTCGGATGATCATTCAGATGCTTTAGAGCATGATGTGGATGCTCATGTAGAGCATTATGATTATACTCAGTTAGAGTGTGATCATCAATTTGACCTTGGTGTTGATGTTGTGCAGTTAGCTCATGTGGAGCATGATGATACACTTGGTGTTGTAGAGCAAGATAGCTCTTATGATACACAGTGCATGCCAGAGCATACTAGCTCTCAGGGTGCACAACTAGACACATCCTTGGTTGAGAGGATGACTGATTTAGATGTTGATGAGTCAGCGATCATGCAGTCGTTCTTGGATTCGCTCATGCCAGATGTTGACACAGATATGTTAGGATATGTTGGTCTTGATGATGGTGCTTTGGATGCCTTGGATACAGGCATGGCTGGCATACTTAGGCTAGCCAGGATAGCACAGGTTTCGTCAGCATTCGGGAGTCTAACGTACGAGTTTTTATGCTCGAGACAAGACATTGTAGTTGCTATTGGAGCATTTGCACTTGGAGTTGTCAGTCGTTCGATGATTGACACAGGCATGGAGCGAGTGGGAGCTTTGCAGGAACTTCATGAGTTCTTGCATCACTCATATGTGAGCTCGGCTCTTATCGATATGAGTCTAGAGCAGTTTGCGGTGCATGGATACACCTTGTTCGAGGCAGTTGGTGTAGGCTGATCAGTATGGGTTGAGATCTGGACTCTTCCTGTACATTATTGTATAGTCCTACATCATTCTTTGTATATTTTTCCACTTATGGTCACATTGAACCTTAAGTGGGAGATTGTTGGGGATGTAAGGGTCATGTGACCTTCCCCCATATTCATATATATACATCATATATAGAGCATTGCCTCAAAAGAGATCATTATGTGGGTTTCGAGGCTCCCACGCATGTCCGCGCGTCTCTTCTCTCTTCTCTCTCGCTTCATCTCCTCCTTCCTCCTCTTCTTCTGCACACCAAAGCCCTTCAGCTCTTTCATCCACAGAGGTTGAGTACAGAGGTTTAGCATTGGCTACATGTGAGCTATTATGGCTTAAGAAGCTACTTAAGGACTTGGAAGTAGAAGTGGAGGAGTTTCCTCTTTATGGAGACAACATTTCAAGCATCTACCTAGCTAACAATCCCATGTTTCATGCAAGGAGCAAGCACATAGAGGTTCATTACCACTTCGTTAGAGAAAAGGTGATGGCAAAAGAACTAGATATAAGGTATGTGAACACTAAAATGCAGATTGCTGACATGATGACAAAGTTTCTTGAAGGTACAAAGCTTGGAGCACGTCTTTGAAGACTCCAGGATTAAGAAAGGCACATGCAGATGATACAAGGAGAAGTGACCCAAGACCAAGAAGATCTGAGAGGATGCGGAATTCACTACAATAGTTGTCGTATGACATTTTTCATTGTGCCTAAATGGCCAAGGTAATACAAGATGTTGAACTTTCTTGTTTTGAGTATGCAATTGGAAATGTCAATTGGGAGAAATCTATGGATGAGGAGATGGGTGCACTTTATGGAAATGAAACATGGAAGTTGGTTGCATGTTGCAAGGAAAGAAACCCATAGGCTACAAGTGGGTTCACAAGGTCAAGTACAATGCTGATGGGAGAATAAGTAGGTATAGAGCAAGATTGGTAGCAAAAGGATACGCACTGATGTATGGCATCGATTATGAAGAAATGTTCAACCTTGTAACTAAAATGGCAAGTGGTCCATTAGGGTTCTACAACAAAAAAAATCCATTTCCTCACCTTGCAGATACTTTTTGGCATTGAATGAAGTGAGATTCTTCTTATTGTGAAACTCATGCACAATATTTCTATCCATTTTTGAGTGTGATGCTTGAATGTTTTAATGTTTGTGACTAGTGATGCTCATTTCTTTTTGTGCTGTCCATTTTTGAGTTTCTTTTTTGGGATTATCTCTTGTGTGTCCCATATTTCTTTTGATATTTATGCATGCAATTGCAATCAATTTGTGAGTTTCTAGATCAGATATGATCTATGTGTTTATGCACATTGAATTTTTGCTTATTATTTTAGAATTCTTGTTAGCTCTATTTTGAGCTATGATTATTTTGAATTGGTGGAGAAATGAGTGATTTATGTCATTTTAGTGATTGCTTCATGGCATCAATTTCCAATGCGTAATCAAATTTGAGATTTATCATGCAACTAGATGTCTATTGATTGTGCAATTGGAGGTTCATTGAAATGTTATTGAAAAGTGTGTAATGGTGTGGTTGACAAGCTAGTGCTCGTGTGATTTTTTGAATTTTGATTATATCCACTTGGAAAAAGAGTAGTAAATAGTATGGAAGCAGAGGAAAAGGGATAAAGAAAGTTGAATGAAGAAGATGATAAATCCAATAGGGAAACAAGTTCCTACTGTGCCACAATCTACCCCCCTTTATCAAGGCTTGGTAAAACAACCTCAAATGCCACAAATACGAATTGTAAAAACTCATTTTTGTAGAAGGATTCATCCTTCCCAAGTGGAAAAATATATGTGAGATTATTACAAAGGAGATCCTCCTACACACGAGTCTGAGTTCAAAAAAGTATTGCAGGTTGAGAAAATGAATGATTTTTTAACATAATATGAAGTCTTTGGAATCTCTTTAAAAGGAACTTCCCTAGTGATGGAATTTAATCCCTCAGATTTGCACACTAGAAGTGAACTGAACCCGATACCTAGGTCTCTTCATACACCTTTTCTGCTACCCTACAGAAAAACTCTGATTCACTTACCTTACACTAATTCAAATCACCTAAACTTTTAATCACACTTAGTAAATTCATAAGCTTTCTAACAATAAGCTATAGGACACCTCAAATGGATCTGTTTAGGTAAGTCAACAACTTTGTACAAAACAGACTATGCAAAGATGTAGGATATGCAGAAATCATGGTTACAAAGATACACAAATTTCTCTGCACATAAAATTGATTTCAAGAAGCCCTATTAAGGAAAGTAAGATACACACATAAGCTATACAATGCACCTTGAATCTTTTGAATTGGATATGTATACAAGGAGTTACAACTGTTATAAGGAGACTATGTCTATAGCTACAAGAGACTAGAAGGGGTGTGGGCTTGATAGCTCCTCCTTGCTCCTACTATGTGTATATAACACCCTACTCTACATTTTTCCTAGTTTGGACTACTGTGTCTTAGCTCCTTGAGCCTTGGATGACTCTCCCTATGAGCCTCCTTGAGTATATGTCTCTTAGTCTTCAATGACCTACAAGACTTCCATGCGTATACATATGCAATACAGCCAAAAACTTTCATATGTGATAAGTTTGGCTTTTTACCTGTGAACTTTTCTTCAGGTATAACTTGATGTACATCAACAGTTAGAGTTTTGTTCATAATGTATATAGCCGTATGCACAACTTCTGCCCAATAGCCATGAGGCATATTCTTCTCAGCCATCAAGGATCTTGCTATTTCTGCAATATGTCTGTTTTTGCGTTCAGCAACACCATTCTGTTGTGGTGTGTACCTGCATGAAAACTGACATTGAATTCCATGAATTTTAAGAAAGCTGCTGAACTCATGTGACATATATTCACCTCCTCTATCAGACCTTACTATGTGAATATAATTCCCTGTCTGCTTTTCCACCATAGCTTTATAATTCTAGATGTAAGTGAACACCTCACTCTTCTCTTTCATGAAATATACCCACACTTTTTGTGTATGGTCATCAATGAAAGTAACATAAAACCTGCAAATGCCCATAGATGTGGTCTTTGTAGGATCCCAAACATCTGTATGTACTATTTCTAGCACATTCTCACTAACATGCTTTTCATGTGGAAATGATGATCTTGACTATTTACCAAATTGACATGCTGCACATACCTTTTGCATCTCTGCAACCTTGAAATTTGGTAGTCCATGGATAATCTCCTTTGACTGCATCAATTTCAACCTTTGCAAGTTTGCATGTCCAATTTGTTTGTGCCACATCTCTATATCAGCAATAACTCCTGCACCTTTTGCAAACATGGCTGCATTCATTTTAGGTGAACATCCTACCCATTTGTTTCCTTTGGCAATCAATCTTCCATACTGTTTGTATTCTTCTACATATAACCCATCAACATTGAACCTTACTTGTAATCCTTGGTCAACTATTTGTCCAATAGAAACTAGATTCTTTGTTATATTTGGAACATGCAACACATTAGCAAGGTGTTTTACCTTCCCATCCTCCATAGTTAGTGCTATATTTCCTATATGCTTGATAGGGTGTGATGTGTCATCATCTATTTCAACATATCCAGAAACTAGCAATTTTTGCAAAGTACTAAACCATTCCGCATTACTGGTCATGTGATTTGAAGCACCTGAATCAACATACCAGACATTATCATTCAATTTTGAAACACTAGCAGACATCATATTCATCATGTGATGTTGAACCATGAACAGCTTCTCAGAATCATCTGCACTTGTGGATGCATAGTTGTTTTGCGACCTTTTGTTATTTTGATTCTTCAACCTGCAATCACATTCAAAGTGTCCAGGTTTACCACAATTCCAACATCCTTTACTGTCATTACCTGAATCATTTCTTTGAAAATTTCTGTGAACTCTTTGGCTCCCCCTTCCTCAAAACTGTCCTCTTCCTCCTGCATGATTCTGTTGTTGACTTGGTCTTGGTTATTGTTTCCTCTTCCACTTCCAAAACCTCTACCTCTGCCTCTTCCTCTGCCAAAGTAGAATACCTGCTCAGAACTAGATTTTCCTTGGGAGTTTGAATCCTCACCAAGATTCTTTTCTTCAATAATAAACATAGATACCAAATCAACAAAATTCAGAATATTTTCCCTGGTCTGTATAGAAGTTATGAACTGCTTATATGTAGCTCCTAAACCACAAAGGCACACTTCCACCTTATCATCATTATCTACATTCACACTAATAGATGCAAGTGACTCACATATGCTTGTTATTTTCAGGGTGTAGTCACTTACCAACATGCTCCTCTTTTCCAATGTATGCAACTCGTTCTTGAGTTGCAATTTCCATGCCTTTGTATTGGCCTCATACAAAGTGACCAAACTATTTCAAGCCTCTTTCGGGGTCTTGGCATCCTATATATGTCCAATCATGCGATCTTATATGCTAACAAATAGCCAATACATTACCTTTCATGCTCCTTGATTCCATTCCTCATATTCTCTTATCTGGTCTACAATCTGATTTCTTTCTCGTAACTGTGGAGAATTTTCGTTCTCTCCTTCGATGTACTTCCAATATCCTTTTCCCATCAAGAAATTCTTCATTCTGAATCTCCAAGCATGGATGTTGTTCTTGTCCAACTTATTGCTCATATGCTGACTCATTCCATCTATGTTTGCCATTTCTGCAGCAATTCACAACACTACGAAACACTACAAGTAGCACTTCTGCTTGAACACTATCACACTATGACATGAGAGTTTGATCTAAGAAAAACATAGTTTTTGTGTATCAATAGTACACAACATCACTTAAAATTTTGGATCTAGAATATATGAGTATTGCCGAACACGACGCAAGTTACAACTTCTGAAATTGACCTAGTTTTTCTATGGGCCCCACCTTGCGGGCTCGAAATGGAGGTTGAGATGGCTCCGAAACTTTGATCTGCCAAAAATGAGTGACCATAAAGGGATAACTCACAAAAATATTTTGAGACATTGTACCTTCACGCCAATTTTCGTAGCAATCTGAGGTTGTTTGTGAATCGCACTTTCTACATGCCTTTGCGCGTGCTCTTCACAGTCAGCCTTCTCCACGAGCTCTCTACGGCCACACTGGCTCTGATACCATGTCACAAGGAAGGAGATAAGGAAGAGAGCTCACACACACACTCTCACAATCAGAGAGAAGCACACACTCAGATTGAGGCATGGAAGAATGATCTTCTTCTTCTTCTATTACATAAAAAGGAATGTACAAGAATGACCTAAAAAACAAGAATACAACAAGTGCAATATATAAAGATCAATACATAAGGAAAAACCTAATGTACGCAAATGAGTGAGCTAGCAAGGAACAAATGTGCCATCACTCTCGGTAGATAAATCTAATAAAACTCAATGAAGTATCCCTGACATATGCCGACGTGACCACTATATACATCAGAGAAACAAAAAAACTGATACGTGTCATCCTAGATCATCACATGTTGAGCTTGATATCTCAACAACACTCACAAGGGTATTAGATTTATGATCCAAGCACTAGAGAAGGTATTGATACCATGTCTTCACTTCAATGACTCTATAAAGTTGATAGACTTGAGCTATGCACATCAACAATGAACAATAGATGGACGTGATGATAAAAACTTCATGTGCATGTACTGAAATGTAAATTACAGTGCATAGAGGTGTTGGAAGACTCCAAGAACTATGAGATGAGTACAATAATATACCTGAATGTGAGTGAGAGCTCAACTACTACTCACAAATATTCAAGTGAGGTATATGTACACTTTCCCCCTAGATTTTAGAAAATGATTGTTGATTTATTCTATATAAAGATTCCTCTCACATTTAGGTGTATATTTTAATTTGATTTCAAATATGATTTGTGCCTTTTGGATTTATTTATAATTAATTTAGATCTCAAGTATCCAACCTCAAAAAGTCTTCTACGATAGATAAAAAAAATGGAGTGGAATTTTGTCCTTAGAAATGAACTAAGGATATATATGTGTACATATTGCTTTTCATAGCTCAATGTAATCCAAGGATACTATCAAGCACTTAGCCTTGCCATATGTACCAATAGCTCCTCCTCAATCCTAAGATGCTTGAGTCTTCATTCCTTTACAATCTCTTGAAGTCCAATCATTGATTTGAACCTATTAAGCTTCACTCCATCCAAAGGTTTAGTCATCATGTTTGCACATTGTTGTTGAGTTGAGATGTATGGGAGCTCAATTTCCTTACTTGTAATCTATTGCCTAACATAGTGATAATGGACCTCAATGTGTTTCTTCCTTTCATAATAAATAGAGTTTGTTACAAGATGCAAAGAACTCACACCAAATATGTGAGGAGTACATGATTTTATTCCTCAATCAATGTACATTTTCTTGATCCATATTGCTTCTTGAGTAGCATTAGCCAATCCTCTATATTCAACCTATGTAGATGAGAGAGCAATAGTAGTTTGCTTCTTTTATGGCCAAGAAATGAGCTTAGAACTTGCAAATGAGAGATAATCATAGGTACTTCTCCTATCATCTCTTGATCTTTCCCAATTTGCATCAAAAAATTTCTTAATATCTATATGAAAGTTGTAAGAATAGAATATGCCTTCATTGATTATCCCTTTGAGATAGTTGAGGATCCTTTTGGCTGCCTCCATATGTGGCTTCCTAGGTGAGTGCATGAATTGACTTAGAACACTCACACTATAACTGATGTCTACTCTTATGAGAGTAGCATAATTAAGACTCCCCACTAAGATTTGATAGCTTGTCACATATTCAATAACTCTCCTTCATGAGCATCTCACTTCAGATTTACTTCCATAGGTGTACCTATAACCTTAGCATTTTCCATCTTGAACTTTGTAAGCATATCTTTGATTTATTTCAGTTATCAATGAGATATCATATCCATACCTTTATGGATTCTTCTTCTCCCTTGTAGATCTCCTGATGGTTTGTTGAGATAACTCTACTACATCTCATAAATCCTATACTTTTGTTTTAACTTTAGAGTTCCAAGACTTGATCTCCCTTCTAGGTGTCTTTTGAAGATCCTCTGATTCACTTGAGTCTTCAAGTGTATGTGGAATTTTGTTTTAAAGTGTTCGAAAATTGTGCTCCAAGTCATTGAACAATTTGATTTTCTTCCAATTATCTTCAAAAAAAGGATTTATTTTCATCAAGTAATACATCTCGAATTACGATGAGTTGCATCAAGGAGATGTGTAATTGATTTGCCTTTTGGTAGGAGGTCCCTAGTGGTGCATCATGCTATGTATTTCTTGTAGCACTGAGAAGCTAACCTCAAGTCCTCATTTGCTTCTTGCTTGAAGCTCATAATCATTTCTGAGGTTTCATGCCTAACTCCCTTCTTAGAAAATTTGGCTTTGAATGCCTTCAAGAACTAATCTATATTTTGGATATTTTGTGTGCATGGTGGTTGGAGCCGTGCTAGGTGTTGAAAGTGTGAACTATGCAAGATTTAGGTGGATAAAGGGGTCAAAGACCTTAATGTGTACAAAATTAATGATGCAAATCACTAAGGGTGGTCTCAAGGTTGGGCAAGGCAGTCTTAACATGGTGGAAAAGTTAGGAGAGGCATCCAAAGCTATAAAAGGAGGTGAAGACTCATCAAATGCATGGAAGTCTTGTAGGTCATGGAAGACTAAGAGACATATACTCAAGGAGGCTCAAGGAGAGAGAGTCATCCAAGGCTCAAGGAGCTAAAACACAGTAGTCCAAGATAGGAAAAATGTAGAGGAGGGCGTTATATGCACATAAGAGGAGCAAGAAGGAGCTATCAAGCTCACACACCCCTAGCCTCTTGTAGGTATAGACATAGTATACTTATAATAGTTGTAACTCCTTGTGTACATATCCAATTCAAGAGATTTAAGATGTATTTTTTAGCTTATGTATATATCTTACTTTCCCTAAGAGGGATTCTTGAAATTAGTTTTATGTATAGAGAAATTTGTGTATCTTTGTAGCTCTATTTTTTGGATATCATGCATCTCTGCATAGTCTATTTTGTACAGAGTTGTTGACTGACCTAAACAAATACATTTGAGATGTTCTATATGTTGGATGTGATGGCTGGGTACAATCAGAAGATCAAGTTGGTGCTGCTAGACCTGCTTCACACCTGCTCACTTTTCTCTTCAGATATGGTTAGGAGACTTCTTGAGCTTCCAAATGACACCAAGAAACTATATATGTGCTTTACAAAATGATTGAGTAATGACCAAATCAAAACAGATGATTTTGAACCTTCACAACTCCAAAAACTTTCTATTCCTGTATTGACACCTGCTCAGTCCTAAGTTCAGTGTATCTAGCACACTTGCAATTGGTTTAATTCCTTCTGGGAGTATTAAATTAACTTAACAAGCTACCATTAGCAAGTTAAATCACTCCAATTAACAAACTATACACTGAGCATGATCTTTAGCAAAATCAGAGACATCCCCGATTTTTTAGGAACAACACAGAAATATACCAGTGTCTGTCTCGACTGAGATTTCTTCCAATTGGCTGAATAGAATGACTTGAAATTTTGTAGTGTTGTAGAATGCTTTGAGCTGGTTCCAATGAGCCTTGGATCATCAAATTTGGTTCAGTAGATCTTGAGATATGCCCTGTTGAAGTTGACAGACTTTGAGGTGAATGACTCAGAGAACACAGAGTTAAGAACTATGAGTATTTGTATTGAAACTATCAAATGTACATTCCCATTGGCATGTATAGTGATGCACAATGGTACTCAGAGGTGTAGGCTAAGTAGTAGCTCTCACACACTCTATGATCTGCTTGGATTAGCCTCGGAAAGAGTGTTTAAAACCCGCGACTTTTACATTGTCTTTTATAGGTGTTTTGAAGGAATTTGAATTTCAAAATTCAAATATAGGCTCCCTCAAATCTCTCATCTAACCACATGGAGATATTCTCTCCATTCATAACTTCTAATTTCCACGACTTTTGAAGGTAGGTGCCATTACAAGAAGTCACATTGACTTTTACATGAAGTAAGAAGTAACTAAGCATAGGCATGTGTTCCTATGGTCTTTCTTCAAATGAGTTAATCCAAGAACTTTTGTAACACCTTCAAGATTGGTATCCAATGCTCTTCAAGGTACAAGACAAGGCCAAGTGTTAAGGCTTGTTTTGCACCAACAACTCCCCCTCAAGCCAAACACTTGCTTGAGTCTTCATCTTTAATCTTCAATGATATCCTGTAATCCAATTATGGATTTAAACCTGCATAGTTTGCTCCCATCCAAAGCTTTTGTAAGCAAATCTGCACATTGAATATTAGTAGACACATATGATAATTGGATTTCCTTGCTAAGTAATTTCTCCCTCACATAGTGGTAATGCACCTCTATGTGTTTTGTTCTAGCATGATAAACAGGATTAGCTGATAGGTGAAGTGAACTTGTGTTATCACCAAATATGATAGGTGACCTTGTGTATAGGCCCAATTCTGAATATAGTAGCTTCAACCATATGGCTTCTTGAGTGGCATTGGCTAGCCCTCTGTACTCTGCCTCAGTAGATGATAGAGCCACTGTGGGTTGTTTCTTGGATGACCAAGAAATCGGTTTATCACCTGCAAAACATATGTAACCAGATGTACTCCTCCTGTCATCCTTGCAACCTGCCCAATCTGCATCTGAGTATACCTTGATGTCAATATCTGATGAATATGGATAATATAAACCATGATTTTGTGTTCCCTTTAGGTACTTTACTATCTTCTTGGCTTCCTCCAAATGTGGTACTCTTGGCTTATGCATAAATTGGCTAAGTACACTAACACCATATGAGATATCAATCCTGGTTAAGGTAGCATAATTAAGACTACCTACCAAACTTTGGTAACCTGTAATATCCTTGAGTTCTTCTCCTTCATGTGCACTGAGTTTGTGATTGACCTCCATAGGAATGTTTGAGACTTTAGCTTCCTGCAAATTAAACTTCTTGACCATGTCCTGAATGTACTTCTTCTGAGTAATGTATATACCTGAATTTGTGTAGACCAATTCAAGCCCTAGGAAGTACTTCAATAATCCAAGATCATTGATCTTGAATTCCTTCATCATTTGACCTTTGATGTGTCTAATTCCTTGAACATCATTTCCTGTAATAATGATGTCATCAACATAGACACACAAGTATATTACCTCTGAATTGTTCTTCTTTATAAACAATGAAGTATCTGCTTTACTCATCACAAATCCTTGATCTAGGAGATAGGTTGTCAACCTATAGTTCCATGCTCTAGGTGCCTGCTTCAATCCATACAGAGCCTTCTTCAATTTACAAACATGATTTACCTTATTGGGATCCTCAAAGCCAGGTGGTTGTGACATGTAGACTTCTTCAGATATCCATCCATTCAAGAATGCATTCTTTACATCCAATTGGTACATGTTCCAATTCTTGGATGCAGCTACACTCACCATAATTCTGATAGTTGGCATCTTTGCCACAGGAGAAAATGTCTCCTCATAATCAATGCCTTGGGTTTGTGCAAAACCCTTGGCTACCAACCTAGCTTTATACCTGCTTATTGTACCATCTGAGTTTCTCTTGAGTTTGTAGATCCATCTGGATCCTATAACTTTCATGGAGTCCTTCTTGGGTACCAAGTCCCAAGTATCACTCTCCTTGAGAGCCTCCATTTCTTCATCCATTGCTTCCTTCCATTCTGGTTTAGTAATTGCTTCTTCATATGTACCTGGTTCTTCATTCAAGATATCCTTTGCAAGATATACAGAGTGCTTGGTTACAAGTGAAGTATCATATCCATACCTAATTGGTTTCTTCTTCTCTCTTGAAGATCTCCTCATAGCTTGAGTTGAGGATTCTGGATTATCTTCAAGTTGCTTCATCTTCATCTTCCCTTTGGATTTCCAAGCTTTGAATTATTCAATGTTGATGGTGTCTTCATCATCTGAGCTTGTGTCCTCATTCTGAGTTGGTTCTTGCCTGATAAGCTTTGGAAAGTCTTCTTCCATATCATAAGGTAGGTTAACTTTCCTGCACTCATTTTCATACCATGAATCATTTTCATCAAAGATTACATCTCTGCTTACCTTGAAGCCTTTATTTGAGGGGTTATAGAACCTGTATCCTTTCTGATTCAAATCATAACCAATAAAGATACACTTTTCAGCCTTAGGGTCTAGCTTTCCCCTTACCTGTGAGGGAATATGCACATATGCAACACACCCAAAGATCTTGCAATGATCCAGAGATGGTCTCTTACCATGCCAAGCCTCATAGGGTGTCATTCCATCAAGTGTCTTTGATGGCAACCTGTTGATTAAGTATGTGGCAGTAGATACACTCTTTGCCCAAAGATAATTTGGTAGTTTTTTCTCATTAAGCATAGACCTAGCTGTCTCCACAATGAGTCTATTCCTCCTTTCAGCTACCCCATTTTGTTCAGGTGAGTACCTTGTGGTAATCTCCCTCTTGATGCCTCTTTCCTGCAAGAATTCTTCAAAGTCATTGGAGAAGTATTCTCCACCACCATCAGACCTTAGCCTCTTCAAATGTCTACCTGTTTGATTCTCAACTAATGCAAGATACCTTTTGAAACAATTAAATACTTCATCTTTATGTTTCATGAAGTACAAAACAGTCCATCTGCTATAGTCATCAATAAAAGATACATAATACCTAGATCCAGATATGGATGGCTCCTTGCTTGGTCCCCAAACATCTGTATGCACCAATTCCAAGTAGTCTTCATGCATAAAACCCTTTTTGGTATATGGCAATCTGTGTGACTTACCAAATTGACAAGCCCCACACTTGTATATCATATGTTGCTTGGATACATTAGGTATCCCAAGCACACATTGATCTCTGCTCATTTGCTTTATTGTCCTTTCTCCAATGTGACCTAATCTTTTATGCCACATCTCTAATTCTGATAGGGTTTGGTCCTTATAATTGTACAAGGCAATATTCTTAGTATCCTCAAGTTCAAAGGTAAATAGTCTACCTGATTTCTCTCCCTTGGCTATCCTTCTGAATCCATGTCTTGGATCCTCCACATATGCACCATGTTGAGTGAACCTGACCTGTAGACCTTTCTCAACAATCTGACCTACACTCATCAGATTCTTGGTGATTGTTGGGACATACAATACTCTGCTTAGCAAATTCTGATTACCATCACTTGTTTTGACATTACCTACTTTAACTACTGAATGTTTAGTGTCATCACCTGTCTGCACTTGGTGCTTGCCTTTAGGTTCTTCTAAATCAGAGAGTAAGGCAACATTCCCAGCTACATGGTTAGAGCAACCTGAGTCAATATAGAACAAATGATCATCATTGATACCTGATTTAGATGTCATGTTCATAATCAACAAGGAATCATCTTGATCCTCTGCATAATTGTTGTAATCCTTTCTATTCCTGTATCCTCCTTGATAATTGCCATTGTGATTGTAGCTATTGTTGTAGTTGTTGTTGTAATTATTGTTGTAGCCATGGTAGCCTTGAGATTGATTGAATCTGCCTCTGCCTTGAGAGTATCCTCCTCTTTGGTGACCTCTTCCTCTTTGATTCTTGTAGTTCTTGTAGCATTCATCTGTAGTATGATTAGACAAGCCACAGATATTGCATGGAGATTGATTATAGGGTCTCCCCCTACCTGACTTACCTCCTCTGCCCCTACCTCTAGATGATCTACCTCTCCCTGCATAGTTTGCTTGGGAGGTGGATCCTTCTTCATCAACTTTCTTACTTTTACCCTTGTCTTTAGACTTCTTATCTGTATATAGGGCAGAGGGATTGCTACCTTTTGATTGCTCTCCATTCTTTGTGATCTTTGCTTCATGTGTAAATAGTTGTCCAATCAGAGTTGTTAGATCAGGTGCTTGGATGTCCATGTACAAGTCCATTGCAGTGGTAAAGCTCTCCCACTTGTCATCTGCCTTTAGTCCATTTATCACTTGTCTGACTATTTGCTCCTCTTCAATTTCTTCTCCAACACTTGCAAGTTGATCTGCAATGTCTTTGACTTTGGTGACAAAATCTGAGACACATTGTTTTGATTGCTTCCTAAGAGTTGTAAACTCAATCCATAGCTGATTCTTTCTGGCCCTTGTGCTTGATGAGAAGTATGTTGACAAGGTTTCCCAAGTCTCTTGGGAAGTCTTACAGTTCCTAACATGAGGTAGAAGAAAATCAGAGATAGAGTTTAGAAGATATGACCTTGCCAAAGCATCTTTAGCACACCATTGATTAAGTCTCTCATGCTCATCCTTTGTAGGTAGGCCTCTGGTCTTGAATGAGGGCAACTCCTCATCTCCTGATATGTATCCATACAAGCTTCTCCCTTGTAGATAGGTCTTCATTCTCAATGACCATGCCTGGTAGTTATTTCTATCTAATTTGTCAATGAAGGAAGGGAAACCATCACCCATGATTACCTTGTTTGCTCTGATACCACTGTTGGATGTGATGGCTGGGTACAATCAGAAGATCAAGTTGGTGCTGCTAGACCTGCTTCACACCTGCTCACTTTTCTCTTCAGATATGGTTAGGAGACTTCTTGAGCTTCCAAATGACACCAAGAAACTATATATGTGCTTTACAAAATGATTGAGTAATGACCAAATCAAAACAGATGATTTTGAACCTTCACAACTCCAAAAACTTTCTATTCCTGTATTGACACCTGCTCAGTCCTAAGTTCAGTGTATCCAGCACACTTGCAATTGGTTTAATTCCTTCTGGGAGTATTAAATTAACTTAACAAGCTACCATTAGCAAGTTAAATCACTCCAATTAACAAACTATACACTGAGCATGATCTTTAGCAAAATCAGAGACATCCCCGATTTTTTAGGAACAACACAGAAATATACCAGTGTCTGTCTCGACTGAGATTTCTTCCAATTGGCTGAATAGAATGACTTGAAATTTTGTAGTGTTGTAGAATGCTTTGAGCTGGTTCCAATGAGCCTTGGATCATCAAATTTGGTTCAGTAGATCTTGAGATATGCCCTGTTGAAGTTGACAGACTTTGAGGTGAATGACTCAGAGAACACAGAGTTAAGAACTATGAGTATTTGTATTGAAACTATCAAATGTACATTCCCATTGGCATGTATAGTGATGCACAATGGTACTCAGAGGTGTAGGCTAAGTAGTAGCTCTCACACACTCTATGATCTGCTTGGATTAGCCTCGGAAAGAGTGTTTAAAACCCGCGACTTTTACATTGTCTTTTATAGGTGTTTTGAAGGAATTTGAATTTCAAAATTCAAATATAGGCTCCCTCAAATCTCTCATCTAACCACATGGAGATATTCTCTCCATTCATAACTTCTAATTTCCACGACTTTTGAAGGTAGGTGCCATTACAAGAAGTCACATTGACTTTTACATGAAGTAAGAAGTAACTAAGCATAGGCATGTGTTCCTATGGTCTTTCTTCAAATGAGTTAATCCAAGAACTTTTGTAACACCTTCAAGATTGGTATCCAATGCTCTTCAAGGTACAAGACAAGGCCAAGTGTTAAGGCTTGTTTTGCACCAACACTATAGCTTGTTTATGAATGATAATAAGTGTGTCTAAAGATTTAGGTGATTTGGATCAATTTAAGGTAGGGGAATCAAATGTTTTCTATGGGGTAGCAAAAAAGGTGTATGAAGGGACCTAGGTATTGGATTCACCACTTTTAGTGTGCAAATATGAGGGATTAAATTCCATTAGTTGGTATCAGAGTAGGAAACATCCTTTGAAGACTCTAGGTGAAGGACACAAAAGCTTGGACATCAAGGCTAAGAGGTACATTTCAGTGTAACCTTGATTTCCCATTCTTTATGGTAGATGTAGATCAAACATTGGAGTTGCTTGACAAAGACAGCTATCAACCATGGAGGTTCAGTCATGAACTACCTCATGAGCACATTTTTATGGCCTATTCTGCGTGGAGATGAAGATAAGCCTGATGTGGATCCCAAAGATCCAAAGGTCACCAATAAAAAATTGAAGGTGTTGAAGGATTGGGAGGAAAGGGATAGGAGAGCTATCTTCTACTTATCACATGTAATCTCTAACACCAAGATTGTTCGTATATAATAGTTTGATCATGCGAGAGATGTTTGGGATGCCTTAGAGAAGATATATGCCACTTCCTCAAGAAGTAGGAAAATGTAGCTTAAGAATGAACTCCACTTTCTGAAGAAGGGTAGTGGTCAATCTACTGTTGAATACAAGTTTGAGGGTGAAGGATTTGAGGGAGCAATCGGCATCCATTGGCTACAAAGTAGATGACGAAGACCTTGTGCAGATTACTCTCAATGGGATGAGAGGGAACACAAGTGGAAACCCCTCATTACTACCATCTTGTATAGAGATCCTCTGCCAACTCTTGAGGAGTTGATCCCACACCTAGGGGTAGAAGAGGTTGCCATAGGAGACACATCCAAGAAGGATGGTCACTCATAGGTCCTATATGCTAGCAAAGGCAAAGGCAAGAGTGGCAAGAAGGGGCAAGTGGAAGTAGTCCAAGGCAGAAGATTCAGATTCAGAAGGAGATAGCAAGGCATCATCTTCAAGGAAGGGCAAGAACGACAAAGTGAAGAAAAACCCTCATCAAGGTAAAACTTGTTTTAAATGTGGTAAGAAAAATCATATTTCTTCAAATTGCTGGTTCAAGGATGGCAAAGGCAAGAAGAAGAAGGAGCAAGGGAATTATGCTAACAACTCCAAGAAGGATGATGAGAAGGAGACCCTCCTAGCCATGAGACATGGCTACACTACTGATCCCAAGGACACCAACTGATACATAGACTCTCGATGCTCTAATCTTATGTCATGTTTGGAGGGATCTTGTGTTCATATGCAGGTCCCAAGCTCAAAAGGTTGTGTGGAGATATAACAGTGGGCATCCCATTACACATGTGGAAGACGTGAAGCTAGCTGAAGGTAAATTTGTCAAGACTCTTAAAGATGTGCTTCATGTTCCATCTGCTTCCAAGAACCTTATCTTTATAGAAAAGATGGTAGGGAGAGGTATGCATGTTATATTTGATGCAAAAGGGTGCATGGTGAAGCAAGGGGGCAAGTTCATTGCCAAGGGAAGGAAAGAAGGTAGATTGTTCACACTAGATGTTGCTCCTACACACAACAAGATATGTTATGTGATGATTGGTAACAAAAGGATTGCAAAGATTGATCTTTGGCACAAGAGGATAGGACATATCAATATTACTAAGTTAAAAAGCATTTGCAAGGCAGGTTTAGTGCACAGACTACCAAATCTTGAAGACCAAATTCTACAAGAGTTTTGTGATGCTTGTCAACTAGGTAAGCAAGAAAGAAAGCCATTTCCAAAGAGTGAGTACATATCCTCTAAGCTCTTGGAGCTTATACACTCATACATATGGGGCGCTAACAGAGAGACTTCATTGGGAGGAGCTAGGTAAATTGTCACTTTCATTGATGAACACTCAAGAAAGGTATGGCTATTTGTTATCAAGGAAAAATCAGAAGTGTTTTCATGCTTTCAAAATCTTAGGTCCCTTGTTGAGAAAGAATGTGATGCACACATCAAGACATTGAGGTCAGATGGAGGGGGAGAGTACTTCTCCAAGGAATTCACAAAGTACTTGCAAGACAATGGCATAAAGAGGCACTTTACATGCAGGTACACCCCTCAACAAAATGGTGTTGCAGAGAGGAAGAATAGGCATTTGGTTGAGATAGCTACATGTCTCATAAATGAAAGTGTGTTAACATTCTCTTATTGGGTTGAGGTTGTGAATACAACTTGTTACTTGATAAAGAGGGGTGGTGTGCACAACTTGACTCCACATGAATTCATTATGGCAAGAACTCAACCATGGAGCACCTCAAGATATTTGGTTGTGTATGCTTTCTTCATGTTCCTACTGAAGTGAGAACAAAGTTAGAGCCCAAGAGTGAGAATTGTGTGTTCATTGGCTACTCAAATGAGCAAAATGTCTACAAGTGCTACAACCCTCTCTCAAAGAAGCTATATGTGTCAAGAGATGTTGTGTTTGATGAGTCAAGGTCATGGTATGGAGACAAGGGCAAGGCAAAGTCGGCTGAAGAGGATCAAGAGGAGTATGCAAACTTTGATGTGCAAATTCAACCTCAAGAGTCAATCACAATTAGTGGACCAAAGGCTTGTACATCTAAGGTACACTCATATGATCACTCTTAAACTTATGATTATGAAGGACCATCCCCTACTTCAAAGTATATAAAGCTGCAAGAGATAGACTATGACACTAAGGAAGCTCAAGAGGAGTCAAAAGAGGAAGAGCTTGAGGAGGTAATTACTCCTAATATAAATCTCAATTGAATCAAGAAGCAATATCCCAAAGGTCACTAGAGGAGGTCTACAAGGAAGAAGGCACCCCCACAAAGGTATACATATGGTTCTTTCATGGAAAAGCACTATGCATACATAATGAACGTCATTGTAGATCAAGAGCCAGATTCTTATGAGGAGGCAAAGACAAATCCAGAGTGGAGGAAGGATTTGTATGAAGAGTTAAATGCTCTTAAGGAGAACAACACTTGGGAATTAGTACCCAAGAATGAAGGCATGAAGATAGTCCAAAACAAGTGGGTGTACAAGACCAAGAGGAATGTAGACAGCAGCTTGGTAATGTACAAGGCTAGACTAGTAGCCAAAGGCTTCACACAGACACAAGGGGTAGATTATGAGGAGAATTTTAGCCCTATAGAAAACAAGGCTACCATTAGAGCTCTCATAGCCCTATTTGTAGCAATAAGGTGTCCTATCTACCAGATATACATAAAAAATGCTTTCTTGAATGGTGAGTTACAAGAAGGGGTGTTCATGGAACAACCTCAAGGGTATGTAGATCCAAAGTATCCTACCTACATTTGCATATTGAAGAAGACCTTGTATGTCCTAAAGCAAGCCCCAAGGGCTTGGAATTAGAGGCTAGTGGACTTCTTGAAGAGATTTGGTTTCTCTCCAAGTGATGGAGATCCATCCGTGTATGTGAAGAAGGCAAATTACAAGATATGTTTGATACGCATATATGTAGATGATCTCCTTGTGACAGATGATGATGATGCAGGGATAAAGACCATCAAAGAGAATCTTGGAACAGAGTTCAAAATCTCAGATTTAGGTGTGCTTAAGTACTTTCTTGGCATTGAGGTGATCTATGGGAAAGAAGGTATCTATCTCTCTCAAAATAAGTATCTTCTAGATGTGTTGTTAAGGTTTGGCATGACATATTGAAAACCAATAGCTCAACCTATGGATTCAAATGTCAAGCTAAGAAAGGAAGATGGTAATAAGCTAGAAGACCTTACAATATATAGAAGCATTGTGGGATCATTGATCTATGCTACACTCATAAGGCTTGACTTGTGCTACATAGTTGGAGTTCTATCTGAGTTCATGCATGTAGCTACACATAACAAATCTCAATCATGCAAAGAGAGTGTTAAGGTATGTGAAGAGTACAATTAATCATGGGTTGCTATACAAGTATGATGAAAAAATTCAAGTAAGAGCATGGAGTGATGTATATTGGGCAGGGAGTGTTGGTGATAGAAGGTCAACTTTTGGCTATGTTTTCATGCGAGGTACAAAAATAAGTTCATGGATAAGCAAAAGACAGCCCTCTTCAAAGATCTTGGTATACAACTTGGACCAATTTCACTTCATGGAGATAGCATGTCAAACCTACATCTTGCTAACAATCCCATGTACCATGCAAGGAGCAAGCACATTGAGGTGCATTACCATTATGTAAGGGAAAAGGTCGCAAGTGGGAACATTAATGTTCATTTTGTAGGTACAAAGGACCAAGTTGCAGAAATCTTCACCAAAAGCTTGGATGTGACCAAGTTAACAAAGTTTTCAAAGGCTATGAGCTTGCTTGATATGGAGACTATCACCTTAAGCTTGAGGGGGAGTGTTGAAAGTGTGAATTATGCAAGCTTTAGGTGGATAAAGGGGTCAAAAAACCTTAATGTGAACAAAAGTCATGACTCAAATCACTTAGGGTGGTCTCCCTTGAGCAAAAGGGATATAAATGTTATAACCCACTCACACGACAGGTGAAGGTGAGCAGAGATGTGGTATTTAATGAAATGTCAAGCTCCTATGCAGATGCCAAATAAGGAATGAACCTTGAACCAAATGATAAAGAAAATGCTGAAAAATCAAGTGCAGAATCTCAAGTTTTGAGTGGACCGGATGCATCACCAAGCAATAGTTCCAACTCAAATCCATGGAGTGGAAGATTGTGTGGAAATTTTAGTCCAACAAATTCATCAAATACATCCAAGAAAAGTAAAGAAAAGTTTTCTGCTGGTCATAAAACATGTGCATGTTTTGAAGACGTTGATGGAGATTCAAGTGGTTCAGAAAAGAGTCTTGATGAGGAACTTGGATTGCCCTATGTGAAGACTTCAGGAGTTAGAACGACACATGCAGATGATACAAGGAAAAGTGACCCAGGACCAAGAAGGTCTGGGAGGATGTGGAATTCTATACAACGATTAACATATAATAGTTACATGGCTCATCATTGTGCCTACATGACAAAGGTAATACAAGATGCTGAACCTTCTTGTTTTGAAGATGCAATTGGAAATGCAGATTGGGAAAAAGCTATGGATGAGTAGATGGCTGCACTTTATGGAAACACACATGGAAGCTGGTTCCATTGCTACAAGGAAAGAAACCCATAGGCTGCAAGTGGGTTTACAAGGTAAAGCACAATGGTGATGGTAGCATAAGAAAGTACAAGGCACGATTGGTAGCAAAAGGATATGCATAGATAGATGGCATTCATTATGAGGAAACATTCAGACTTGTAGCTAAAATGTCTACTGTCAGAACACTTGTTGCATTAGCTATAAGTGTTCTTACATGGACTTTGCATTAGATGGATGTGAAGAATGCTTTCTTACATGGTGAGTTACAAGAAGAAGTATACATGGACCAGCCATAAGGATATGAAGATTCAAAGCATCCAAAATATGTTTGCACATTGCAAACGACTTTGTATGGGTTGAAGCAAGCTCCTCGTGCATGGCATGCAAGGATTGGTGATTACTTAACCACCATTGGGTTTTCTATGTGTGATGCAAATCATTCACTATATGCAAGGAAGGATGATGATGGCATCACAATTGTGGCTATCTATGTTGATGACTTGATTGTAGGTGGTTATAATGAAGAATGCATCAAAGAGGTAAAGCAACTTCTTATGCAGGAATTTGACATGAAAGATCCTTGTGTGTTGCACTACTTCTTAGGCATCATCTTCTTCGCCAACAGTAATCTTGCAGAGGCTGCTGCTCTCTCTATAGAGGTCTAAATTGAGTGCAAGGTGGCTCATTGGAAAGCTATTAGTGTCTAGTTTATGCCTATAACTTTTCATAGCATTTGGTCAATAGATTGGGAGAAATCTGAGTTTTTCTATCTCGGGGTCAATCTCTATGTATTCCTAAAAAATAGGAAGTACCACCAGTGAATGTCTCATTCATTCCTATAGCATATTTTGCTTATTCCTTATACTTTTGTGCATTCTATACACTCAACCCTATGTTTATCACTCCCATAAAACAAGTTTTTCCAATTGTAATCACGCTGGTCGCTATGGGCATTTGAATTTCATTGTCTCTTCCATAGATAGTAAGTTTTTTGAGCTAGTCGACCCGCAAACCTATGTGTTTTGTATCGACTCATTCTCATTGATGCTCCAAAGTACATAGTGTGTTTCTTTGCAAACACACACTGAGAATGATGTTTAGCAAGTGATGACATCATCCCGATTTTCACGGGCTCCTATAGTAATGAGACCAGTGAGCCAAAAAATGAACATAACTCCAGATTTAAGAACTTAATGATTATGAAAATTTGTAAGATTATACTAGACAATATGATGAATCCAACAAGCATTAAATCATTGAACTTAGGTAAGTACACACTGAGAAACAGCTCTGACAAGATGAGTAAAAAAGTCGGGTACCTGACAGAGAAGTGAAAATGAACAGACACTGTTGACTTCAACTCAACATAACTAAAGATTGAAACACCCAAATGAAATGAAATTTGGTGAGCATATAGTAGACTTATAGAGCTAACTTTACCAAGTTAAATCACTAGAAATGATGCACCAAGCTCAGAGAAACCATCTCTGCAATCTGATTGAGAAAACTGAGAGATATGGCAGTGAGTAGTACACTTCACAAGAACATGGAAATATGAACTCAAATGATCATGAAAATGAAAGTATATTGCTTGTACAATACAATGGACTTACTGATACATATGTGTGCCTGGGAATCACACCTTGATATAGCATAAAGCTCAGCTCTTGGAGGTCTTCACATAGGTCTCTCTAACCACAACTAAAACTGCCATCTATTTATAGTTGAGCTTGGGAGGCTAACTTCCCTCAATCACTCTCCAATTAATTAGTGATTGATTTGATTCTCTATCTACCACAAATCACGAATTCGTGGCTCCTCTTTCCCTTTTTGATCAAGTGGACTCAACCACTTAAGATTCTTTCACTTTCACATTAAGTAAAGTCTTCAAAAGTTACAAGAGGTAGTTCACAAGTGAACTTTACAAAGTCTTCATTTTAAGGCTTCTTCTATGACTTCCCTCAATCACTCTCCAATAAATTAGTGATTGATTTGATTCTTATCTACCACAAATCACAAATTTGTGGCTCCTCTTTCCCTTTTTGATCAAGTGGACTGAACCACTTAAGATTCTTTCACTTTTACATTAAGTAAAGTCTTAAAAAGTTACAAGAGGTAGTTCACAAGTGAACTTTACATAGTCTTCATTTTAAGGCTTCTTCTATGACTTTGTGGGACTCAAGCCAATACTTAGGCTTGTCATAGACTTGCTCCAACAGCTCCCCCTCAAGCCAAGTATGCATGAGGTCTTCAATCTTGCAAGATTACCTATAAACCAATCATGGCTTTGAACTTGCAGAGCTTTGTACCATCCAATGCTTTGGTTAGAATATCTGCACATTGTTGATGAGTGAACACATATGATATTTGAATCTCCTTGCTTAGAACCTTCTCTCGTACATAGTGATAATGAACTTCAATATGTTTAGTCCTTGCATGAAAAATAGGATTAGCAGCCAAATAAATAGAACTCATATTGTCACCATAAATAGTTGGAGTTCCAAACTTCAATCCAAGATCTTTGAATAATGTCTTCATCCACATAGCTTCTTGTGTAGCTATGGCAAGACCTCTATATTCAACTTCAGTAGAAGAGAGAGCAACTGTGGGTTGCTTCTTGGATGACCATGAAATAAGATTTGAACCTGCAAAGGTAAGATAACCTGAAGTGCTCCTTCTATCTTCTTTGGAGCCAGCCCAATCTGCATCAGAAAATAGCTTCAAACCTAAATCACATACATAAGGATAATAAAATCCTTCATTTATGGTTCCTTTGAGATACTTGAGAATCCTTTTGGCAGCATCCATATGTGGTTTCCTTGGTGTGTGCATAAATTGACTTAGTACACTCACACTGTAACATATATCTAATCTTGTCAATGTGGCATAGTTGAGACTACCCACTAGACTTTGATATGATGTGATGTCCTCTATGAGTTCACCTTCATGTGAGCTCAATTTGTGATTGACCTCCATTGGAGTACCTGCAATCTTACAATATTGCATCTTGAATTTTGCCAACATGTCCTTTATGTACTTTCTTTGAGTGAGAAACAAACCATGATCTTTGTAGAAAACTTTCAAACCCAGGAAGTAGGTAAGTGAACCCAAATCACTTATCTTGAACTCTTCTCTCATCTGATCTTTGTTGATATATTTAGGTAGTGATGTGTGTGAACACTCTAGGACCGTCGGGGCACTTTTTTCCCTCTTTAGGAGGTTTTTTTCCCCCGGCTTGTATATACGCCTATTGCCCTAATGGGCTACTTATCTTTGTACATTCTCTAGTAATACATTCAGTCTTGTGTGTTGTGCTCCAAGCTTCTTCTTCTTCCTTGTGCTGTTCGCGTGCTTCCGCAGACGTCTAACTCCAACAATTGGTATCAGAGCAGGTCGTTGCTTCTTCTAGGGCGCCGTCGACACTCCTCCGTTTGCAGTCTCAGATTCGCACAAAATTTGGTGAGCATACTCAGGGTGTTTCCGAGATCAAAACGGCTTCGCTCTGTGGTGCCGAAATCGCGATCTGAGCTCGTTTCGGCCTCCGAACGCACTATCGCAGTGCTTGTGCAGGCTATTTTGTCCTTTTGTGCCAAAGGTATATACCAGTTTCTGTTCGCCAGTTTAAGCGTCTCGAAGTCTGCTACAGGTCTAGCAGAACTCGTGTGGGCAGTTCTGTTCAACTTTTTGAGATACAGTCAATTTTCTGCATCAAGGTATTTTAGTCACCGGCCATGGCTGAAAGCAGTGATGTATTCCGTATGTTGGCTGTTGAGGATAAGTTGGATGGTACCAACTACCCATTATGGGCTTATATGATGCGACATGTACTGGTTGCAAAAGGATTGTGGAACATTGTGCAGGGTGTTGAAAGACGTCCTGTTACACCTGTAACGACAGGTACTGCAAATACAGGTGTTGGAGCTGATGAAGATGGTGTCGAAGATGATATTCCGCAGATTCCTGTTCGTGCTGCTGTTTCTGTTGCACCTACTGCAGAGCAGATTCGTTGGGATGGCAGAGATGCCCAGGCACATGCATTGATAGCTTTGTCTGTCAAACGTGCCATTATTCCTCACATTCGCTCTTGCAGAACAGCAAAGGATGCTTGGGATACACTTACCACTTTGTACCAGGCTAGGAATGAGGCTCGTGTTGCTTACCTCCGAAAACAGTTGGAGAGTGAGCACATGAATGAAGGTGATTCGATGGACAGTTTTCTTACAAAGATCAAAGACCTGAAGGAACAATTGATTTCTGCTGATGAGGTTATACCAGATAGCTCACTTGTGCAGACCGTTCTGAATGGCCTTCCTGATTCATATCAGAGTTTTGCCTCTACTCTTCGATTGATGATGAAAGGCAATCCGAATGCCTTGTCATTTGAGGAATTAGTCTCTGTTCTGTTGCAGGAAGATCAGTCCAGGCAGAACAGGTCCATTATGCGTGTTGCAGATCAAGCTTTCCTGGCTAGTCAGAAGGGCAAAGGAAAATGGAGCTCTTCTACTAGTAAGCAGAAATCTGCAAATGCTGCACAATCGAAGAACCAGGATAAAGATGAGAAGAAATCAGAAAAGCAGAAATTGTTCTGCAAGTATTGTAAAGGAAATGATCATATTATAAAGAACTGTCCAAAACTGGCTGCTAAAGAGGCAAAGAAGAAAGAGGCTGGAATGGTTGTTGCAGAGGCCTCTACACCAAAAACAGAGTCTGCAAATCTTGTGCAGGAAGAAGAATGGGCGTTTACTACTGTCTGCAGTTTTGACCCATCTTCTCATGATCAGTGCATGTCTGCAGTAGACTCAGATGTTTGGTACTTTGACAGTGGGGCGACCAAACATATTACCTCGCAGCGCAATTTCTTCTCTTCACTCGAGCCTGCCCCTACAGGGAATACTGTCACATGCGCCAATAACTCCTCTTATCTTGTTATGGGAGTTGGTAAGATCATTCTGACTACTGCTGATGGTAGTTCTTTCACTTTGTCAGATGCTTTATTTGTGCCAGGGATCAAAAAGAACCTGTTATCAGTTTCTGCATTAGCCAAGATTGGCTTGGTTGTGAAATTCGTTGATGACAGGTGTACAGTCCATGATCTCTCAAATGGCGATGTGATTATTGCTTCTAGCATTTTATGTCGTGGGCTGTATAAGCTCATAGACTATGAAAGATCTGTGAATGATTCGGCATGTGCAGTTCATGATTCTCAGGCTATGTCAGATGCAAAGCTTTGGCATGCACGCTTTGGTCATCTGAATTTTGCTAGCTTGTTACGCCTGCAGAAATCTGAAATGGTGTCCTCTTTGCCCAAACTTGAGGCACCTGGAAAACATGTTTGTGAAGGCTGTATTTTGGGCAAAATGCAGCGTTCTTCCTTTCCAAAAGATGGTTCAGTTCGGGCTATGCAGAAATTGCAGCTTGTACATAGTGATGTCTGTGGTCCTATGCAGACACCCTCTTTTGGAAATTACCTTTACTTCGTGACTTTCATTGATGATTTTTCCAGGCATGCATGGGTATATCCACTCAAAGCAAAGTCCGAAGTGTTCATGTGCTTCAAACAGTTTTTGGTTTTGGCTGAAAATCTGTCAGCATGTAAAATGGGCACCCTCCATTCTGATCGAGGGGGGGAATATATGTCTTCAGATTTTAATGCATTTCTGGCTGAACGTGGGATAAAACACCAGTGTACAGCCGTATACACCTCAACAGAATGGAGTTGCTGAACGAAAGAACAGGTCACTCATGGAGATGGCGAGGTGCATGGTCAAAAGTCAGGCTTTACCACATAGTTTCTGGCTTGAGGCTGTCATGTGTGCAGCATATGTACTGAACAGGTGTCCCACCAAAGCGTTGCAGTCTATCACTCCATATGAGGCTTGGCATGACCGCAAGCCATCTGTTGCTCATCTGCGTGTTTTTGGATGTTTGGCATATGCATTAGTGCCTGAACAACATCGCAGAAAATTGGATGATAAGGCAGTAAAATGTATTTTTGTTGGGTACAGTTCTGAAAGTAAAGGCTATCGTCTGTATCATCCACAGACTAAACGCATTCTGGTTAGCCGTGATGTTGTCTTTGTGGAAGATGCTATTCAGCCATTGCTTTCATGTACTAAGGAGACATCTGTTAGCTCCAAAGACATGTATGATACTTTGATGCCTCTTTTTACAGGTGGACAGGCTAGCGCTGGTCCCAATGAGGCAACTTCTCAGCCTTTGCAGGTTTCATATGATGATGCAGATCATTCCATTTCTGATGCAGATTTACATGATGCACTTGTTGATGAGAGAGCTGATATTGAACAGGCAAAAACTATGCCAAAATGGCTGGTGCAGACTTTGCGTGACAGCAAATTAGATGCACCTTTGTCATATCGTACTGGTTCAGGCTCTCATAGTACCTCCTTTGCATCAGATTGCTATGCTATGGCTGCATCTAGTCTCTGTGATGAGAATGAGCCTGTTTCTTTTGATGAAGCACAAAATTCAGAAAATTGGAAGGCTGCTATGCAATCTGAATATGATGCTATAATGAAGAATGGTACATGGTCTTTATGTGACTTGCCTCCTGGCAAGAAGGCCATTGGCACTAAGTGGGTATACAAGCTGAAGCGTAAACCTGATGGTACAGTTGACAGGTATAAGGCTAGGCTTGTTGCAAAGGGTTATGCACAGGAAAGAGGCATTGATTTTGATGAGACCTTTGCACCTACATGCCGTATGACTACTGTTCGGAGCATTTGTGCACTTGCAGCCCATCATGGTTGGAATGTACATCAGTTGGACATTAAAACAGCATTTCTGAATGGTGACTTGCATGAAGAAGTGTATGTTTTTCAGCCCCGTGGCTTTGTGCAGAAAGGGCATGAAAACCAGGTGTGCAGGTTAAAGAAGGCGTTATATGGTTTAAAGCAAGCACCACGTGCTTGGTATGAGAAAATACATGCCTATCTGATTGCACATGGTTTTGAGAACAATCCAACTGAAAGCACCTTATATGTTAAGCGTGCTAATGATGTGCTTCTGATCATTGTTGTCTATGTAGACGACATGCTGCTCACTGGTCCTCTTGAGAAGCATATTGCTGATTTCAAGGCTGATTTGCATGCCTCATTTGAGATGTCTGATTTGGGGCATTTGCATCACTATTTGGGCATTCAGTTTATGCAAGTTGATGGTGGAATGGCTTTGTGTCAAACGAAATATATTGACACATTATTGCAGCGTGTTGGCCTTGAAGACTGTAAGCCTATTGCCACTCCTATGGAGACAGGTTTACGATTGAGTCTTCATGATGCTGGAGATGCATTTGATGCTGTTCTCTATCAGCAGGCTGTTGGATGCTTGATTTACTTATGCATTACTCGGCCAGATATTCAGTTTGCTGTCTCACAGATGAGCAGGTTTATGCATTGCCCAGGAGTCACGCATTGGAAAGCGGTTAAGCGCATCTTTCGCTACTTGAGTGGTACTCGGCTACTTGGGTTGTTTTATCCCAAGGGGGGATCACTACCGCCAGATTTGCATGCTTTTTCTGACTCAGATTGGGCTGGTTGCTATGACACTCGTGTGTCCACCAGTGGTTTTTGCTTCATGCTTGGTAGCTCATGTATATCTTGGTTGAGCAAGAAGCAGCCTACTGTGGCCACTTCCAGTTGTGAGGCTGAGTATAGGGCAGCTTTCACAGCGACTGTTGAGTGTGTGTGGCTCAGACGCCTTATGGCTGATTTGGGTGTTGGCCAGTCTTCTGCCACCACCATCTTCACTGACAGTCAGAGCGCATTGGCAGTTGCGAGGAACCCTGTGTTCCATGCTCGCACTAAGCACATTGAGGTGCATTATCACTATGTCAGGGAGAGGTTCTCTGCTGGGGAGATTAGCTTGGCATATGTGCCCATGCAGGAGAACATTGCAGACCTTTTCACGAAGGCTCTGCCTAGGGAGAAGTTTGAAGCTTTCCGCAAAGCTTTGGGCTTACTTCCTTTTGTGGAGTGATTTCCACATAGCTCGGCACTTCCTTATACATGAGTGCCAGCTCCTTGTTCACCGCATCACTCCCAGGGGGGATTTGTTGATATATTTAGGTAGTGATGTGTGTGAACACTCTAGGACCGTCGGGGCACTTTTTTCCCTCTTTAGGAGGTTTTTTTCCCCCGGCTTGTATATACGCCTATTGCCCTAATGGGCTACTTATCTTTGTACATTCTCTAGTAATACATTCAGTCTTGTGTGTTGTGCTCCAAGCTTCTTCTTCTTCCTTGTGCTGTTCGCGTGCTTCCGCAGACGTCTAACTCCAACAATCTTTGATCTTCTTCATACCATCTGCATCATTTCCTGTCAATATAATATCATCTACATATACACATAGGTAGATGATCTTAGAATTACTCTTTTTAATAAAGAGTGAAGGATCTCCCTTGCTTGGTTGAAAGCCTTTGTCCTGCAAGAATGAAACAAGTCTAAAATTCCAAGCTCTTGGAGCTTGCTTGAGACCATACAATGCTTTGTTAAGTTTACGCACATAATCAAGATAAACTTGAATCTCAAAACCAGGTGGTTGTGCCATATATACCTCTTCTGTTATCCAACCATTCAAGAATGCATTCTTTACATCTAGTTGAAGTATCTTCCAAGTCTTGGAAGAGGCAATACTAAGCAAAACCCTAATAGTAGGCATCTTTGCCACAGGAGAGAAGGTCTCCTCATAATCAATTCCCTGAGTTTGTGCAAGGCCTTTTGCTACAAGCCTTGTCTTATACCTGTTAATGGAACCATCAGAATTCTTCTTGAGTTTATAGACCCATCTTGAGCCTATTACCTTCATGGATGAAGGCTTGGGCACCAAATCCCAATTGTTGTTCTCCTCAAGTGCTTCAATCTCTTCCTTCATTGCATGCTTCCATTCTCTTTTTGCTTTGGCCTCTTCAAATGATGATGGCTCCTCTTGGTTTATGTCCTGTGCTATGTAGATATAATGTTTAGTTACTAATGAGGTGTCAAACCCATACCTTTCTGGTTTTTTCTTTTCCCTCATAGATCTTCTTAGGCCATGATGTGATGATTCTGCCTCATGTCCAAGCTCTTGCAATTTTGCTTTACCTTTAGACTTCCATGCTTTGACCTTTTCCATCTGAGATTCTTCATCATCCTCCGAGGTGTCTTGTTCTTCAATCTTTGGTTGTTCTCTACCAAGCTTTGGGAAATCTTCTTCAAGATTATATGGTAAATTGACCTTCCGGCATGAATCTTCATACCATGAATTGTTTTCATAAAAAACTACATCTCTGCTTACCAAGAATCCTTTGTTGGTAGGGTTGTATAACCTGTAACCCTTTTGATTGTTGTCATATCCAATAAATACAAACCTTTCCGCCTTTGGATCCATCTTGCCTCTAACTTGTGAAGGAACATGAGCAAAAGCAATACATCCAAAAATTTTACAATGATCTAAGCTTGGTCTTCTTCCATTCCAAGCCTCATATGGAGTCATCCCATCAAGGGATTTTGAAGGCAACCTGTTAATCAAGTAAGTGGCTGTAGATACAACCTCAACCCATAGATAATTAGGAAAATGCTTTTCATTTAACATGGACCTTGCAACTTCAACAATTGTCCTATTCCTCCTTTCTGCCACTCCATTTTGCTCAAGAGTGTACCTTGTAGTTACCTCTGTCTTGATTCCTCTTTCTTGAAGAAAAGAATCAAAATCATGGGAGAAGTATTCTCCCCCTCCATCTGACCTTAGCCTTTTTAGTGATTTACCTGTTTGATTCTCCACAAGAGCCAAATATCTTTTGAAACATGAAAAAACTTCATCTTTGTGTTTCATAAAGAATAGGATAGTCCATCTGCTGCAATCATCAATAAAGGAGACATAATACCTTGATCCAGATATTGAAGCTTCCTTGCTAGGTCCCCATACATCTGTATGAACCAACTCCAAGAGTTCTCCATGCATATAACCTTTCTTCATGAATGGTAACCTGTGAGACTTCCCAAATTGACATGCACTACACTTATAAATCATATGTTGTTTTGACAAATTAGGCAGTCCAAGTACACTGTGGTCCGTGCAAATTTGCTTTAATGACCTTTCACCAATATGTGCTAACCTTTTGTGCCATACTTCCAATTCTGTGAGTGTCTGACTACCATAATTAAAGAGAGCAATATTTCTAGTGTCTTGTAGTTCAAATGTGAACAATCTACCTGCCTTTTCACCTTTTGCAATTCTTCTGAATCCTTGACTTGGATCTTCAACAAATGCTCCTGCTTTTGTGAACCTGACTTGCAACCCTTTCTCTACTATCTGCCCAACACTGATCAAATTCTTTGTAATGGTAGGGACATAGATTACCTTACTGAGTAGGTTGATGTTTCCATCAGTTTCTTTGACATTGCCTATTTTCTCCACAGGATGTTTTGTGTCATCTCCTATTTGTACCTCATGCTTATTCCTTGGATCTTCTAAATCTGATAGGAGTGCCACATTTCTTGCCACATGATTTGAACAACCTGAATCTATGTAGAAAACATGCTCATTAGATTTACCTTGTGGCATAGCCATGTTCATGATCAATAATGAATCCTCTTTGTTTGAGTCTTCTGTGTAGTTATTGAAGTCTCTCCTTCCTTTGTAGCCTCCTTGATAGTTTGAATGATTGTAGCTCTTGTAGTTGCCATGATAATTGTTGAACCTTCCTCTTGAGTAGCCATAACTTCCTCTATTGTATCCTCTGCCTCTTTGATTCCTGGAATTCCTAAAGCAATTTTCAGTTGTATGATTAGTTAATCCACAAATAGAACATGATTTGTAGTCTTGGGATCTCCCCCTGCCTTGTCTACCTCCTCTTCCTCTACCTCTGCCATGTCTTGCTCTACCTGCATAGTTAGCTTGATATGTACCTGCTTCATCATCCACTTTCTTTGCCTTTCCTTTGTTATCTTTGGACTTGCTTTTATCAGTGTATAAAGCTGAAGATTGATTACCTTTAGAGCTTTCTCCATTTTTGATAAGCTTTGCCTCTTGAGTAAGTAGTTGTCCAATGAGTGTATTGAAATCAAGTACATGCTTGTCCATGTACAAATCCATAGCTATGGTGAATGCTTCCCACTTGTCATCTGCCTTCAAGCCATTGATGACCTGCCTTACAATTTGCTCTTGATCTATTACCTCTCCAATGCTTCCCAACTGATCTGCTATGTCCTTGAGCTTTGTGATAAAATCAGTCACATTTTGTTTGGGAGCCTTCTTGAGAGTTGTGAAATCCAGCCATAGTTGATGCTTCCTAGGTTTAGTACTTGAAGAGAAGAAGGCTTCAAGTGCATCCCACACTTCCTAAGATGTCTTACAACTTCTAATGTGAGGCAACAAAGAATCTGAGATAGAGTTGAGGAGATAAGACCTTGCAAGTGCATCCTTGGAGCACCATGTGCTCAATCTTTCTTGCTCTTCTTGTGTTGGTTGACTTTTGTTCCTAAAACTTGGCATAACTTCATCTCCAGCCAGATAACCATATAAACTTCTACCTTGGAGATAAGCTTCCATTCTTAATGACCAAGCTGAGTAGTTACCTCTGTCCAATTTGTCGATTGATGAAGGAAATCCATCTGCCATCCTTGCTTTGATACCACTGTGAAGAGATGGATAGATATGTGCTTGAAGATGAAGAGGTGTTGCAAAATCCTTGATCTACACCAGCCAAATGAACTCCAAAAGTATGTGGTGGGCCCTTTTAGCTTGCCAATGGATGTATTAGACACCCTATGTACCTTGGAAGATCAAAATAGATAAGTTGGAGTTAGCTCAGAGGTGAAGAACTTGCTATTTTGGTTCATACACCTGTCCAGTGTTTTGCACAATTCTTTGAGCATAGCAACAATTAGCTTAATTCCTCTTGAGAAAGTCTAGTTAACTTAAAGATGTAACTTTCAAGAGTAATCCATAAAAAATAATGAAGCACACACTCAGAATGAAGTTTAGCAAGTGATGACATCATCCCGATTTTCACGGGCTGCTATAGTAATGAGATCAGTGAGCAGAAAATTGAACATAACTCCAAATTTAAGAATGCAATGATTATGAAATTTTGTATGCTTATACTAGATAGTATGGGAAATCCAAAACGCATTAAATCATTGAATTTGGGTAAGTACAGACTGAGAAACATGTCTAACAAGATGAGTAAAAAAGTCGGGTACTTGACAGAGAAGTGAAAATGAACAGACATTGTTGACTTCAACTGAACATAACTGAAGGTTGAAACACCCAAATGAAATGAAATTTGGTGAGCATATAGTAGACTTATAGAGCTAACTTTAACAAGTTAAATCACTGAAAATTCTGCACCAAGCTTAGAGAAACCATCTCTGCAATCTAACTGAGAAAGGTGAGAGATATGGCAGTGAGTAGTACACTTCACAAGAACATGGAAATATTAACTTAAATGATCATGAAAATGAAAGTATATTGCTTGTACAATATAATGGACTTACTGATACATATGTGTGCCTTGGAATCACACCTTGATATGGCATAAAACTCAGCTCTTGGAGGTCTTCACATAGGTCTCTCTAACCACGACTAAAGCTTCCATCTATTTATAGTTGAGCTTGGGAGGCTAACTTCCCTCAATCACTCTCCAATTAATTAGTGATTGATTTGATTCTCTATCTACCACAAATCACGAATTCGTGGCTCCTCTTTCCCTTTTTGATCAAGTGGACTCAACCACTTCAGATTCTTTCACTTTTACATTAAGTAAAGTCTTCAAAAGTTACAAGAGGTAGTTCACAAGTGAACTTTACATAGTCTTCATTTTAAGGCTTCTTCTATGACTTTATGGGACTCAAGCCAATACTTAGGCTTGTCATAGACTTGCTCCAATAGCTCCCCCTCAAGCCAAGTATGCTTGAGGTCTTCAATCTTCCAAGATTACCTATAAACCAATCATGGCTTTGAACTTGCAGAGCTTTGTACCATCCAATGCTTTGGTTAGAATATCTGCACATTGTTGATGAGTGAACACATATGATATTTGAATCTCCTTGCTTAGAACCTTCTCTCGTACATAGTGATAATGAACTTCAATATGTTTAGTCCTTGCATGAAAAATAGGATTAGCATCCAAATGAATAGAACTCATATTGTCACCATAAATAGTTGGAGTTCCAAACTTCAATCCAAGATCTTTGAATAATGTCTTCATCCACATAGCTTCTTGTGTAGCTATGGCAAGACCTCTATATTCAGCTTTAGTAGAAGAGAGAGCAACTATGGGTTGCTTCTTGGATGACCATGAAATAAGCTTTGAACCTGCAAAGGTAAGATAACCTGAAGTGCTCCTTCTATCTTCTTTGGAGCCAGCCCAATCTGCATCAGAAAATAGCTTCAAACCTAAATAATATACATAAGGATAATAAAATCCTTCATTTATGGTTCCTTTGAGATACTTGAGAATCCTTTTGGCAGCATCCATATGTGTTTTCCTTGGTGTGTGCATAAATTATCTAATCTTGTCAATGTGGCATAGTTGAGACTACCCACTAGACTTTGATATGATGTGATGTCCTCTATGAGTTCACCTTCATGTGAGCTCAATTTGTGATTGACCTCCATTGGAGTACCTGCAATCTTACAATATTGCATCTTGAATTTTGCCAACATGTCCTTAATGTACTTTCTTTGAGTGAGAAACAAACCATGATCTTTGTAGAAAACTTCCAAACCTAGGAAGTAAGTAAGTGAACCCAAATCACTTATCTTGAACTCTTCTCTCATCTGATCTTTGATCTTCTTCATACCATCTGCATCATTTCCTATCAATATAATATCATCTACATATACACAGGTAGATGATCTCAGAATTACTCTTTTTAATAAAGAGTGAAGGATCTGCCTTGCTTGGTTGAAAGCCTTTGTCCTGCAAGAATGAAACAAGTATGAAATTCCAAGCTCTTGGAGCTTGCTTGAGACCATACAATGCTTTGTTAAGTTTACACACATAATCAGGATAAACTTGATTCTCAAAACCAGGTGGTTGTGCCATATATACCGTTTCTGTTATCCAACCATTCAAGAATGCATTCTTTACATCTAGTTGAAGTATCTTCCAATTCTTGGAAGAGGCAATACTAAGCAAAACCCTAATAGTAGGCATCTTTGCCACAGGAGAGAAGGTCTCCTCATAATCAATTCCCTGAGTTTGTGCAAAGCCTTTTGCTACAAGCCTTGTCTTATACCTGTTAATGGAACCATCAGAATTCTTCTTGAGTTTATAGACCCATCTTGAGCCTATTACCTTCATGGATGAAGTCTTGGGCACCAAATCCCAAGTGTTGTTCTCCTCAAGTGCTTCAATCTCTTCCTTCATTGCATGCTTCCATTCTGTTTTTGCTTTGGCCTCTTCAAATGATGATGGCTCCTCTTGGTTTATGTCCTGTGCTATGTAGATAGAATGTTTAGTTACTAATGAGGTGTCAAACCCATACCTTTCTGGTTTTTTCTTTTCCCTCATAGATCTTCTTAGGCCATGATGTGATGATTCTGCCTCATGTCCAAGTTCTTGCAATTTTGCTTTACCTTTAGACTTCCATGCTTTGATCTTTTCCATGTGAGATTCTTCATCATCCTATGAGGTGTCTTGTTCTTCAATCTTTGGTTGTTCTCTACCAAGCTTTGGAAAATTTTCTTCAAGATTATATGGTAAATTGACCATCCTGCATGAATCTTCATACCATGAATCGTTTTCATCAAAAACTACATCTCTGCTTACCAAGAATCCTTTGTTGGTAGGGTTGTATAACCTGTAACCCTTTTGATTGTTGTCATATCCAATAAATACACACCTTTCTGCCTTTTGGATCCATCTTGCCTTTTACTTGTGAAGGAACATGAGCAAAAGCAATACATCCAAAAATTTTACAATGATCTAATCTTGGTCTTCTTCCATTCCAAGCCTCATATGGAGTCATCCCATCAAGGGATTTTGAAGGCAACCTGTTAATCAAGTAAGTGGCTGTAGATACAGCCTCAACCCATAGATAATTAGGAAAATGCTTTTCATTTAACATGGACCTTGGAACTTCAACAATGGTCTTATTCCTCCTTTCTACCACTCCATTTTGCTCAGGAGTGTACCTTGTAGTTACCTCTCTTTCGATTCCTCTTTGTTGAAGAAAAGAATCAAACTCATGGGAGAAGTATTCTCCCCCTCCATCTGACCTTAGCCTTTTTAGTGATTTACCTGTTTGATTCTCCACAAGAGCCAAATATCTTTTGAAACATGAAAAAACTTCATCTTTGTGTTTCATAAAGAATAGGATAGTCCATCTGCTGCAATCATCAATAAAGGAGACATAATACCTTGATCCAGATATTGAAGCTTCCTTACTAGGTCTCCATACATCTGTATGAACCAACTCCAAGAGTTCTCCATGCATATAACCTTTCTTCATGAATGGTAACCTGTGAGACTTCCCAAATTGACATGCACTACACTTATAAATCATATGTTGTTTTGACAAATTAGGTAGTCCAAGTACACTGTGGTCCGTGCAAATTTGCTTTAATGACCTTTCACCAATATGTTCTAACCTTTTGTGCCATACTTCCAATTCTGTGAGTGTCTGACTACCATAATTAAAGAGAGCAATATTTCTAGTGTCTTGGAATTCAAATGTGAACAATCTACCTGCCTTTTCACCTTTTGCAATTCTTTTGAATCCTTGACTTGGATCTTCAACAAATGCTCTTGCTTTTGTGAACCTGACTTGCAACCCTTTCTCTACTAGCTGCCCAACACTTATCAAATTCTTTGTAATGGTAGGGACATAGAGTACCTTATTGAGTAGGTTGATGTTTCCATCACGTGCTTTGACATTGCCTATTCTCTCCACAGGATGTTTTGTGTGATCTCTTGTTTGTACCTCATGCTTATTCCTTGGATCTTCTAAATCTGATAGGAGTGCCACATTTCCTGCCACATGATTTGAACAACCTGAATCTATGTAGAAAACATGCTCATCAGATTTACCTTGTGGCATAGCCATGTTCATGATCAATAATGAATCCTCTTTGTTTGAGTCTTTTGTGTAGCTATTGAAGTCTCTCCTTCCTTTGTAGCCTCCTTGATAGTTTGAATGATTGTAGCTGTTGTAGTTGGCATGATAATTGTTGAACCTTCCTCTTGAGTAGCCATAACTTCCTCTATTGTATCCTCTGCCTCTTTGATTCCTGGAATTCCTAAAGAAATTTTTAGTTGTATGATTAGTTAATCCACAGCTAGAACATGAGTTGGAGTCATGGGATTTCCCCCTGCCTTGTCTACCTCCTCTTCCTCTACCTCTGCCATGTCTTCCTCTACCTGCATAGTTAGCTTGATATGTACCTAATTCATCATCCACTTTCTTTGCCTTTCCTTTGTTATCTTTGGACTTGCTTTTATCAGTGTATAAAGTTGAAGATTGATTACCTTTAGAGCTTTCTCCATTTTTGATAAGCTTTGCCTCTTGAGTAAGTAGTTGTCCAATGAGTGTATTGAAATCAGGTACATGCATGTCCATGTACAAATCCATAGCTGTGGTGAATGCTTCCCACTTGTCATCTGCCTTCAAGCCATTGATGACCTGCCTTACAATTTGCTCTTCATCTATTACCTCTCCAATGCTTCCCAACTGATGTGCTATGTCCTTGAGCTTTGTGACAAAATCAGTCACATTTTGTTTGGGAGCCTTCTTGAGAGTTGTGAAATCCAGCCATAGTTGATGCTTCCTAGCTTTAGTACTTCAAGAGAAGAAGGCTTCAAGTGCATCCCACACTTCTTGAGATGTCTTACAACTTCTAATGTGAGGCAACAAAAAATCTGAGATAGGTTTGAGGAGATAAGACCTTGCAAGTGCATCCTTGGAGCACCATGTGCTCAATCTTTCTTGCTCTTCTTGTGTTGGTTGACTTTTGTTCATGAAACTTGGCATAACTTCATCTCCAGCCACATAACCATATAAACTTCTACCTTGGAGATAAGCTTCCATTCTTAATGACCAAGCTGAGTAGTTACCTCTGTCCAATTTGTCAATTAATGAAGGAAATCCATCTGCCATCCTTGCTCTGATACCACTGTGAAGAGATGGATAGGTATGTGCTTGAAGATGAAGAGTCATTGCAAAATCCTTGATCTACACCAGCCAAATGAACTCCAGGAGTATGTGGTGGGCCTTTTTAGCTTGCCAATGGATGTATTAGACACACTATGTACCTTGGAAGATCACTCTCAAAAAGATAGATCAAAACAGATAAGTTGGAGTTAGCTCAGAGGTGAAGAACTTGCTATTTTGGTTCATACACCTGTCGAGTGTTTTGCATAATTATCTGAGCACAGAAGCAATTAGCTTAATTCCTCTTGGAGAAGTCTAGTTAACTTAAAGATCTAACTTTCAAGAGTAGTCTCATAAAAAATAATGAGGCACACAATGAGAATGATGTTTAGCAAGTGATGACATCATCCCGATTTTCACGGGCTGCTACAGTAATGAGACCAGTGAGCAGAAAAATGAACATAACTCCAGATTTAAGAATCCAATGATTATGAAATTTTGTATGCTTATACTAGACAGTATGTTGAATTTTACAAGCATTAAATCATTGAATTTGGGTAAGTACACACTGAGAAACAGCTCTGACAAGATGAGTAAAAAAGTCGGGTACCTAACAGAGAAGTGAAAATGAACATACACTGTTGACTTCAATTGAACATAACTGAAGATTGAAACACCCAAATGAAATGAAATTTGGGGAGCATATAGTAGACTTATAGAGCTAACTTTACCAAGTTAAATCATGGAAAATGATGCACCAAGCTCAGAGAAACCATCTCTGCAATCTGACTGAGAAAACTGAGGGATATGGCAGTGAGTAGTACACTTCACAAAAACATGGAAATATGAACTCAAATGATCCTTAAAATGAAAGTATATTGCTTGTACAATACAATTGACTTACTGATACATATGTGTACCTTGGAATCACACCTTGATATGGCATAAAGCTCAGCTCTTGGAGGTCTTGACATAGGTCTCTCTAACCACGACTAAAACTGCCATCTATTTATAGTTGAGCTTGGGAGGCTAACTTCCCTCAATCACTCTCCAATTAATTAGTGATTGTTTTGATTCTCTATCTACCACAAATCATGAATTCGTGGCTCCTCTTTCCTTTTTTGATCAAGTGGACTCAACCACTTAAGATTCTTTCACTTTTACATTAAGTAAAGTCTTCAAAAGTTACAAGAGGTAGTTCAAAAGTGAACTTTACATAGTCTTCATTTTAAGGCTTCTTCTATGACTTTGTGGGACTCAAGCCAATACTTAGGCTTGTCATAGATTTGCTCCAACATTTCAATGGTATTAAAGCTAGATCAAGATGGGTGATGACTTTCCCTCAATGATCGAGAAGCTTGATCGACACAACTACGCGGCTTGGCAAATCAGGATGGAGGCCTATTTGCAAGGTAGAAATCTTTATGGAATTGTAGCAGGTGATGAAGCTATGCCTATTTCAAGATCCAAAGGAGGACCTACACAAGAGGAGACAGATAAGCTCACACTTTGTTGTGCAAGGGATGCTCAAGCAAGGTCGTAAATACTAAACTCTATCTCTGACTTTCTATTACCACATATTAGAGGATGCAAGACATCTCAAGATACTTGGGATGCCCTCGAGACTTTCTTTTCTGCTAGTACCAAAGCAAGAAAGAACCATCTTTGGAAGGAGTTCAACCAAATGAAGAAGACACCTAAACAAACCATCACAGAGTTTGTTACCAAGGTCAAAGAGGTTGCGGATCAGTTAGCATCCATTGGAGAGCTGATTAAAGAAGAGGTCATCATGAGGCAAATTCTCAACGACATTTGAAGTGATAAGCAATGACAATCCTTCACGACGGCTTATGATCTCATCATGGATGTGCAAACTCCAGACTTCAACATCTTTCTTGGACAACTCTTCAATCAAGAAGCCAACAATAGCATAAAGGAAGGTAACTCTTATCATGGTTATTCAACTAGTGCTCTATATGCAGATAAGAAGGATAAGAGGCAGAAAGGTAAGAAGAAGGAAGAAGATGAAGAAGAGACTTCTCAAGCTAACTTTGCAAGCAAGAGCAAGTGGAAAGGGAAGAAGAAAGGACCAAAGCAAGATAAAGCCAAAGATCAAAATGTTCAACCTTGTGCCATATGCGATAAGACCAACCACACCAATCAGAATTGCTGGTTCAATGGGAAGACCCAAAAAGGAAGTGGAAGAGATGGCTATGGCAGCAATAGAGGCAGAGGTGGACACAACTTCAACAATAACAATAGAGGCTATAATAGAAGGGACTACAACAATTATTCAGAAGATCAACCACATGAAGACTCATTGCTTCTCATGAATCTAAGCCACAAAGAAGGTAAAGAAGGTGATCATTTGTTCTACATAGATTTAGGATGTTCGAATCATGTTGCAAGCAACATTGCTCTTCTATCTGATTTGGAAAGTCCAAAGCATAGACATGAAGTGCAAACAGGGGATGACACAAAGCACAATGTGGAGAAGATTGGTAATGTCAAAGCTTCCAATGGCAAGACAAACATTCTAAGTAAGGTTCTCTATGTATCCACTATCCCTAAAAACCTAATAAGTGTAGGGCAAATAGTTGAAAAAGGCTTGCAAGTTAGGATCACCCAACATGGAGCTTTTGTGGAAGATCCATATCAAGGCTTCAAAAAGATCACCCGAGGTGAGAAGCATGGTAGGCTCTTTACTTTTGAAGTAGGAGAAACCAATAACATAGCTCTATTCAACTTTGGGTCTCAAAGCCTAAGTGAGCTTGAAGTATGGCATAAGAGACTTGCTCATGTGAATGAAAGAACCTTGAAGGATATATGCAGGGATCAAAGTGTTCTAGGACTATGGAACATATCAAAGCAACACATGATCAATAGATGTGATGCATGTCAGATTGGGAAGGCACAAAGACAACCATTCAACCACAAAGGCTACATCCACAACAACTTATTGGACTTAGTACATACAGATGTATGGGGACCAAGTCAAGAACCTTCATTGGCAGGATCAAGGTATTATGTCTCGTTTATTGACGACCATAGTAGATGGACTGTTCTATACTTTATCAAGAGTAAGAATGAAGTGTTTGATTGCTTCAAGAAGTATCTTGCACATGTGGAGAATCATACAGGTAGATCACTAAAGAAGCTTAGATCTGATGGAGGGGGAGAATACTTCTCCAAAGAGTTTGATGAGTTCTTGCAGGACAAAGGTATCAAAAGGGAAGTGACTACTAGGTACTCTTCTCAACTAAATGGAATTGTAGAGAGGAGAAACAAGACATTGGTTGGATCAGCCCGAACAATGCTTGAAGAGAAGAAGTTTCCATATTATCTATGGGCAAAAGCTATTTGAACTACTATGTACGTTGTCAATAGACTACCATCCAAATCACTTCAAGGTATGACTCCTTATGAAGCATGACATGGAAGAAAACCTAGTCTTGGACATTGCAAGGTTTTTGGTTGTTTAGCTTATGTTCATGTACCATCACAAATAAGAGGTAAACTAGATGAAAGGGCAACAAAGGCAGTGTTTATTGGATATGATTCAACTCAGATGGGTTACAAGTTCTTCAATCCTTCAACCAAGCAATTCACTACAAGTAGAGATGTTGTGTTTGAAGAACACAGGTCTTGGTATGATGAAGACAAACAAAAGGTAACACTACCATATGATCTTGATTCTAACTCTTATCAATTAGGAAGCAAGCATGATACACACGTCCATGATCCAAGAAGTGATACAGACGATGACCAAGATGAAAGGGAAAAGGACTACAAGCTATGGAAGTCAAGAGGCAAATCAAAGATGCAAGAAGTTGGAGAATGCTCCAAACAAGCACCTAGAAGATCAGCAAGAGAGAAGAAACAACCAAAAAGGTATGGATATGATTCCACATTTGTTATGAAGCATTCAATATACTTGGCAAAAGACTCTATTTCAGAGGAACCCTCAACCTATGAAGAGACAAAGGGAAACCCTAATTGGGAAAAGGCCATGAAAGAAGAAATAGGTGCATTAAAGGAGATGGACACTTGGGATTTGGTTCCAATGTCGTCGAATCAAAAGGTAATTGGTTGCAGATGGGTATATAAAGTTAAAAGAAATTCAGACGGATCAGTTTGCAGGTACAAGCCAAGATTAGTTGACAAAGGATGCTCACAAAATCATGGTATAGACTATGAGGAAACATTCTCACCAGTTGCAAAGATGACTACAATCAGGACATTGATAAGTGTAGCTGCTACAATGAATTGGAGACTCCTCCAACTTGATGTGAAAAATGCATTCTTAAATGGTTGGATAAGTGAAGAGGTATACATGTCACAGCCACTAGGTTTTGAAAACCCTAATCATCCATCTTATGTTTGCAGACTTAAGAAAACATTGTATGGATTGAAACAAGCTCCTAGAGCTTGGCAATACAGGTTAGTTACATATCTTCAAGATCAAGGGTTCAAAGCTAGCAGCTCAGATCCTTCTCTATTTATCAAAAGGGATCACAATGAGGTTATCTATCTATGTGTATATGTAGATGATTATATTGTGACAGGTGATGATCTAAATGGCATTCAAAGGATCAAGAGACACATGCAAGAGGAGTTCAAAATCAATGACCTAGGTGAGCTCATATATTTCCTAGGTATGCAGGTGATATACACAGATGAAGGAATGTATTTGACTCAGAGAAGATACATTCAGGATCTTCTTCTCAAGTTCAAAATGGAGAACACTAAACCTGCAGGTACACCTTTGGAGATGAATCATAAAATTAGTGTTTATGAAGGTGAGAAAATTGAAGACATTAAAGAATATCAAAGCTTGGTAGGTAGCTTGATATATGCTACTCATACAAGGGCAGACATCTCATATAGTGTAGGAGTGCTTAGTCAGTTCATGCACTCACCGAGAAGACCACACATGGATGCGGCTAAGAGAGTACTTAAGTATCTCAAAAGTACAATCAATGAAGGTATATTCTATCCTTACTCTTTAGATTTGGATATCAAAATTTACTTAGATGCAGATTGGGCAAGAGCTGAGGATGATAGAAAAAGTACATCTGGTTACTTAGCATTTGCAGGTTCGAAGCTAGTGTCATGGAGTTCCAAGAAGTAACCAATAGTTGCTTTATCCTCAACTGAAGCATAGTACAGAGGCTTGACCATAGCAACTCAAGAGGCAATATGGTTAAAAGCATTGTATATAGATTTGGGACTTGTGACCTCACATATTTGGAGATAATGTAAGTTCCATGCACCTAGCAGCAAATCCTATTTTCCATGCAAGAACCAAGCACATAGAAGACCATTACCACTTCATCAGGGAGAAGCTCATGGCAAAATAGATTGACATTTCTTTTGTTCCAATTGAAAAGCAAGTAGCAGATATGATGACGAAGGCACTTGATGGAATAAAGCTTTGTAGATTCAAAGCTATGGAAGGTATTCAACCTATCAGAGAATGAAGACTAAAGCATACTTTAGCTTGAGGGAGAGCTGTTGGAACATCAAGATTACACTATGCTTGAGGTGGATTTGATCTACATCAAAGGCTATAGCGTCGAAAGTATCCATTGGACAATACTTTTTCTTATGCTCATTTATTGTATTTTTTGAGAGATTTTTGATGGCTCATTTACCGTTGTAAAAGCCTTGAGCTTTACACATGAAAAGGTAGAAAGATAAAGCCCAAATCCCACGAATTTGTGGTGGTTGAAGTTGCATTCAATCAAGCAATCAATCACCTAAAAGTAGATCAAATGAAATCTTCACATTTCCTAGATTGTAGGAAAGTGAATTGATTCCCTCCAACAACCATTCCCACCTTCATTTGAATTCAAACTTAAATTGTAGAAGTTGTGGAACACTCCTAAAGTCTATATAAAGACTTGAAATCACTTGTAAAATACATGAAAGCAATATACATACACTTGTGACCATCATTGTCTCGCTCCTTCAATTCTCTGCATCATCTTCTTCGCTAATAGTAATCTTGCAGAGGCTGCTGTTCTCTCTCCACAGCTCCAAATGGAGTGCAAGATGGCTCATTGGAAAGGTATTAGTGTCTAGTTTATGCCTATTACATTTAATAGCATTTGGTTCAGTAGATTGGGAGAAATCCGAGTTTTTCTATCTCCTGGTCAATCTCTATGTATTCCTGAAAAATAGGAAGTACCACCGGTGAATGTCTCATTCATTCCTATAGCATATTTTGCTTATTCCTTATACTTTTGTGCATTCTATACACTCAACCTTATGTTTATCACTCCCATAAAAGGATTTTTTCTAATTGTCATCACGTTGGTCGCTATGGGCATTTGAAGTTCATTGTCTCTTCCATTAATAGTGGGTTTTTTGAGCTAGTCGACCCGCGAACCTAGTACCAGTCAAATACACTCAACCAGAGGAGAACATGGAAAGAGCCATAATATCTGCTATGCCTCTAGATAATGTAGAAATAACAAATCAAGGATACGAGCAAACTGAAGGAGAATACTATCCATATGATGCCAGTTTTGTGGAGTATGACCAACAATATTATGGTTATGAAGGATACGACAATCCCTATGGACCAGAGTATGCGAATCTGATGTACACTACACCTAAGGCACCAACACCTATGAGACCACCCATTAGACTGCCTGTGCCAAAAGGAACATGCTATAGATGCAGAGGAGATCACTTCATAAGAGAATGAACTCTACCATTCAACCCACCACCTCCTAGGACATGGGAAGGGTACTGCAATGCGTGTGGAAAAGAACCATCTATTTAGATATTGCCCAAAGAATCCCAATAAGACTCATAATACTACACAGATCAATGTGATAGAAGTGATTGAATCATCGAGAAGTGATAAAGAATACACAGTACCATTAAAAGCCATTACTCGAGTGCAAGCTAAAGGATAGGAGAGAAAGAAATTAGATTCCAAACAAGAGATGAGTAAGGGTCTATAGCCAAAGATATAGGTAGTGGAAGATTCGGAAGATCCATGTGAGAGTAACCAAATGAAGAAGACGCAAAGTTGGAAGACCAGAAGGGAAAAACTTAGAAATAAATGGAGGAAAAATAAAAATAAAGAGGACAAGAAGGATGTACAAGATAGTAGGAAACCGCAGGAATAGGAAGTACAAGATAACACTCCACCTAAGTCCCACACCCAGAAACTAGATAAACCAGGATCAATCCTAGCAGATACAATACCCAAAGACCTGGACATGTGGCTGAAAGCTTATCAATCCAGAATCAAGATGGGACCCAATATAGAGCAACATGAGAAGCTCTACCCACAAGGAGAACTAGAAAAGGAGAGATTGGCTTTATGCAGAAAGCTCATAGAGATAGCCCAAGTCACTCTAGAAAACACTATCCCAGTCCTCCCAGAAACAAGAGTACCAGAGAGCCAATTCAATGAATGCTTTAAAGAAAACGATGAAAACCCAACAGGAACACCTAAAGAGGAAGGTTTAAGGAAGAACAACAAAGCACTAAGGGCCAATCAACTTCTATAATCCCTGAATTAGAAGCCGACTTGCCACAAGATTTGTGGGCAACGATTCAAAAGAACAGATGGAAAAAGAATGAGAGTTCAAAACCACCCTTTGAGGAATTAGACATTGGGAAAACCCAGTCAACTCCAAATGTGGAAGAAGTATATGAAGAGGTTTCCATGTTGGACCGAAATAGGGAGGAGGTACACAACTTTTCCTCTCTACCTAATTATATGGGAGAATACGAGAAAGGGTCCCTAGTTTTTGATGCTCCCACAATTCTAGGCAAGGAAGATGGGTCTTCAGGCAAGACCTCACACAACTTAGCAGAGCTCAAGAAGACCAACGTGCAATGCCTCTTGATTGTGGAAGTACTACGAGTCAAACCACAATTATGGAATTAGTTAGCGGGACAATTGGAATTAGAGACTAAGGAGACTGATAAGAAAAAACAAAGAAATGAAAGTCCCATCTACCATACAAATCCCTATTGATAAAGTCAGAGTAGTGAGGGAGATGAAGGAAATACATGTCTACCCATCGCTTTTAATGGATACATGACTAGAGCCATCTTGGACACCGGAGCGGGTGCATAGCCACAAAGGAAATTTGGGAAAATTGGGAAAAACCTGCCCTATGACCAACACGTATGAAGCTTCAATTAGCAGATGGCCATGTAAAAAGACCCCTAGGAATATTGGAGAAAATTAGATTGACTACCTACGAAGTAGAATTCCAACACACTCTAGCTGTATGTCAATTTGGAAAAGCAAATAATTATGAAATGATATTAGGACGGCCCTTCATGAGACAACTCAGGGTAGTACAAGACTGGGGGAGAGACGATTTATACCTACAACATCAAGGGGCTTCTACCAAGATAAATTTACATACATTTTCATATAGGGACATACTCCCACTACAATGGAATCCCATACACAAGGAAAAGGATGATTTGTCAATTCATAGTGCAGGTTCAAGTGACCAATCATGCATGCACAAAGATGCTCAATTATGGATGTGCAATGAAGCAAAGCGAGAGGAGAAAAAAGCTCAATTATGGCCTATTGGACATCAAAATTACCAACTCGTACATGATCCTATGTATATGCCTCAAGTTTTTCTGGATGAAGCGTTCGAACCACACAGTTGGATGGAATTCTAGCCACCTTAGATGTATGTGTAAATGAGGAGGTATTAACCATGAATGGTTGTGTAGATGAAGAAGGTTATGATGTAAGTTTTTACATGGTAGTCCTTCAGGAAGTGGAGGCAGGAGAATTATTAGAAAAAGAATGGAGGGAGGAGTACGAAAGCATAGAAATGGAGCCAAAATGTGATTCAGAGGAATGATATTTAGAAGAAATTCAAGCTGATGACAAAGGAAGAACACCCAAGGTATTAGCAATAGAAGAAGCTCAGACAAGACCCAACAATAAGGAAACATTAGATAAGGAAGAAAAACCTCCATAACTTTTTGAAGTCCCATAGCACTTCAAAAGATATGAACTAGAGGAGAGGAAGATAGCTATTCAAATGCCCAAAAGGGAGGCAAGAGAAGGAGAAGCATACGATAACAAGGAACAAATTAAGAAAGTAATAGTGACCATGGAAGATGGAGAAGAAAGATGTACTTATATAGGAAAGGATGTGTCGCCAGAAGAGGAAGAGGAACTGATAAACCTAATTTGAGATTATCGAGATGTGTTTGCATGGACCTACAAGGACCTTAAAGGTGTAGATCCATCCATATGTTCTAATCAAATCCTAATGACACCTGATGCAAAACCATCAAAGCAACGCCCTTATAATTATAATGATGTCTACCCAGCAAAAATTAAGGAGGAGATAGACAAACTGTTAGCAACCGGATTCATTTATGAAATAGAACACACAAAATGGGTGTCACCATTAGTGGTCGTACCTAAGAAAAATGGAAAGTTGAGAGTGTGTATTAACGTTAAGAAGGTAAATGCAACCATCATCCGTGATAGCTACCCATTACCTATCACTGATCATCTCTTAGAAAGAGTTTCGGTTAAGGAAGTCTATAACTTCTTAGATGGATTCTCCGGATACAATCAAGTAGCTATGGCGACAGAGGATCAACATAAGACAACATTCACGATTGAATGGGGAGTCTACACTTTTAGAGTGATGCCATTCGGGCTCACCAATGCCCTTGCCACTTTTCAAAGGTTGATGTGTCATTTATTTAAGGAATTCCTAAGGAAGAGTATGGAAGTCTACATAGATGACTCATGCACATACTCAAGTTAGAGACATGAGCACATTCCGGAGTTACAAAGGATATTTGAGAAGTTTCGGCAATATCGAGTGTGCTTGAATCCTAAAAAATGCATCTTTATGGTGAGACAAGGGAAGATCCTAGGACATATCATATCTAAGAACGGAATTTCTACTGACGAGGATAAGGTTAAGGTAATCTTGGAGTTACCAAGTCCAAAAAATGCTAAGGAAGTGCAAGCTTTTATGGGTCATTGTGGATACTATCGTAGATTCATTCACATGTATGCCATAATTGCGAAGCCCCTATATGGACTATTAACCCAATTTACTGTCACGAGGAAGGAGATAAGGAAGAGAGCTCACACACACACTCTCACTCTCAAGGAGAAGCACACACACAAATTGAGACAGGGAAGAATGATCTTCTTCTTCTTCTTCTTCTTCTATTACATAAAAGGAATGTACAAGAATGACCTAAAAACAAGAATACAAAAAGTGCAATATATAAAGACCAGTACATAAGGAAAAACCTAATGTCCACGAATGAGTGAGCTGGCAAGAAACAAATGTGCCATCACTCTCGGTAGATAAATCTAATAAAGCTCAATGAAGTATCCCTGACATATACCGGCGTGCCCACTATAGATGTCAGAGAAACAAAAAACTGGTACGTGTCATCCTGGATCATCACATGTTGAGCTTGATATCTCAACACTCCCCCTCAAGCTCAACGCCATATCCTGTAATCCAAGCATCTTCCGAAACTTCTTCAACTTCTCAGCTCCAAGTGCTTTGGTGAAAATATCAGCAACCTGCTCATCTGTTCTCACATAAACAAGATCAATATCACCTGCTAATACCTTCTCTCTGATGAAGTGATAATGTACCTCGATATGCTTTGTTCTAGTATGGAAAACAGGGCTCCATGCTAACTGTATGCTGCTAAGATTATCACAATAGATAGTGATAGGCTTTTGCACTTCCACACCTAAATCTGCAAGTAACATCTCCAGCCATGATGCCTCACATGCTGCCATTGCAGCACCTCTATATTCAGCCTCTGTACTCGACAAAGCAACAGTGGGTTGCTTCTTACTGCTCCATGTAGTAGCTGCACCTCCAAGTGAGAAAAGAAAGCCACTAGTAGATCTTCTATCTGGAGTACTACCAGCCCAATCTGCATCGGTGTATCCATGAACCTGCAAATCTACACCAGCTTCATAAAACAATGCATAATCCAAAGTAGCACTCACATAACGTAGAGTGCGCCTCAGAGCATCCAAATGATCTGCATCACACATAGAAAACCCAATGCTGGTTAAGTAATCAGCAATCATGCAATTGGAAGGCTCCAAAATGAATGAAATGCCAGATAACACAGCCACATAGCCAATAAAGAAAGGACCATCTCAAGAAGAAGTTCATATATTAAGGATGAATGAAGAAATGCAGATTCAAATTACAGAAACTGACTTGGATGGAGAAGTTACATTGAAAAGGCCCAGAAAAGAGAAAGAATAGGAAGAAGTGGAGGAGCAAGAACCATTCACTCCTATCACAGTGGTAGCAGAGCCTTCTCCACTGGATGTTACATTCCAGGGAAGTGCTACGACGTCTCCAACACAGGAAGAAAAAGAAAAGGAAAATCAGATACATCTTCAAATTAGACAACCACATAATGAGAAAATACACATGGATCAAGGCAAAGATGTACTCACAGGGGAAGCACCAAGTATCCCCAAGACATGGCTAAATGTGGACGTGGCTCAATTCAAGCCCATGGACACTCAACAACAATTGATAAATGTAGACAATGAGTATGACAAGGCCCTAAGGGAACGAAATCAATTTCAAATAATAAGTGAAAAACTCTTTGCACAAGTGATAGAAGTTCAACAGGCACTTACTACTAAGGAGAAAGAAGCTCATGAAGCCATGGAAAAATTCAATGTGCTAATGAATGACAATCAAAAGCTCCAAGACCAACTCAAAGAACTACAAAGTAAGTATGAAGCCGGTGAAGCTGAGAAAGCAGGGATGACTACAAGAAGCAAACTTCTGGAATCACAAATAAAGGTATACATGGAGGAAGCAGATAACTTAAGAAGCCAAAATAAAGAACTTATGACCGCTATTCTATGCAACCAACCAATAGAGGCACCAGACGTCAATAAACAATACACAATCATTGGAAGTGCAAATTGCAAAGTATGAAGATTAGCTAAAACAAACCCTACAAGAAGAATGGGAAAAGAAGTACATGTTTGATATGAATGAACTCATAAAGAGATGGAAGACTGCAGAAGACAAGCTTCTCATGATATATAATGAAGATGTTGATCAAAGTGCTGCTATACAACAAGAACTCCTGAACACCAAGGAAGCACTAACAAAAGCGGCCAATGAGATGAAGGAAAAAGATGAAATCATAGACAAGTTAAAGGCTCAATTAGCACAGCAAGATACAACGGGGACACCGGTAGTTCCAAGCTCCCAAGCGGCTACTGTGGAGACTAAGGTACGTCCTCTTTCTCCCCCATGCATCATTCACCTATAAGTGAGGAAGCAGATCTGAGCATTGAATGACATAATTGGACTATTGCAGAACTAAGCCAACATGAGTTGGCACTATTGGTGTCCCAGCTTATAGAGCAGTTTAAAGATCAAGTGGTGGTCATGAGAGAAGCCAAGATTGAAAGCAAAAGCTTGGAACAAATTTTGAAGCCACAATATCCCTTATGGCTTGCTAAAAGAGGAGACACAACAATATATCAAGAAAGTAACAAATAAAGAACCTGATCATGATCTGCAATTCAACCTGAACATGTTTACATATACACAAGAAGAGTTTGATAAGGTAGATCCAGTATGGAGATGAAAGTTCTTAGAGAAGAATCCAACCTTAAAGGTACACTGGGAGTCAGCACCATATGTGCTACAGATTAACCCATCTTTTTGCCCATTACCTCGAAGACGCACCTGGACGCAATTTTGGGAAGCACCGCGCCAGGGTACTGTAAATAATCAATGGCTAAACTATCCACTACTACCTAGTCCACCTCACAATTATCTACCAACCAAAGAATACATGGTACATACCATAGAATTTTGGTTATCCAAATATGCGACCGTACGAGATTTAGCCATCAAAATGCCCAATAATATTAAGTACATTTCTGAAGGTATTCCAACACGTGCAGTACACCTTTTTGAATTTTATCGGCATTAATGAGAGTGCGGATGCCATAATTTTTGATTTATCTACTACTCCAAGTCAATTAACTATAATGGCAATATACTCACGGCTCATGTTTCTATCGAGTCCATACATGCAAATGTTTGAGGAAGCTTTCCTTACAGGATTTTTTAAGATGGACTCAGAGATAAACATATCTTCCAATTTAAATGCAAGACTTGTGGTCTCCGAGCTCAGCTTTTTTGCAGATCATAGGCAGCACCAGATGATGGAGTAAAGTCAACACAATGGAAAGAGCTGATGATATGTGAAGCCAATTCGCTAAATCACATAGAGCAAAAGGTGATACAAATTTACTCAGGTTGCCACAAAAAGCTTGTCCGAGATGACAGAGTTCAAGAGGAGGGACGTGTGGAGGGAGAATCGAGCAAAAAGAGAAGAAGAAGATCAAAGAATAAAACAATGCAATAAGAAAGAACTAAGAAAGAACCACCTAGATGCATGCATGGTAGCCCAACTTAACACAACAACCCAAATTTATGAATATAAAGAATACCAAGGGGCTTACAAAAGCAAAGGACTTAGATCAGATAAGGTAACAAATTCATTGGCAATCCTTATCACTTCTTCAACCATTGGGTGCGTGTACTAAGGAGCTATAAACAAACTGCAGACAAGAAGCAAAGCGTGTCAAGGGATGACAGAGACAAAGAGGGGGAGAGTGTTGCAGAGTAAAGAAGCACAAAAGAGGAGCCCCCAAAGATTTTTGGATTACAAACATAATTTTTCTTCTTCAAAATCCTATGAAACTCCCTTGAAGCTATGTAAATGCACTAGAGGAGTCCTCTAGATGCATAAGCCAAATCATTGTAACATAACTCTTGTAAAATATTAGGAATTTAGAGTTAGTCAATAAAAGTGCCAGTCTGTTGTGTGAAGGGATCATGTTTGGGGCACATGTATATAAGTCACTTTGTGACTCTTGTAAACAACTTTTTGCCATTGTGAAAGATGAACAAAAATTTTGAATTTTCTTCTTTCCTACTGATTTTCTCCTTCTCCATGATCTTTTGTGTGTGTAATGCTTGAAATGTGTGTGTGGGACTGTTATCTACCCCTTCCCATTGCTTTGAGCTATTGTAGTGTGTGTGTGTGTGCCATAACGAGTTGTGGAGTGAGTGTTGGTGTTTCCTGCCATTCACTATTTTGCCCATAACTTGAAGCACATTTGTCAGATTTGACTCAAAATACCACTAATAGATGTGTCTCATCGAGAGCTTCGGAACCTTCTATTGGTCATATTCATAGTTTAGAGCTAAAAGAAAAGTTCAGATTTGTGCTTACTACTGTAAATGGTATCACGACATGCATTTTCAAAGGATTAGTCAGTTGGAGAGGTAGTTGAATTTATTCACATGCATTGTAGCTTAAACACTTCACTTACCAACATGTGTGCACATGCCTCCATACACTTGGTTCTTGTGGTTCCTCGGATTAATAATTAAACGTGTATTAATCCACCACTATATGCACTTGTGGGGCGATTGAGGTCTAGTCTCATCAACACAAGTCCCTAAGGTGTCATGACTGTTAGGCCGCCGGATTGGCACATTGTAATTTTATATTTTTCATATACCGCACGTACTGAAAGGTCATAGCAAAGTGATGTAAACCTTTTACCTATTAATGAAGAGACATTACAGGATTCTCCGATGTTAGAGGAGACGGGATTGCCAGATTGTCTGTCTGGGCGATTTGCGACCTTGTGGAGACGTTGTAGTGCAGATTACAGATATTCTGAGTACTGTCACTCTGTCTTTGTTGACTCACAGTAATTCTTTATTAACACAATAATGTTATGTTCACATTAATAAGTCTGTGCGACTGTGATCATTAATTCGTGCGTTAAATACAGTGTAAGGAATAACCGAAATACGAACAATAATACGGTGTAGAAGAAGTTATACTGGATAGTAGTGTGCTGCTTAATTTGATAGCTAAGTTGGGAAAATCAGATAAAGGGCCTCTGCATTGTCAGACCCCTACCATCCCCAAGAACCCGAAAGAGTTTAAAAGCGGACGTGGCGGAAGTTACCGTTTTAACACTGGCGTCGTCTGTGGGAAGATGGCAATAGATTGAGAATAATTAGTAAGGTAGAGCAGCACGTAAGGCAAGCGGTGCAGAGGTGATATATGTCGGTTACTCGGTTCGACGAGTCTTATCCGAAGTATAGGAGAGACCAGCATCCCTGCGCAGTTCCAAATCTATTAAGGACACCCCCAGGTGGTAGAAGTGCACGCCATTTAAGCCCAATTGTCGAAGGATCGGAGCCAGTTAGCAGTGATTCCGGTACCAGTGCGGTGACCCATAATGATATTTTAGTAGATTCTGGTGTGATTCCGATACTTTCGGAAATAGGTACAGTGACTTCTAAGTGTACAAAGACACAGTGCGCAGTTGGTTCGACATTATCTGGTCAAAATTTGACTATTTTTGGTGATAACGTTGTATTACCAAGTGGGACTGTTTCCGATGAAAAGACAACCTGGTGCGGTGAAAGTTCGACAAGTTCCGGTGGGAGTTGGGTGCCATTTAGTGGGAATCTGAAGTTTTTCGGTGACACCGCAGTACTACCTAGTGGATCCTTGTTACGTTCACCACTATTCCGTGCAAGCCTCCCTAGTTTCGATACCAAAGCTGAGGATAGGTTATTTGATTTGGAGATAAGTAAGAGATTCAACGCTATTTTTGAGACGGAAGGTGAGCCGTCTGATAATACAGTTTCTGAGGGACCAGAGACACCTCCTCACCCTACAGATAACAACAATACTACTCATAATAGCAACATGAGTGGTTCACAGTCTCAGCAGCAGACACCCTGTTGACAGTATACGGGAAGAAGCAAGTACGGACACACATGCAGATCTAGCACTAAGGCAACCCTTCATTTTTTTTCAAAACCCTTACATCATTTTTAAGTGATTCTCATCACTAAAAACCCTTGTAAATATCATTTCACCTTTTTGTAGCTCCATTTTGTACAAGCCGAGGAGTCCTCGAGCTTGGGGAGCCTTAGAAGTAGTTGCCTGCCAATTTTCATAACTTTTAGATCTCGTTTGAGCCCTCAAATAAGCCCTGGAACCTAATTTTTAACTAAGCCGGACACTAGGTCTGGACAGGGCCAAAGCTAGTCAAAAACTATAAATAGAGCTAGAGAGCTCATTTTTGGGCTAGCTTCTTGTAGTCTTGAGCTTGTATGAGAACTTTGTTGCAATAGAAGTGATTCCATTGTCTTACTCTCTTTGTTCTTGCCGTGTGTGTGCGTGTGCATGTATGTGTGTGCATGCTTGTGTGCTTCTCACTCACGCACTTGTGCTTCCACTTGCTCGTGGTCTTCATACCATCCTCACGTCTTCCCGGATTGACATTAAAGGAGGTGCTACTCATCACTGAGCTACACCAAATTTTGGCGCCGTTGCCGGGGATCGAGCTTTTGAGGACGAGCGTGTGATGGTAAGACGTAGAGAGGACGCGTTGGAATGGTAAGTAGTAGGTAAATTTCTGATTTTTCTCCATCTCCATCTTCATCTTCACCTCCTTCTCCATCTCCACCTCCACCTCCTTCTCCACTACATATTCCCTCTTCCTTATCATTCCCTCATTTGTTGTGTGCGATTTTGAGAGAGAGCGAGTGTGTGTGCTTGTCTTTGTGTGTTTTTTTGCATGTTTCTTGCAGGTGGCAGCTCCATCATCATCTCCAGCAAGCTCAGCAGGTACAGAATTTGTCTGCACAGTCCCCGAGGCGTTGAGCTCGAGCTATCGCGACACTCCGAAAATTTCACCCAATCACGATTCTGAGTGCACCACGACACTGCGCAGGCTTAGAGCTCCCAGGATCACTAGACAGAACAGAAAAATTCACCATATCCCGAGCTATCGCGACACCTCACGACCTATCGCGACACCTCACGACCTATCGCGACACTTCACGACCTATCGCGACACCTCACGACCTATCGCGACACTTCACGACCTATCGCGACACCTCACGACCTATCGCGACACCTCACGACCTATCGCGACACCTCACGAGCTATCGCGACACTTCGACCTATCGCGACACCTCACGACCTATCGCGACACCTCACGAGCTATCGCGACACTTCGACCTATCGCGACACCTCACGACCTATCGCGACACCTCACGAGCTATCGCGACACCTCGACCTATCGCGACACTTCACGACCTATCGCGACACCTCGACCTATCGCGACACTTCACGACCTATCGCGACACCTCACGAGCTATCGTGACACTTCGACCTATCGCGACACCTCGACCCGACCTATCGCGATACACGGCCTTTAACGCATGAAAATTTAGGGTTATTTTTTGAGTGATTGGAAGGGTAGTTGAGCTTAATTTTAGGCACCTTGGTATAACTTTAGAACCTTGGAAGTGGGCAAAAGGCCTAGAAACCAGAGAGGGATCTCCTGAACCCTGAGAGCCTGTTTTGACCCTTTAGTGCCTGAATGGTCATAACTTGACCATACGAACTCCGATTGATGAGATTTTGGTCTCGTTGGAAAGCTCGTTGAAAATCCTACGTGGACCTCGACTGATTTTTGTAAGAATCATACGCGGAGTTTTAGAACATGCATTTTTAAGTTGACCTTTAGGTGGAACTAAGTGGTCCTCAGATTCAGGGGGTGCAGTGAGTTACACCAGGGGGACTAAAATTATTGATGTGTGTCTTTCAATTACTTGTGGTAATAGAGCTATACTAATGGGTGAGCTTTTGCAGGAACTTTGTGTGCACTCAACGCAATCCAAAGCAAGCTAGCAAGGGTGAGTACCAAGCTTGGGAGAAGGCTTCCTGGGCTTGTGTAGCAGTCTGGTCAACTAGCTAATTGAGGTTGGAAGATCTCTCAACCCTCCTTTGTCAATTCCTAGCCTAGGCTAAGTACGACTTAGGTGTGGTAATTAATTAGGGCAACGTTAGGCACGAATCAAGTCCAAGAGTATTAATCAACCAAGTGTCAAGAAGTAAATAGGTCCTAAGTGCGAAAACCCTAAGGGACAAAAGGTAAACGGGAATCGATCACTTATCAAGTGCGGAAATTCACTTAAGTACTCCTGACGACGCGATTTCAGACAAGACCATAAACATAATATTCAACTCAAAAGAACAAAGTGATTGGTGCAACTTAACTTGCAACGAGAGTGTGCTTGAGTCCAAGGGGGTAGATAAATCAGGCATATGAACCTTAGATCAGGCAGACACTTAGGCCGAGACCGACAAGGCCTCAGATCTTCTGAAGCTAGTGTCAATCACACTGCCAGGTCTTGGGCCCAGCAGTTGAGTGATTACCCATACACTCCCAGATCAGAAACAAGTGATTCTGAGATGTCCTATCACATGGAAAGACCAGTAGGTAGCTCAGGGGTGGCTTATCTAGAAAAGCTAGAGGGACCTTACAAGACTCAATTGGAATACATCAGGACGAATCGTCTAGGTGCTCGCATCTACGAAGACGGACTGAGAAGATCTGTGGTCCAGATGAAGAACCCCGATCAACCCCATGGACTAGAACACCCGGTAGTGAAGTTGACCAACTCAACTGGTGAAGTCCATGAAGAATTATTTCGATGGCACGGGAGACCCTTATGACCATGTGGCAGAATTTCGGCAAGTATTGAAAGCTGAACAGGTAGAGGACCTATTCACACAATATAATGCTTTCGGTCTAACTCTTAGGAACACCGCTCTTACGTGGTTTCAACCACTAAATGAGAGGCATTTCAGAAACATAGACCAGCTCTTAGAGGCATTTATTGTTGAGTTTTCTAAGAGTGGAATCAGGCATAACACCTCCTCACTAATTCACAGCTTCAAACAAACACCTCAAGAGACGGTCAGACTAGCTGGAAGAAGATTTAGACAGTACCTGGAGAGATGCCCGATGCCGGAGTTACCCACACCAGCCAAACAAGTGGCCTTGTTCCTAGATGGATTGTTGAGCACTAAGCTCAGGTCATATGTGTACCTGAAGGACCCCAGAACGATAGAAGAGTGCGTGCGCATGTGCATAGACATTGAGGACAATCTAGGTGAGGAATTAGAACTATCAAAAATCTATAAGGATTCTGATAGCTCTAGTAACCTGACATCTGGTCAATCCACATCCATCGAGGAACTTGTAGAGAAGGTAGCCCGAAAACTAGGTGTCTCTAGCAAGCAAATTCCGAGATTTGCCCCAGTTAAGCGGTGTTACAATTGTGGCGGTGAACATATGGCAAGTGTATGTCCCATTATGGCCCAACCCCAGGCGAATCCTAGTAGCCAGTACTGCACCATAGAGCGCAGGTACACCAACCACACTGCACAAGACTGCCCATATAACAAACAAACTGTTAGGCAAAATTATCCTCAGCCATATCCACAACATGGTAGATACCAGAATCAGTACCCACCACAACAATACAACAGACCACAACAAACTTATCAGCCACCTTACCAAGGGCAGCAGAGACCTCAACCAGTCCTAGTACAACAACCCCCTGCTCCCACCAATGTGATCCCAGTGAAATATGCATCTACTGAAGAAAATCCGAATAGAGCCATAGTCCCAGTCACCCCATTGCTATCAGACAGTGATCCAAGTGACCATAGTTTTGACTCCACACATATGGATAGCCCACAGGCTTACTACATGCAGTCACCCGAGCATAACGAGTCATACTATTATGAGGACCCAAGTGAAAATAGTAGGGAACCTGAGTATGCTAATGTCATGTACACAAACCCCAACTCTAGACCTCAACCTAGGCAGGTACGACCCCCATTTCCTAGAGGACCATGCTTCAGATGTCATGGAGATCACCTTATACGTGATTGTCCACTGCCTGTCCCTACACAACCTCAACCAATAACCATTCAGGGTTTTTGTCAAGACTGCGGGAAAGAACATCTCCTACAAGATTGCCCAAAGAACCCTAATAACATGCCTAAAATCACTCCTATCAATGTTGTTGGGTTAGTTGTAGACTCCACAGGGAGTGTGACTTCCACTGCACCTGTGCAGGTGATCACAAGAGCCCAGGCACTTCAACAACACCAAGGTGTTGGTCCGGAAAAGAGCCCCGAGGTGAGTGAAACAGAGAGCATAACCAAAAAGAGGACTAGAGCTTGGAAGGATAGTCGTGAAAGAATGAAGAGGCAATGGGCAAAAAAGATAAACGAACTTGAAGAAAGCCTGAGAGAAACCAAGGCAAAAATCACAGAGATCACATCTCAACCGCACTCCCACACACTTCCACCACTACCATCCCCATCACCCTCCATTCCTCCACCCTCTAATACACCCCACGTAACCCACCCACCACCCCGAGTAGGATCAGTATTAGCTGATCCCACTCCTGAAGGCTTGGACATGATGTTCAAGGCCTACCAGGCTCGACTTCAAGAAGGGCCAACAGCTGCAAACCTAGACAAGAGTTACCCTAGAGCAGATTTAGAGATTGAACGGATGAAAATGTGCATGTAAATGGTAGAACAAGCTCAAGCTATACTTGAGACTAGTCAAAAGTTCAATCAGACAAACTCTGTCAAGCCGGATTTGCATTTCCAAGGCTTACTAGAAAGATTAGAGCAGTTGGTAAACAAATCACAAGTTTCTTTACCTCCACAGGCTCAACCAGTTGTTGAAAGAGGAAGCTCGCCACCAAAGGGAGCTTATGTTCCTAATTCCACGGATGCTGGAATACCTCCTTCAATTCAACAGTACTCTCAAGAGTTCTTGCGGGAAATACAAGAAGAGAAATGGGCCAAGGAGAAGGGTGATTCCCCTCCTATTCCTGAGATTGATGATCTTCGTGATCAATTTCCCCAAGACATTCCGTCTATCTATGGAGATCAAACAGAGCAACAAGAGGATGAGAGATTAGATTTTGAATCTAATTGTTTACAAGAGTTTCCTCATTTCACAGGCCCATGGGAATCTGAATCTCTCCAGATCAGAGCCCCCACAATATTGGTAAGAAATGAAGACTCAGTGATTCCAAGAAACACTGATGTTGTGAAGAACACTAAGGTTCAATGTCATCTCACTGTAGAGGAGCTCCTCAAGGCAAAACCGGAGCTCTGGAATCATGTGAAGGATCAGGTTCCAGAACTTGAATCCAATATACCAAAAGTAGGCTCTAAGCAAAAAGTTCCAGAGATACCTCTCGACAAGATAGGGGACATGAGCGAAGGTGAAGAAGGTAACACTTATCTTCTGATCACCTATCAAGGTTACACAACCAAAGCAATTGTGGATTCGGGTGCTGGTGTTGCTATTGCGACCACCTCCTTGTGGAAGCGATGGGGCAAACCCACCTTAAGACCAACGAGAATGAAACTTCAAATGGCAGATGGTCATTTTGAAAGACCTCTCGGATTGCTTGAAGGGATAACTCTAACCACTTGTGGTGTAGAGTTTGAACATACATTTGCTATATGTGACTTTGAGAAAAATAATGTCTACGAGATGATCCTAGGAAGACCCTTCCTACGACAATTGCAAATAGTACAGGATTGGGGAACCAACTCCTTGTACTTACAGCACTTAGGGGTCACCACCAAGGTCAATTTGAAGGATTACACCTTCAGAGATGTACCACCCCTACAGTGGAATCCTATCCACAAAGCGAAAGAAGATTCTATCTCCGTGCATTCTGGAAGTTCACCTAAACCATCCTGGCTGCATGAAGATACTCACTTGTGGATGTGCAAGGTCGCGGAGGAAGAGGAAAAGCGCCTAAAAGCGAGAGAAGAAGGAACTCCCCCAGGAGATAGACCAATAAAAGACCCAGCCTATACACCGATGATATTTCCAGATGAGGAATTTGAGCCTCATGGTTGGGCAGAAATCTTAGCTACCATGGACATTGCAGTCAATGAGGAACAATGGACACCCCATTGTGATGAGGAGGGTTATGATATTTCAGTGTTCATGTGTCAGCCCTTGTTGGAAGAGTGTGATCCTAGTGAGTTCATGGAAGAAGAAGAGAATGACGATGATCTAGAATCCATTGTGATGGATACTTGCTTTGACTCAGAGGAACACTACTTAGAAGACATAGGAGTGTTAACCCAAAAAGAAGAAGAACCCCTTGCGAGTATTAAAACGATAAATTCAAAGAAAGGAAGTGAAGGAGGTCAAAAGAAAAAGAAAAGGAAAGCAGTGAAACAAGAAGAGGAAGAATCATTGTTTGAAGTACCACAAAATTTCAAGAAATATGAAGTGGAAGACCGAAAAATTTTGGTACGAATGCCTAAGAGAGAGGCCATTATAGGAGAAGCATATGACAATAAAGAAAAGACCAAAAAAATTGTAGTGACCATTGAAGGGAACGAAGAGCGATGTACGTACATAGGAGACGACCTAAGTGCAAAAGAAGAATTAGAGCTGGTAGCTCTATTAAGGGAATATAGGGATGTGTTCGCATGGCACTATAGAGACTTGAAAGGAGTAGATCCAGAGATTTGCTCTCATACGATTCCGATGACCGCTGATGCCAAGCCCACCAAACAAAAGCCCTACACATATAATGACAATTATGCAGCCAAAATAAAGGAGGAAATTGACAGGCTGATTGAAGCTGGATTCATCTATGAGATTGAGCACACTGAATGGGTGTCCCCCATTGTAGTGGTGCCCAAGAAGAATGGGAAATTGCGAGTGTGCATTAACCTTAAAAAAGTTAATGCCGCTACGATCAGAGATAGTTATCCACTTCCAATCACCGAACATCTTTTGGAGCGTGTGGCAGGCAAGGAAGTTTATAGCTTCCTTGATGGATTTTCAGGTTACAACCAAGTAGCCATTGCCCCCGAAGATCAACACAAAACGGCCTTTGCCACAGAATGGGGAATCTTTGCATTTCGTGTGATGCCATTTGGGCTCACCAATGCACCTGCAACATTCCAAAGACTCATGTGTCATGTCTTCAAAGAGTTCTTGCGGAAGAGCTTAGAAGTATATGTGGATGATTTATGCGCTCATTCCCAAGAAAGAAGTTACCACATCCCTGAGCTCAGGCAAATCTTCAACAAGTGTAGAGATTATCAAGTGTGTCTGAATCCAGAGAAGTGTGTGTTCATGGTACGACAAGGTAAGATCTTAGGTCACATTGTTTCTAAGAATGGAATTTCAACAGATGAAGACAAAGTAAGAGCAATAGCAGAGTTGCCCAGACCAAGGAATGTTAAAGAGGTACACGCCTTTATGGGCCATTGTGGATATTACCGTAGGTTTATCCACATGTATGCCATCATAGCTAAACCTCTTTATGGGTTGTTAACAAATTTTGAGTGGAACGAGGAATGCGAGACTTCCTTCAACGAGCTGAAGAGACGTTTGTGCACAGCACCAATATTGACTACTCCGGATTGGAGCAAACCCTTCCATGTCCATGTAGATGCCTCCAATCATGCAATAGGATGTGTGCTAGCACAACCCACAGGTGAAGGAAACCTAGATTTGCCGATAGCATATGCTAGTAGGCAATTAAATGCAGCTGAACGAAATTACACCACAACGGAGAGAGAAGGCTTAGGCATGGTATATGCTGTGAAGAAGTTTAGACACTATCTATTAGCCAATAAGTTCAAGTTTTTCACTGATCATCAAGCTTTACTATATTTGGTCAATAAACCTTGCAATACAGGCCGCTTAGTAAGATGGTTCCTCTTACTAATGGAATACGACTTTGAAGTTGTTGTCAGGAAAGGTAGAACCCATCTTAGGGCAGACCATCTTTCTCGCATCACTTCAGGAGAGCCACCGCAAGGAGTGTCTGATGAATTGCCCGATGCTTATCTGTTCAATTTAGAAGTTGTTCCTAAATGGGCAAATAAGTTGGTACCAGTCCTAACCTTCGGGCCTGCAAATAAGAATGTGAAAACAAGCAAAGAGGAAATTGTAAAATCACTAAAGTATCAAATATTGGCCGGAAGTATGTACAAGCAAGATACCGAGGGCGTATTAGCTTGTTGTGTCGAGGACGATGAACATACTAGTTGGTTGCAACAAGCCCATGAGGGACTGTTAGGGAATCACTACTCTAAACAACGAAAATTGCAGAATCTAAAACGTTTAGGAGTGTATTGGCCTAGCATGGACAAAGAAATACAAGAGTGGATTCACAATTGTCCAGTGTGCCAGAAGAGACCCCCAGTGGAACATGCCACTCTTTATCACGTGTCATTAATCCCAGATTGGAGTGCTCCATTGGTCGAGTTCATGAGATCGGGAACATTACCCAATCAGGCTAGTCTTGCAAGAAAACGGAGCATGGAGCAAGAGGCTCAAGACTATGCCTTAGTAGGAGACAACCTATATCGAAGAGGCAAGGATGGTTACCTAAGACTGTGCATTCATGAATCAGACTATTTGAAAGTCTTAGAAGCGGCACACAGCGGTACTGCAGGTGGACACTTTGGGCCTGACAGAGTAATTAAGACCATTCTATTTTCAGGACTTTGGTGGCCCACTCTTCATATGGATGCACATACTTATGTGAAGAGTTGTGACACATGCCAACGTGCCCAATATCCGATAAGAAAAGATGAAATGCCTTTAAGGCCAATGATGGGAGGACGTGCATTTTCAAAGTGGGGTATAGACTTTGTAGGTCCCATCAATCCCCCAGCTAGAAACTCCCATGCAGAATATATTATTGTAGCTACAGATTACCTTACAAAGTGGGTGGAAGTAAAAGCCACGACAAAGAATGATGCTCAAATGACGGCTAAGTTCTTATTCGAAAATGTGTTCACTAGATATGGGTTACCAATAGAGTTGGTTAGTGATAGAGGTACGCACTTCTTGAATGAGGTCATTGAAAATCTCCTTCAAAAATTCATGGTGATACATAAGAAGTCTGCACCCTATCACCCACAAGCTAACGGACAAGCCGAGAGCACGAATAAGATCCTATGTAACGTATTGACGAAACTTGTAAATAATAAACGCTCGGATTGGGACAAACAACTTCATCATGCTGTTTGGGCATACCGATTTGCTTACAAAACGGTACTCAATGCCACCCCATTTCAGATGGTCTTTGGACAAAATGCGGTGCTACCATTAGATTTCCTAATTCCAGCTTTAAGAGTAGCACAAGAGCATGAGTGGAATGGACACGAGTTGTCCTCTAGGATCTTTGACCTAGAGCGTTTAGGTGAGACGAGGCTACGAGCAGCAGCAGGCATCTATGCTGCAAAGAAACGACAAAAGGCATACTTTGATGCCCATGTGAAGGATAAGGGCTTGAAAGCAGGAGATCTAGTTTTAGTGTACACATTGAAACAACACGCAAGAAAGCTAGAAAAGAGAGGCTACTGACCTATGATCATCAATAGGATCTCCACGAGTGGAGCAGTACAACTAGCCACTCTAGAGGGGGATGTTCTCCCAAACTATATTAGCGGGTGCAGAGTCAAGCTGTATCAGGAACCCCTCACGGAGGAAATGCTAAGTCGACTCAATATTGCTAAGCAACGTAAAGAGGAGGAAAAACGAATTCGAGAAGAAGCACAGGCAGAGGCCTTAGAGCGTATCAGACGAATGAAGTTGAGGAGACAAGGGAGGGATCAGCCTGTGACTGACACTCAAGAGTCTCCAGGCTATCACATGGCCATGAGCGAGGCTTCAGGTGAACGTACCCATAAGATAGTGGACCGACGACCTTTTGTGACCCTAGGAATAGGACAAAGAGACAGCACAACAAGCGTGAGGGCTTTAATTGATTCAGGAGCAGCCACAAGTGCAGTTCGGCTTTCTTATTGCCAGCAGCTGCAATTGGAGGTAAAACCCCTAGAAGCATATCTGATAGGATTAGGAGGTGTTGAAACCCCTTGTATGGGAGAGGTGGATCTTCCCCTCTACATACAAGAGATCCTCATGACAGCAAAAGTGCTAGTGTGTGAAGACGAGGATCTGACCGAACCTCTTGTCTTAGGCCAAGACTGGATCTATGATCACGCAGTCAACCTCAACCTAAGAAGTGGACTTCTTCAGGCTGGGGTAGGCCAAAGCCGTCTCACGATTGAATTAGAAAATCAAACACTCCAACCAATAGAACAGGCACCAACTCCTGGTCCCTCCAGGAACCCACATGAAGATAACAATGTTGTTCTTGAACAAACTTCTATGGTGCAGAGGATTGTCAATCTTACTGAAGGTACATGAGCCAATAAGGAGTTCCTAACTGACCCAAAGAAGATTCTAAATGAGCAGACCGAACATCACTCGACACGAAGGAGGCTGCTGATCAAGAGGCAGGAGCGCCAACCCGTGCAACATGGAGCATCTCGTGGCGTGAAGCAGATCTGGATACGCAAGGATGGAAAACCCACAGCTCTAATAGCAGACTCTCAAGGAGACAAGAAACGTGCCTCACCATCAAGGAACAAAGTGAAGAAGCCCCCTAAGATAACCCCTAGGCATACCATTTCTATTTGGGTTCCTAAGAGGTCATTGACGGCCACCCCTAATGCTAGACAGATATGGGTGCCCAAGGCTTGCTTACAAGCCCAAATTACTTCACCTTCAGGCACTAGGATGAAGCAACTTTCACAAGCACTCGTGGCCAACAACTCAGAAAATGAAAAGATATCTACACCTCTCACTGCCTCCACTCCCATCAACCCTAGGAATGTCTGGAAATGGGTACCCAAAAGGTCCCAAATACATCACACTCCCATCCAGAAACCTTCACCTATCTTTAGCTCTAAGAGCTACGACTCCTCTATCCAAGCGTGGAGAATTAAACTGTGTACTAAACCCCCTGACCCTATTCTGTAAATCCGTCCACACTAACACAGGAGCATTCCGAGCCCATTGCATAACCAAAGTATGCATCTAGGATGACACTGACCTTTAATCACCACTCACACCTATCACAAACACTTCACCACTAACCACTGACCTCCGGGATTGTCATGTTAGTATTGTGAAGGGAACACCATTACATCTTGTTTCCTATGCAACACTAATGTGCCCTTCTTCTTCTAGCAGATAAGCAACCTACTCTCATGGCAACAGCGGTAGGCACAAGCTCTCAGGCAGGATCTGGTGTTCCAATCAACTGGGATGCCATGCCGGTGGAGGCCCCACCAACAGCTCGCCCTGAGGAGTTCGTGAATGTGCGAAGGATTCCTATTCCAGATCCACCAAACGGCCTAACCGAAAGAGTAAAGGGACATTCTCACTGGTTCAATGAGATGCCAGGAGATTTGGGAGACGCGGATCATATCTGGGAATCCAAGATGGAATGTGGAGGAGTGTGGTTGTTGAATGCTCCTGAGGACACCCTCCACTTTTAGAATAAAGACAGTACTTCTCTGCACACTAATCGATGACGATGATCGGCTCCATTCTCGAGCGCACACGGAGATTCCTCTTGAAGATTGTTCCGCCCAGCCGCGTGGTGTCTCAATGACTACCCTCTCTCTCTCTACACCCAAAATGGGTCAATGGTCAAGGTTCCTCTCATGAGTGCCACTTGGCACTCATGTGAGCATCATACTCTATATGAATAAGAGGAGGGTCATACCTCTAAATACTATTCATATAGGATACTCCATGTGACATTTCCTTCCCCTTACTTCCATTTTGTCCTCAAAATGGTATTGGAAGGTCTAAAAGAAAGAGAGAAATAATAGAACCACCACTCCCACTATATCCCCATGTATAAAAATACATGGTCCTGTCTCCGTGTTGTTTCCCCATATCCTTCCCCTTAAGAAAACTCTTGGGAAGGTAAAGTGAAACTGGGAAACCGTCTTTGTAGGGTGCTAACCCGCTCCCATGTGGCACTATCTTCTGAACTATCTTTCCACTTTACTAGACACTCTTTATACAAGTGACTCCTTGTCCGTTTCTCTCGAGTGCGTAGTATGCTCTCTGGCTCATGTGGAATAGATTGAACAGAAATAGGCTCTACTACCTCACTATCTGGAATGAGGTTGTCAGATTCACCCAGCCTTTTCTTAAGCCGGCTAACATGAAAAATTGGATGAATTTGACTATTCTCTGGAAGTTGGAGCTGGTAAGCCATCTTTCCTATTCTCTTAAGTATTTGGAAAGGTCCACAATACCTAGGAGATAATTTTGGACAAGGTCCCGTCTTCATGGTTTCAGACCTAGATGGAACTCTAAGATAGACTTGCTCTCCTACCTCAAAGTTGATATCTCTTCTTTGAGGGTCAGCATCGGCTCTAGCCCTATCCTGAGCTTTCCTAATGCTGTCCTTAGCAAGTCTAAGCATATCATTCATTTCTTCCAAGAAGTCCTTTGCAGCTTGAACTTTTTCATTCTGCAAGCCAACTGCATAAAGAGCCCTTGGCTGAAACCCATACATAAGCATAAATGGACTATGCCCAGTGGAAGAGTGCTTGGCACTATTATTATGCAAACTCTACTATAGGTAAGTACTCTTCCCAATTAGTTTGCCTTTCATTCACATATGCTCGAAGCATATCCTCTAGGATTTGGTTAACCCTTTCTGTTTGCCCATCCGACTGTGGATGCTCGGCCGTACTCATGCTAAGCTTTGTATCCAACCTTTTGAAGACCGCTCTCCAAAAGTGGCTAGTAAACTTCCTATCCCGATCAGAAACTATGTCTAAAGGAAGACCATATAACCGGTATAGGTTCTCTACAAAGAGTCTAGCCAACTCAGGTGTCTTCACTGTAGTATGTGTTGGAATAAACCTAGCCACTTTGGTTAACCTATCCACAATTACCCAGACCGAGTCGTGCCCTCTCTGTGTCTTAGGTAAACCGACTATAAAGTCCATGGAGATACTCTCCCACTTCCCATTGGGAATATCCAATGGGTGGAGTAGCCCTCCAATCCTTAATCTTTCAGCTTTGTTGACCTGGCATTTATTGCACTTAAGCACATACTCTAGGACGTCCTTATGAAGTCTAGACCAATAAAACTGCCTCTTAACAAGATCATAAGTCTTGTTAACTCCTGGGTGTCCCGCACTAGGTGTGTCATGACACTCATATAAAATATGCCGTCTCATCTCAGTATCTCTAGGGACACACACCTTACCTTTATATAACAGATATCCATCATGGACACTGTAATTCTTCCACTTGAATCCTTCTTGAGTACCCGTCGATACTCCATCCTCATTGGAAACCCGTATATCACGATCCCCATTCTCTATGGCTTCCCAAATCTCGGAATATGCAGGATCAAGCCTACATTTCCCTCTAATAGACTCAAGTAGCTCACTAGTGATCTGAGTAAAACTCAGTCCATTGAGCATAGGCATGCGGCTAAGTGAATCAGCCACTACATTAAACTTTCCCTTCCTATACCTAAGCTCATAGTCAAACTCTTGAAGGGTCTCTGCCCATCGGGCCTTCCGACCTTTAAGGTCTGTTTGATTAGAGAGCCACTTAATGCTCTCTTGATCAAACACTATCGTAACTTTGGCACCATATAAATAATGACGCCACTTCTTCAAAGCATGGACTATTGCATACAACTCCTTCTCATAGACGGAGTAATTCTTTTGAGCCGGTTCTAGTTTCTTGCTCTCAAAAGCTAATGGTCGACCATCCTGTACTAAAACCGCTCCTATAGCAAAATCACTCGCGTCAGTCTCAACCACAAATGGTTTATTGGGATCTGCTATATGTAAAAGTGGAGCTGTAGCAATTGCTACCTTCAACTTTTCCATACTTTGCTTCTGTTCGTCTCCCCAATGAAAGGCTTTCCCTTTCCCTTTAAGCTGTTCCGTCATCGGGACAGCAGTTTTGGCATAGTTCTTAATGAATCTTCGATAGAAACCTGATAAACCTAGGAAGATCTGCAGCTCCTCCAGGTTCCGTGGATGTGGCCATTCCATAATAGCCCTTACTTTTTCAGGATCCATCTGGATTCCATCTTGGGAGACTATATGCCCAAGGTACTTAACCTCTGTCTTGAAAAATTCACACTTTGACTCCTTAGCAAAGAGCGAATTTTTCCTTAGCACTTGAAATACTTTTCTCAAGTGTTCCAAGTGCTCCTGTTCTGATGCACTATAGATCAGAATGTCATCTAAAAAGTCTACTACAAAGTGTCCTAGATAAGGCCGTAAAACACTATTCATGAGTTTCATGAAAGTGGCAGGAGCATTGGTGAGACCCAAAAGGCATCACCAAAAACTCATAGTGCCCATATCTAGTCCTAAATGCAGTTTTAGGGACATCCTCTGCCCTAATCTTGATCTGATGATATCCTGATCTAAGGTCAAGCTTGGTAAAATACCGAGCTTGATGTAACTGATCAAATAGATCTTCCAACCTAGGCATTGGAAATCTATTTTTGATAGTTACTTTATTAAGTGCTCTATAATCTATATTCCGTGTGCGTACCTGCTCCGATACCATCTGTTGAATGCTCCTGAGGACACCCTCCACTTTTAGAATAAAGACAGTACTTCTCTGCACACTAATCGATGACGATGATCGGCTCCATTCTCGAGCGCACACGGAGATTCCTCTTGAAGATTGTTCCGCCCAGCCGCGTGGTGTCTCAATGACTACCCTCTCTCTCTCTACACCCAAAATGGGTCAATGGTCAAGGTTCCTCTCATGAGTGCCACTTGGCACTCATGTGAGCATCATACTCTATATGAATAAGAGGAGGGTCATACCTCTAAATACTATTCATATAGGATACTCCATGTGACAGTGGTGGAGCTTCCAATTCTTCTCACGAGAATTCGAAGCATTGCAAAATGCAGCTCCACTTCAAGATATCTGGCAAAAAGCAGGATTACAAACTTATTTCAGTGCAGCTCTGCCTAAACCAGATTTCCTCAGGTGCTACTACCTAATTGCCACGCTGAAGCCGACAGGGGATAAGGATCATTCCGGCACATTCTGGGTGCCCTCCTTGTCAAATCTGGAGGAAATGAGGAAGTTCGAATTGAATGTGACTTTAATCAGGGAAGCACTTCAGATGTATGGCACGCATGTACCTTCTGACCGCGACCCCTTGATACCGGAGTCGATGAAAAGCAATAGAATCAAGAAACTAAAGGAAATGTGCACCCTCACCCCCAACATCGCCATACCTTTGCGGATGTGCCTCCAACACTTCGCATTTCCCGCTCAGGACCATTTTACTCAACCTCACAAGAAAATATGGTATGGGTTATATCTAGCAGAGACTGGAAGCTTGCCCATTAAGATGCCTGTATGGATCTTGGACCAAGTGTATGAGGCAGGCAAGCGGGGTGTGAGGAAGCCTACTCTACATGGCTGTTGTGCGCTTACAAGAATCATCTACAGATGTCTTGCATATGATGTGCCAGTTGCCCGAGCCCTAAAGTATGCACAACTGGAGCTGTTCAAAGGGCGGAAGTCAGGGAGCCAGCCTGCAAAACGAATGCGTGGATCGCTCTCCCAGGTAACGATCCCTCCAGAAGCCATGACCGAAGCTTCTCCCCGACCAGAAGCTCAGGTCACACCTTTCACGATCCATCTTCAAGGAGTTCAAGCTAGGGAGGTGGTACAACCCGTTCCATCCGCCCCTCCACTACCTACCGATGCAGAGTTTGCATCTATGGCCACCTTCACAGAAGATCCAAACTTCGAGTTTGAAAGATTCCTGCAGACGGTCCCCCTATCCGACAGTGAAGATTCCCCTGACAATGTTGATTCGGGTGCATCAGTCCAAAGAGAACAACCACGGGGCGAGACCAGCAGAGTACATGGGGAAGAAGTGGCACAACATCCTCAGGACCCAAATACACAAGTTCAGGAAGGTGCACAAAGAAATGAACCAGAAGACAGTGGAGAAGAGGCCCCTGCCTACACGGCACAACTCAGACGGCTATACAAGACCATCAAGCAGGTACAGAGAAGACATAAGATGACAGAAGAGGCGAATAGAGCTCTAGTGAACCAGATGCTCCAAACCGAGAATGTCGACTCACATTTTGTGGAATCATTGAATCTATTGGCAGAGACATGTGGGATCAGGGAAGCATTGAGGACAATGGTCTATCAGGAAAACCCTATCTATGATCAACGAAGGATTGATACACGGCCACGACGCGGGAAAATGATTCAAATGGAAGCCTCTACCGCCTTGCCTACTATAATTTCAGAGGTTGTTCACATGACGAGCCCAAGTCCCACTGACGAACAAGAGGTAATTACTCACGTACCATCTCCACCGCCACCTTCCATCCACCCTTCAGAACCCTTCTCCACAATCCCTTCGGAACAATCGATATCCACCCATCATGAAACCATTGTACACACCTCCATTTTTACATCCTCCCCTTTACCCACATCCAGCACTTCCACCCAAATTTTTGAACCCCACACCGGTCATCCGGCCACCGATCAAACCATAATAGGTCACCCTTCCTATCTCCCCGCCCTTGGACAACCACTTGCCAATAGCCAGACCTCATCCCATCCTTTTCCATTCACCCACACCCAAACCCTATCCACCACTCCCCTAACAACTGCCTCACACTCAACCCAAGTCACACAACCCTCATTCTGGACAAACCTTGTAAATATACTCCAACAGGTGGATAATTATAATAAAAATTCCCTTTCCCAATCCCACTCCCCCACATTCACTGCCACCACTATCACACCACCCACCATTCCTGTATTCACAGTGCACGAATCACACACTCTCACGTCTGATCCCATGGACATCTCACCATCCACAGGATCACCCACCACCACTGTTATTCCAACATCACCACATATCATTTCACTCACGTCGCCATCTCCAAGCACTGTAGGCACAACATCCACTTTTCCCTTTCCCATCTCCCGACCCCTTGCATCTTCCACCTTTACCCCTGCACCCACTTCATTTAGTCATGCACTCAACACCATGCTCGAAGCTGCTGCCCAACTTAAACAGGAATACATGTTACTAGAAGAAAACAATAAAGAACTCTGTACTTTGTCAGCCCATCTCCAGGCACGTGTCACTGCCCTGGAGTTATCTAATACGGAATTACAGCAGGAGGTGACTACCCTCCAACAATATCAGGTGGAGCTCGAGTCCACACATACAGAGAATAGTAGGGCAACTGAAGAACAACTTAGAGATCAGCTAGCCCGTAACGCTAAACTACAACGAAACATGGCTCTACTCCGACGCCATTTAGCGGCTGCTCAAGAAGAAAACAAAAGACTACAACAACAAAATCAAGACAACCTCGAAGCAGCTATGGAAAATACTCCAGGGGCACCCATTGACCCGGCTAAATTCCAAGCCATCCCCTCAGAGAACATACAACAAATATTAGAAACCTACGCCACTCTCTTAGAAGCTCATGATCAGCTTGCTGACCAAGTCAAAGAACTACAGAAAGCCCAAGTGGCTGCACCACACCAACAAGGACTTAAAGAGATGGCCAACGCTGCAACCTCACCAGAGCCGGAATTATCAGTAACCAATGAAGTACTTGAGCTAAGGCAACAGGTTGCAGAGTTGAAAATCAAGTTGTTACAATATGAACGACCTCCTTCCCCACCTGAGCAACCCATAGAAGAAGAAGCAGTTATTATTCCAGTGGAGGAAGCATTTGAAGAGAACTATGAGCTTCAACCTTTTCCCGGAGGCACAATCACTGAGGAGGGACAAGACACTTATGAGGAACCCCCATCGGCATGGATGAAACAGGTAGAAGAAATGGGGCAGACTCATGAAGAACGTATCTCCTACCAGATGTTGGCCATGAAGACCATTGAAGAAACCATACTTCAATCAGACTACTTCAGACATCTGGCCCCTAGAAGACTAATAACCAGCTCAGAATTACAATATAAGCCATACTTTGTACCGTTGGCAGACTACAACGCCGAGATCAAATGTAAGACCAACAAGTACCCAACTTTCGCAACACAATTTGAACCTGAGGACATTCCAGAGGAGGCGCGCAAAGGGAAAATACACCAACCCATCTGGAGGCAAAAGCTATTGGAAACCTATCCCGAGATGCTACGGACATGGGACCACGCACCCATGCATTTGAAGTATAACAATTGCTATGGACCAGTGCAACGGAGAAGAACATGGAAGTCATTCGCCATCAAAGTCAAGAACAATGCCAATTGCAAAGAATGGCTCAATTACCCTGCCATTGCACCCCCAAACGGCACGCCTACTGTAGCCTACATGATGGCTACCATCAGACATTGGCTTCCACGCCTCCACCCTATGCCAGATGTGGCTGCCGAGATGATGCTCAAGATCTTCGATATGATGCAGGTTGTGCTCAAAACTTTCCGAAATGTCTGTCATATTCAACCTCCGATTCTCGGGTTTGTGAATGGTAATTATGACCTGCTATATGATATGAGCACCACCCCGAGCATACGAGTTGCTTATGCATGGCACGCACGCATCAGATATCTCCCTGCCTGCTACAAGCAAACTTTCGATGAAATGTTCACCACGGGGTTCTGGGAAGCACACTCAGAGGTGTTCGCGCCACGGCCCACCCATTTGTTACACCTCTTTGCATGCGAACAAACGATGCACTCAGAACTCTACACAACGCCACAACCGGACATACCGGGCCGAGTCAATTGGGATACCCTGCAGAGAGACCTGATCCGAGGGCTGCGAATCAAAGAACATGATGTGGGAGCTGACATTCTCCAGAACTATATTGATCAACCCGCAGATCAAAGGTCTATCAGAGGCGACATACGCTAGGGGGGGGAGAGTGTTGACAGTATACGGGAAGAAGCAAGTATGGACACACATGCAGATCTAGCACTAAGGCAACCCTTCATTTTTTTTCAAAACCCTTACATCATTTTTAAGTGATTCTCATCACTAAAAACCCTTGTAAATATCATTTCACCTTTTTGTAGCTCCATTTTGTACAAGCCGAGGAGTCCTCGAGCTTGGGGAGCCTTAGAAGTAGTTGCCTGCCAATTTTCATAACTTTTAGATCTCGTTTGAGCCCTCAAATAAGCCCTGGAACCTAATTTTTAACTAGGCCGGACACTAGGTCTGGACAGGGCCAAAGCTAGTCAAAAACTATAAATAGAGCTAGAGAGCTCATTTTTGGGCTAGCTTCTTGTAGTCTTGAGCTTGTATGAGAACTTTGTTGCAATAGAAGTGATTCCATTGTCTTACTCTCTTTGTTCTTGCCGTGTGTGCACGTGTGCGTGTATGTGTGTGCATGCTTGTGTGCTTCTCACTCACGCACTTGTGCTTCCACTTGCTCGTGGTCTTCATACCATCCTCACGTCTTCCCGGATTGACATTAAAGGAGGTGTTACTCATCACTGAGCTACAGACCCCCACAGCCGCAACCGCAGTTTCAGCAACAACAGCAATCGCAACCAATTATACCAGTTCGATCGGTTCCAACAGGAGTGACTTACACAAAGTTTGGTGGATTTCCGGGTGATGACCCTGATGCACATGTGCGCACCTTTGAGATCAGTTATGCAGTATTAAACCATCCACACGACCTGACATACAAGGCCATCGTATTCCAATCTACATTGGTCAATGAAGTAGCAAGGTGGCTAACGGAGTATGATATCAACCATTTCGCTAACTATGATGATGTGAGAGACGCATTTTTACAGAGGTTCCGGTTGAAGAAGAATCCTCCCAAAATCTTTGACTATTTGCAGAAGAATCGAAAGAAGCCGCACCAGACTATTCAGGAACACGCAACATTGTTTCGAACTCACTTAAGGTAGCTGCCTCCGGCACACGCTAATCTACCGGACGATGTTATAACCCAATGGTTCATTAACGGACTAAGTCCACAGCTTAAACAAATCATGATCATCCGCTGTGTGGGTGCAATGACACTGGATGCTGTTATTGCGATGGCCCTGCAACTAGAGCATAAAGTTGGAGGATTTACAGAAGGCCTAGAATGGCTGAAAGCTAGTAAGAACGTACCAGATGATCCGGCTAAATAGATGTATTGTACCAAGTGCAAAAATCCAGGGCACACCAGTTCTACATGTGCCCTTAACTAGATGTATTGTGCCATCTGCAACACAACAGGACACTCAATGGAAACTTGCGCGTATAATGCCAAGGTGCAAGGCAGAGCAGCTGTAAACACCATCATACAAGAACCAGGTCAACCAGCAACCCATTACGTGCCGCCACATATGCGAAACAATCAGTCGTAAGGATATAGAAATTACCGAGATCAGCGAAACACCAATTTTAATTCAAATTGATGGCAGGCCGGTACATCAGTGGAAGGTACTTCTCGTCCATCACCTTGATGTCATTTTTGCGGCGAGATTGGCCACATCCGTAGATTTTGCAAGGATGCAACAGAGTACGACAAAAGGAAGAAAAAGCCACAAAATCCAATGACCAACATGGTCTATATTTCACCAGTTGAATCACAAGTAGCAGTGGTTCAGACAAGATCGGGTAAGCAGTCGCAACCCGCAGCTGAGGTGTTCGAGCCTGGTATCCGTGAGCAGCATCGAATGTACACAAAGGCTAGTTAATGGACAGCGAAAGAGCCAACTGTGTTTCCTAATCCCATTCCGGTAACACAGGTTCCCCTGCCTAAGGCAAGATCGAATGAACAAAATTCTGTCCCAGCAACAGTAGAATCATCATCAGAATTGGTGAGAAGTACGATCCAAACAGATCAGGTATGGGATATCCTATCTAAGGCTTCAATTACACTCCCTTTGGGACATTTGCTCGCCTTGGTGCCAGGAGTCAGGCAGCAATTCCAACAGCAAGTTAGTCCCGGATCTTCCTGTACTCCGGCGACTGCAACAATACAACCGGAAGCTGATTCTACAGTGGATCATTCAGTCCCATTGATCACTGTCTGGCATAAAAATCAAAAGATTACTCAAGTGCTAATTGATGGCGGTTCAGGAATGTATTGCAACTGCAGCTCTCTGCACGAAATTGGGATGGACCCAAATCGAACCCGTACAATTTTTTGTACGAATGGCAGACCAATCCCGAGTCCATCCGGTGGGACTAGTACAGAATATTCCGACCACGCTCAAAATGACTTTTGTAGTTCTCGAACTACCAGAATCCAGCCTCGACTACAATCTACTTTTCGGTCGACCATGGTTGAAACAAGCCAAAGTTGTACAGGATTGGTCAGCGCAGGAGTTAACTTTCAAAGATAATCACCGTAAATATGTAGTTAAATTGGATGCCATGCAGCCCTGCGAGCTTCATGCAAGACCATATGTAGCGGAGCTGGTCTATATGCTGGATGGCTTATCGGATGACGAGGAAGAGGCGTTCCTGAAGACCAATAAGGATCTGATCTCATTAGGTACTCTAGATCTCCAGTCGGTCATAGACAAGTGGAGTCCGGCCGCTTGCATGGTGGTACCAGTGACCGGAGATGCAGACGTAGATGATAGTGTTGCTATGGATGGAGCCACCTTACATCAACTTTTGCAGTCAGCTGATGATCTGGTAAAACCTCGACAATTTTATGTATCAGAAGATCAGTTAGTAACATATAATTTGGGTGATGCGATTAACCCGCAACCAGTTAAGATTAAGGCAGGATTGTTAGAGACATTTCAAGATGATTTGATATGACTGCTGCGTGAGTTCTCCGATGTTTTTGCTTGGGACTATCGAGATATGAAAGGTCTAGACCCGCAGATCTATCAACATCGGGTAGTGCTCAAACTAGAGGCGAAGCCAATCAAACAGTCTAGTTACCGAATGAACCCCAATTATGCAACACAGGTCAAAGTAGAACTCGATTGGTTATTGAAGGTGGGATTCATTGTACCAATCGAGCATGCTGAATGGATATCTCCGATAGTGATCGTTGCGAAGAAAAATAAACAATTGCGTATCTGTGTTGATTACCGGAAATTGAATGCGGCCACCGTACTGGATCCATTTCCTCTCCCCTTTCTAGGCACAATGCTCGACAGGGTGGCCGGGCATGAGATGTATTCATTTCTGGATGGCTACACTGGCTATAACCAGGTGAGAATGGCAGAACAGGACATACCTAAAACAACTTTTATCACGAACTGGGGTGTTTATGCTTGTACGGTAATGTGGTTTGGGTTAAGGAATGCTCCAAGTACATTTCAACGATGTATGCAAGAAGTTTTTTCATCCTACTTGACTACTTTTATGCAAGTATATTTGGACGACTTTTCCTTATTTGGCAAGATTGCGGCGCACCTATATCATTTATGGTGCTGCTTTGAAAAATGCCACGAATACCGATTATGCTTGAATCCGACAAAATCTGTTTTTGCGGTCTCTTATGGCAAACTACTCGGACATATTATCTCTGAACAAGGAAACAAGTCGATCCGGATAAAGTAGCAGCCGTGTTGGAGGCACCAGTCCCCACAACACCGAAAGAAGTTATGTGCTTCCTGGGCCAAATCCGGTGGCATGGCAGACATTTATAGTGGTTAGCTCATTTAGCAACACCCCTTAATCGGCTTATGACTAGTACTCCACGGCAGTATGCATGGACTCCAGAGTGCCAAACTGCATTTGACCGTTTAAAAGTTTTATTGACGCAGGCCCCAATTTTGCAACCCCCTGATTGGGAACGTCCGTTCCATGTCTTTGTAGATGCATCGGACATAGCCATTGGAAGCGTTCTAATGCAGCAAACTGACAAATGGTTTCGGCCTGTATATTATGCAAGTCGTCGATTAGCCCCTGCTGAAAGAAACTATTCAGTGACCGAAAGAGAATGTCTCGGGTTGGTGTACTCTCTGAAGAAGTTCCGCCATTATTTGTTGGGACGAAAATTCACCTTCCACGTGGATCATGCCGCACTTGTGTATTTGGTCCGACAGCAACATTTAGGTGGTCGCTTAGCTCGATGGGTTTTATTATTACATGAGTTTGACTATGAAGTTATTCATTGCGGATTTTCTATCTCGGTTGGATTCCGGTGAACCTCCGGTGGGGGTTGATGACACAACACCGGCAATTTACGCTACTGAGCCAATTATTGAAGAATCTACAGAACCTCTTGTTCCCCCTACATACTACGATACGTTACTAACTTTTCTAACTGACCCCTACCATCCCCAAGAACCCAAAAGAGTTTAAAAGCGGATGTGGCGGAAGTTCCCCTTTTAACATGACTTAGGTACACCGTGTGCAAATGCCATATCCACCTAAACCAACATTGGAGTACCTCACATACCTGAGTAGACCTACGTTGAGTCAAAAACTACTTGCTCCTCAAAATGTAATTCTATTGAAGTATGGGCAAGTACAAGATCCAACTGAGCAAGCAATAGTGTGAGTTGTTCCTATTATTATAGAGGTTAGGAGGCAAGAGAGCCATATAAAGTAGTCAACAAGAGGCATACTCTCAACAGTATGACAAATCTAACAATTATTCAAGGTATCAAGATTATTTGAAAGGATATGATTACTAATATGGTCAAAGTTATGGGTATAGAGAGCATGAGTATAGCCAAATCTATACACAAAATCTCCACCACAAAACATATCTAGGACCCATACTAGATCAAATCCTCCAAGAGGTCCATGGTTTAGATGCAATGGGGATCACTTTGTTAGAGAATGCCTAGATGCTCAAATTCCTTAATTACCACCCATAATGTCTAAGAAATATTTCTATAATGAATGTGAAGAAACTCATTTGAATACGGACTATCCTCATAATTTAGAGATCAGTAAGCGTGCATCTATTAACATGGTAACTATGATTCCATCTAGCTATAGTAGTGAAAAGAAGAAAGAGACAATAACTCTAGTATAAGTGACCAGAAGGGATCAAGCCAAGGCTAAACAAAAAAGTAAGGGCTGAGAAGTGCTCGAAACATCAAGCATAGAGAGTGAAGAGGAGCTTCCAAAGGATTGTCCAACTATGAAGGCGAGCTAGAAGACAACATAGTAAACAAGTCAATAAAGGGAAGAAAAAGGTTGCTGAACTTGAGTACTCTCTCAAGTCCAAGAAACATGAGCTTACTAAGAAGCAAGATGAGCTCAAAAGGAGAGAAGAATCAAGGAGCTTACTAAGAAGCAAGATGAGCTCAATGGGGAGCAAGAGAAAACCCAATAACTGAGCAACATAGTGCTCCAACACTATCACATGCCCATGTTTATCGAAAGTCATGGCCACAGTTAGGATCAATCCTAGCTCCCTCGAAACTAGTGAATTAAAAGGACTAATGAGAGCATACCATGAGAGATTAAGAGTAGGCCCATCAACAGAACATCATAAAAAATCTTTTCCGAAAGGGGTTAAGGAGAAGAAACTCTTAGCAATGTGCCAAAAAATGATTAAAGTTGCTCAAAAATTTCTTGAAAAAGTTTCTAATCCTGTTTTCCCACATTCGCATTGGAAAAACATTTGCAAAAGATCATTTAGTCCCATCAAGAGGTAATATTCCAACTGCACCAATATCACAAGCCTATCTTGGAACCCTAGGTGGCTGCAATGGAACTAGAATCCAAGGTAACAAACCACTTCCTCAAGAGGATATTGTTGTACTAGACATGGAGGGGTCATGTCAAAGTGAACTCTAGCATCAAATCTTAGAGCAGAAACAGAACTAGGAGACTCTCATAGAGCATAAACCTTCTTTTTTAGAGTTCCAAACATGTGATGTCACAGTGAAATGTGACTTACTTCGTAATGAATTTGTAAGTACACAATCATGGACTCATGTAACCACATATTTGTTGATATATTTAGGTAGTAATGTGTGTGAACACACTAGGACCGCAGGGGCACTTTTTTCCCTCTTTAAGAGGTTTTTTCCCCCGGCTTGTATATACGCCTATTGCCCTAGTGGGCTACAAATCTTTGTACATTCTAGTGGTAATACATTCAATATTGGGTGTTGTGCTCCAAGCTTCTTCTTCTTCCTAATGCTTTTCGCGTGCTTCTGCAGACATCTAACTCCAACAATTGTATCAGAGCAGGTCGCCGCTTCATCTAGAGCATCGTCGACACCTCTCCGGTTGTAGTCTCAAAATTGCACGAATTTTGGTGAGCATGATCAATGTGTTTTGGAGATCAAAATTGCTTCACTATCTGGTGTCAAAATCGCGATCTAAGCTTGTTTTGACCTCTGAACACACTATTGCAGTGCTTGTGCAGGCTATTTCATCTTTTTGTGCCAAAGGTACATACCAGTTTCAATTCGCAAGTATAAGCGACTCGAAGTCTGCTACAAGTCTAACAGAATTCGTCTGGACAGTTCTGTTCAACTTTTTGAGATACAGTCAATTTTCTGCATCAAGGTATTTTAGTCACCAGCCATGGCTCAACGTAGTGATGTATTCCGTATGTTGGCTATTGAGGATAAGTTGGATGGTACCAACTACCCATTGTGGGCTTATATGATGCGACATGTATTAGCTGCAAAAGGATTGAGGAACATTGTGCAGGGTGTTGAAAAACGTCCTATCACACCTGCAACTGTTACAATTGTAGGTACTGAAGCTGATGTAGAAGGTGTCAAAGATAATGATATTATGCATATTCCTGTTTGTGCTGCGGTTTTTGCTGCACCTACTGTAGAACAAATTCATTGGGATGGCAGAGATGCCCTGGCACATGCATTGATAGCTTTGTCTGTCAAATGTGCCATTATTCCTCACATTCACTCTTGTAGAATAGCTAAGGATGCTTGGGAGCTTACCATATTATACCAAGCTAGGAATGAGGCTCGTGTTACTTAGCTCCGAAAGCACTTGGAGAGTGAGCACATGAATGAAGGTGATTCTATGGACAATTTTCTAACAAAGATCAAAGACTTGAAGGAACAATTGATTTTTGCTGATGAGGTTATACTAGATAGCCCACTTTTGTAGACCATTTTGAATGGCCTTCCTGATTCTTATCAGAGTTTTGCTTCTAGTCTTCGGTTGATGATGAAAGGCAATCCAAATGCCTTGTCATTTGAGGAGTTAGTCTCTGTTATGTTGCAGGAAGACCAGTCCAGGCAGAATAGGTCCATTATGCGTGTTGCAGATCAAGCTTTCCTGGCTAGTTAGAAGGGCAAAGGAAAATGGAGCTCTTCAACTAGTATGCAAAAATCTGCTAATTTTGCACAATGGAAGAGGGAAGACAAAGATGAAAAGAAATTAGAAAAGTAGAAATTGTTTTGCAAGTACTGTAAAGGAAATGTTCATATCATAAAGAACTATCCAAAACTCGGTGCTAAAGAGGCAAAGAAGAAAGAGGCTGGAGTGGTTGTTGCAGAGGCTGCTACACCAAAAACAGAGTTTGCTAATCTTGTGCAAGAAGAAGAATGAGCGTTTACTATTGTTTGTAGTTTTGACCCATCTTCTCATGAGCAGTGCATGTCTGTAGTAGACTCAGATGTTTGCCAGTACTTTGACAGTGGGGCAACCAAACATATAACCTCGCAGCGCAGTTTCTTCTCTTCACTCAAGCCTCCCCTACAGGGAATACTGTTCCATGTGCCAAAAACTCCTCTTATCTTGTTATGGGAGTTGGTAAGATCCTTTTGACTACTATTGATGGTAGTTCTTTCACTTTGTCAGATGCTTTGTTTGTGCTAGGGCTCAAGAAAAATCTGTTATCAGTTTTTGCATTAGCCAAGATTGGCTTGGTTGTGAAATTTATTGATGACAGATGTACAGCTCATGATCTGTCAAATGGTGATCTGATTATTGCTTCTGGCATTTTATGTCATGGGCAATATAAGCTCATAGACTATGAAAGATCTGTAAATGATTTGGCATGTGCAATACATGATTCTCAGACTATGTCAGATGCAAAGCTTTGGGATGCACGCTTTGGTCATCTGAATTTTGCTAGTTTGCTATGCCTGTAGAAATCTGAAATGGTGTCCTCTTTGCCCAAACTTGAGGCACCTGAAAAACATGCTTGTGAAGGTCGTATTTTGGGCAAAATGCTGCATTCCTCCTTTCCAAAAGATGGTTTAGTTCGGGCTACTCAAAAATTGCAGCTTGTACATAGTGATGTCTGTGGTCCTATGCAGACACCTTCTTTTGGAAATTACCTTTACTTTGTGACTTTCATCGATGATTTTTCTAGGCATGCATGGGTATATCCAAGGCAAACATGTGCTTCAAATAGTTTCTGGTTTTGGCTGAAAATCTGTTAGCATGTAAAATGTGCACCCTCTGTTCTAATCGAGGGGGAGAATATATGTCTTCTGATTTTAATGCATTTTTGGTTGAACGTGGGATAAAACACCAGTGTACAATGCCATATCACCTCAACAGAATGGAGTTGCTGAACAAAAGAACAGGTCACTCACGGAGATGGAGAGGTGTATGGTCAAGAGTCAGATTTTACCACATAGTTTCTGGCTTGAGGCTATCATGTGTGCAACATATGTACTTAACAGGTGTCCCACTAAAGCGCTGCAGTCTATCACTCCACATGAGGCTTGGCATGATCGCAAGCCATCTGTTGCTCAGATACGTGTTTTTGGTTGTTTGGCATACGCATTAGTGCCTGAACAACATTGCAGAAAATTGGATGATAAAGCAATAAAATGTATTTTTGTTGGGTAGAGTTTTGAGAGTAAAGGCTACCGTTTGTATCATCCATAGACTAAAATGCATTCTGGTTAACCGTGATGTTGTTTTTGTGGAAGACGCTATTCAACCATTGCTTTCATGTACTAAGGAGACATCTGTTAGCTCCAAAGACATGTATGATACTTTGCTACCTCTTTTTACAGGTGGACAGTCTAGTGCTCCACTTTACTGTGCAGTTCCTATCGAAGTGACTGTTGGGCCATCTTCATCTGAACAGGCACCTATTGGGAGATATGAATGAGTAATTGGCCTATGGATGCCAATTCAGTGAACATTACTGCTGGAGGAAGAGAAGGAGGAGGTTGCGATGGTGGGGCAGCAAGCAGGTGAGGTGATGATGGGGGAGAGTAATCGGGAGAGGAGAGGAGATTAGACGATGCCTCACGAATGGCAGTTGAAGGCGCAGTGGGAGGAACTTCAGCAGCATCAGGAATTGTGGTTGGAGGAGGAAGAGGACGAAGGGAGGTTGGGATGAATACAATTCCGATTTCATGTGGAGGGACCGACAAAGCGACTTTGCTAACTGCTTCTTCAGTACCGATCGATTGATTGACTATATCTGCTTGATCGTCTGCGTTCGTGGAGAAGGAGGATGACATTCACTAACAATGGGAGCTTCCACTCTCTCTTTCAAAGGATCAGCATCCAATTGCTCTGGTTCATTTTGCGGTTGGACTTCAGTGACATCTTCCATGATCACGTCTGGCTCCTACTGCTGGCTAGGAGAAGAGGGTGCCGATGTGCCCTGTAAAGTGGTGGCTATATCATGAAAGAGTTCAACTTCTTGAACTGTGGTTGAACCCTGCACTTGGCTTTGCGATGGGCTAATTCGTCTACGTTTTCGTTGGAAGAAGTGTAGCAAATCTTCATCATCATCATCTTCTAGCATCTGTGTAGATCCTCATGTAAGAGCACGGTATCCGTTGGAGGTGGTTGCGCTGCTTGTATCACCGGAAGGAGAAGGGTGGGGAGGTGGGGTAATCGGGTATGTGGCATCTCATGCTTGGATAGTTGCTTGGTAACTACTAGGCATTCACGGTGAATGCACCGAAAGAAAAAGGACGTGAAATTGACCCGCTCTCGTGAGGCAATATCAATCATTGAGTAGAAAGGATGGGAGATACCATACGTGCATTTTTGCAGGTTTAAGGCAGCTATGAGAAATTACAATGTAGTGCGCTCTGGTTCGGGATGACAAAGTATGGCAAACTCATTAGATGAGTGCCGAGGAAAAAGCTCTTTCATGGTTGCCATCGGAAGAAGAGATCCATCGACCAACCCTTCCTGAGGGAGATGGAACCCCTCAGCGACAGTGTTGAGCGTAACTACGACACGTGGGTTTAGGCATGTAATGGCCAACACTGCTCTGTAGTAGGCATGGCAGCTATGGTAGAGATAATCTGCGCATAGAAGGGATGACACTCCACTGAATGCTAAGGCAATTCAGCGAAGGCCAAGAGTCCCCGAGCACGTAGGAACTCACTCACATCCGAAGTGAGACCCGCACAAAAGGTTACGATGTGCACAATGTTACCGTTAGTGTCCATGTGAAAGGCCAAATGGCCACAGGACACTTCTTTGTATATGTTGTTTAATAAAACATATAGTGGCCTGGTCAGTCACAGACTGTAAGTTCGACCGCATTTGTAAGACCTAAGAAGTCTGTCTTCGTGCTCCCTGTGTACTGCGTTTTCTGCGTATTCTACAACCTCTATGCGGAGTGCTGTGTGTGGCGTCAGGAGCTCGGTTTTCTACTTCGAGCATATCGTCGTGGAGCTCTCGAGAAGGAGAGTGCAGTGTGGTGCATCGCCATTGAAATACTTCACTGGTATCAGAGCAGTTCGAGGCAAAAGAAAGCTTTGTTCCTTTTGTGCGAGCGAAGCGAGCACCCCCCCCAGGCTTTCTCCAAGGGTCACGACTAAGGCGGCGACCAAGGCATAGACCTTGGCATACCTTGTCATCCGAGTCACTGAAGTCACCGTTGGCGCTGTTGGCTGCGCGCGAGGGAGGACCTCAACGATCAAGGAATATAGAGGTTCCCGGTACTTCCCGGGAGGTCACCCATCCTAGTACTGTTTCCCCCAGAGCTCGCTTAACCGTGGCAATCTCTTGCCACTAAGCTACACTCTTGTGGTGTTTGAAGAAGGGGAAAGACTAAGGTTGACATTACCTTGAACAAGTTTTGGTCCCTCAAAGCTTCATTTTTGCTTTTAAAGCCTATTTCTGAAGCAATTTTGGGGTGTTTTTGGAGCCATTTCGGAGTACTTTCGCACGTAGTTCTCTTCACACAGGTCCAAGAATATCAAGAAGAGTGTTCCTTGTACTTCTCAGACAATAAATATCAACCTTTGGGGCTGTATTTTCAGCCACACTCGTAAAACTACAGGTTTCTCGAGGGGTTTTCAGTTTTGGTGGGAGCAATCGCTGCAAATTTATGCAGGTTTTTAAAGCCTAAAACATTAGAGTTAACAGACACTTGCAGGTGTTATTGGCTAGTTTTTGGGCTGTGTATTCAGCCTTTCAGTGTCATTTTACTGCATATATTGAGCACATACACACCATGTACGCTTCTGTGGATACCGCTTATGTACGTCCATGTGGGCATTGATATAGCGGTTACGTTCTTTGCAAAAGCCCTTTACGTTTGATAAAGATGGTCGTGGTGAGGTTTTCTTAACTGGGAGACACCCAGATGTCGGGGTCTCTTCGGTGATGCAAGTGGAAGACTTACCCAGCCTCGCCATAGGAGATGTATGATAGTTGTTCATAGGTGCTCGATAAGCCTAGTTGGCTTCTATTGGGTAACTGATTATATGCAGTGGAGTCAGTGATTCACTATGCAGGTAGACATGTCAGTACTTGCAGTTTTATGATACTTTGACACTGGTCATATGCTAATTTTGCAGAGGATACTCTGGCAAAATTTTTCCAGATTTCTGGTTTAGTCAACTATATAGTGGTCGATTTACTCCTTGATACACTTATTTGTTGGTGTTTGGACTCTTCTAGCTCCATTATCATTCTATTCAATTCTCTACGATCATGGCATCAGAGGTCTCAGGCACATCCGGTGGATCAGGGTCTAGTGCTAGCGTTTCGAGGAGGAGCTATAACTTGCAGGGCAAAGACCATTTGTTGATGTTTGGACTCTTCTAGCTCCATTATCATTCTATTCAATCCTCTACGATCATGGCATCAGAGGTCTCAGGCACATCCGGTGGATCAGGGTCTAGTGCTAGCGTTTCCTTACCTGTGTTATCTTTCTCTGATTTTTCATTTTGTGAGCATTGTCAATATGGAAAGCAAACCAGAAATGTGCATAAAACGCACATTGACTCTTCAATTCAGCCTTTAGATCTTGTTCATACAGATGTGTGTGGTCCTATGCCCACTAGGTCCTTAGGCGGTTCTCTTTACTTTGTCACTTTCATAGATGATGCTACTAGAAAAGTCTGGGTATATCCTATCAAATCGAAGGATGATGTATTCCCTACTTTCAGAAAATGGCTTGCTTCAGTTGAGACTGAAAAAGGAACTAAGCTTAAGGCTTTACGTTCAGATAATGGGGGTGAGTATACCTCACATGAATTCAGCCTTTTCTGTCAATGTAGAGGGATTCGTAGAGAGTTTACAGCTCCTTATACCCCAGTACAGAATGGTGTAGCTGAGAGGATGAATAGAACTATTCAAGATAGAGTAGTCTCTATGTTGCATCATGCAAACCTCTCACAAGGTTTTTGGGCAGAAGCAGTATTGACTGCAGTTCATGTGATTAACCTTTCACCTAGTACTGCCAAAGGTCTGAAAGTGGCACAAGAGTTATGGACAGGGAAACCACCATATTATGATCATCTTCGAGTTTTTGGGTGTGAAGCATATGTTCATATACCCAAGAATCTTAGACAGAAGTTGGACCAGAAGTCAAAGAAATGCATTTTTCTTGGATATGGTCGAGAAGGACAATTTGGATATCGCTTATGGGATCCTGAAACACGGTCAATGATCAGAAGTAGTGATGTCAATTTTAATGAGTCTAAGATGCATAAACAGCCGATTAAGGAGGTTGAAGTGAGAAGAGTGGTGTTTGAGGATACTAGTCCTCCGGTTAGCATGCATAAAAATGCTGCACATAGGGATGTTCAAGAGAATGTCCATTCAGATCAGTCTGCACATGTTCCTGTTCAGCAACCAATGAGACGTTCTGCACGTGTCTCATATCCACCTGATAGATATGTTCCAGGTTTAGATTTTGTTATGCTAACAGATGCCGGTGAGCCCTCTTGCTACAAAGAGGCTATGCAGACAGAGGATCATGTCAAGTGGGAGCGTGCCATGAAGAGTGAGTTGGATTCTATTCACAAGAATGGTACTTGGGACTTAGTACCTTTGCCAAAGGGCAGGAAAGCTTTACCATGTAAATGGGTATATAAGCTGAAATTCACATCAGATAGTGCTTCTCCAAAATATAAAGCACGACTTGTTGCAAAGGGTTTTAAGCAACAACATGGTGTTGATTTTGAGGAAATCTTCTCTCCAGTGGTCAAGATGACTACTTTGCGCATGTTGCTTGGATTCGTTGCAATGGAGGACTTAGAGCTAGTCCAAATGGATGTGAAAACAGCTTTCTTGCATGGAGATCTTACAGATGAGATCTATATGGAACAACCAGAGGGTTATGTAGTTCTTGGCAAGGAAAGTCTAGTTTGTAAGCTCAAGAAGAGCTTGTATGGACTTAAACAGTCTCCTAGACAATGGTACCAAAAGTTTGATGCTTTTATGAAGTCCCAAGGCTATTCTCGGAGCAATGAGGATCATTGTCTCTACACAAAGAGATGTTTTGATGGCAGCTTGATATGCTTGATACTTTACGTCGATGATATGTTGATTGCTGGGAAGTCCTCTTATGATTTGTCAATTCTCAAAAAGAAGTTGAGTCAGACATTTGATATGAAGGATTTGGGGGATGCCAAACATATTCTTGGCATGCGCATTACTCGTGATAGGAGTAAAAGATGCATATACTTGTCTCAAAGTGAGTACATATCCAAAGTACTTCATCGATTCAATATGCAGGGTGGAAAGGCATTGAGTACACCTTTACCCACATATGTGAAATTGAGCAAGGATGACTGCCCCAAATCAGATGAGGAAAAGGAATTCATGACCAAAATTCCCTATCAGTCTGCTGTTGGTAGTCTCATGTATGCTATGGTAGCTACGAGACCAGACATTGCATTTGCAGTGGGAGTTGTGAGCAGATATATGTCTAATCCTGGCAAGAAACATTGGGAAGCGGTCAAAATGATTTTGAGATATCTGAGTGGCACTAAGGACAAGTGTCTATGCTTAGGTAGAGGGAAAGCATCCATTATTGGTTACACAGATTCTGACTATGCTGGTTGTGTAGACAATCGTAAGTCTACATCAGGGTACATTTTTCATTTTGCTGGAGGTGCTATCTCTTGGAGATCTCGTCTTCAAGAATGTACAGCTGTTTCCACCACAGAAGCAGAGTATGTTGCAGCAAGTGAGGCATGTAAGGAAGCATTGTGGCTTTCTCGTCTTGCTTGTGATATGGGTTTACCTCACCATGTACCTCACTTGCTCAGTGATAGTCAGAGTGCCATTGCTTTGGCTAAGAATCTGGTCTATCATGCAAAGACCAAGCACATTGAGGTGAGGTATCACTTCATTAGAGATTGCTTAGCCACTGAGAGCATTATTCTTGAGAAGGTTCACACTCAAGATAATGCTGCAGATGCTTTGACTAAAGCTCTACCACAGGATAGCTTTCGACACTGTTGTCACTTGATGGGGGTTACTTGATTCTTGATCTTACGCAGTCACTTGTATACTGTGTAACATGCCCATCAGGTGGGAGGTATAGTTTGTATACTTACACTCAGGTATTCTTTATCATTCTTTCTTTTTTCTCCCATAGTTACTCTGGCCATATTGGCCTTTAGTGGGAGATTGTTACCGTTAGTGTCCATGTGAAAGGCCAAATGGCCACCGGACACTTCTTTGTATATGTTCTTTAATAAAACATATAGTGGCCTGGTCAGTCACAGACTGTAAGTTCGACCGCATTTGTAAGACCTAAGAAGTCTGTCTTCGTGCTCCCTGTGTACTGCGTTTTCTGCGTATTCTACAACCTCTATGCGGAGTGCTGTGTGTGGCGTCAGGAGCTCGGTTTTCTACTTCGAGCATATCGTCGTGGAGCTCTCGAGAAGGAGAGTGCAGTGTGGTGCATCACCATTGAAATACTTCACACAAGAGCTTCCATGGCGCACTCAGAAACAGTCGAGAACACAAAGCACACAAGGGTCACAAACACACAAGGGCACAATAGCGACTAACAGTGGAAAGAACAAGATTAAGTAGAAACACTAGAAAAATCAGGCGGTAAGAACCCTAATCATAACGCAGTATTGGAAATATACTGACATAATGGTGACATGCATGCATTAACAGAATCGGCGACACAGAGGTGGCTATTAATCATGGTTAGATAAGAAAACGGAAGGATTACGGTCAGTTGGTCACCCAAAACACAGAGATCAGAAAAGAAAGTCGATGGAAAAGAGTGGCAAGCGAAAAGGAATAAAAATACCGAGGACACCTCAGGAGGTGGTAGATGGCGGATAATAGGGTCGAAGCTTCGAACCATTAATCACTTTAGGGAGAAGGTGACCAGTTAAGGTGGATAACCAAAAAGTTGCGGGTCCCACTTGTTCAGCAATACGGTATGGACCGAACCAACGTAGTTTAAATTTTTCAACGAATCTATTAGACTTAGCATTACAGAAGAGGACTAATTGGTTTACCGTAAACACGAGAGGTTTGAGGAAACGATCGTGGGTTTTGGCTTGTCTAAGCTGCACTTCCTACAACACCAGGAAACTCTCAAGACGCTGTTCATCTAGAGACTGTAAAGCCTCCAAGCGAAATGGAAAAGATTCTTCCAGTAAAAGCTTCCGCTCGAGGGCCACCCGCAGATTAGGAGCCACCAGTTCCATAGGAGCAATCGCTTCCAATCCATATGCCAACTTGAAAGGAGTGGTTCCGGTCGCCACTTTGTATGTGGTACGATAAGCCCATAGTACAACAAGGATAAATTTGTCCCATCTCTCTGGACAATCCAATACCCGTTTCTTTAAGATGTTCAACAAAGATTTGTTGGTGCTTTCAGAGAGTCCATTTGCTCATGGATAGTAGGGTGACAGTGAACTTATGCACAATTTGGAAGGTTTGAGTAAGCACCTGCATTAATGTATTTGCAAGTGTGTACCTTGATCAGTTACTATCTCCAAGGGTAACCCATAGCGTGGAAAAATATCCTTCATCAAACATTTAGCTACCACAACAGCTGTAGCTGACCGAAGTGCCCAAGCTTCGGCCCATCGAGTCGCGTAATCCGTGCACGTCAGAATGTATCGGTTGCTGGTAACCGTCGCAAGAGGAGTAATGGGGCCAATAAAATCCAAACCCCATTTTTGAAAAGTTTCAAGAGGCATAACTGGTTGGAGTAGAAAGAGGTGGCGCTGTAAGGGCTGACCAGAATATTGACACGCATCACACTGCCGCACGTACTGGGTTACATCATGGTACATGGTAGGCCACCATAAACCACTCTGTAGGATCTTCCGATGTGTCAGGTCAACCGCAAAATGACCTCTGGTTGGGGCAGAATGATCCATTGTAATTATGGAAGCAATTTCATGTGGGGGAACACATCTGAGCAACACGCTCGAGTGATCCATATAATATAACTGCCCGACAATTAGGTGAAATCATCGACTATACATGGCTAATCTTCGTCTAGCAGCTCAAGAGGTCAGGCCAGACGGACAGCCACTGGTCAAGAATAGAAGCAAAGTGTTGTAGTAAGAAGAGGGTACCGACAATTCCTGCTGATCATCCGGTACCGTCTCTGCTGCATAAATAGGGGGTGTTGTATCATCAACTCCTACCGGAGGTTCACCGAAATCCAACCGAGAGGGGAAGTTAGCAAGCGCATGTGCTGACCCTGGGTAGTGTACTATGGAATATTCAAACTCTTGAAGCAACAATACCCAGCGGGCTCATCGGCCTCCTAGATGCTGTTGGCACATAAGGTACACCAATGCGGCATGATCTACATGGAAAGTGAAACGTCGTCCCAACAAATAATGCCGAAATTTCTTCATCGAATACACTAAGCCGAGACATTCATGTTCAGTGACTGAGTAATTGCACTCTGCCGAAGCCAATTTGCAGCTCGCATAATAGATTGGACGAAACCATTTATCCGTCTGCTGCATCAGTACACTACCAATGGCAATGTCAGAAGCATCCACAAAGACATGAAATGGCAATCCTGTTCCGCCATTCGGACTTGGTTATATCCACTATATCCATCTAAAAAGGAGTACACCTCTCGGCCTGCCACATCATCTAGCATTGTATCCAAAAACGACAGAGGGAATGGATCAAGTATGGTAGCTGCATTTAGTTTCCGGTAGTCTACACATATCCATAATTGCTTATTCTTCTTAGGAACTATGACAATAGGAGAAATCCACTCCGCATGCTCGATAGGGACAATAAACCTAACATTCAATAATTGATCCAATTCTGCTTTAACCTGGGCCGCATAATTAGGATTCATCCTATAGCTTGGTTGTTTAATAGGGTGGGCATCTGGTTTCAGTACCACCCTGTGTTGATAAATCCGCGGGTCCAACCCCTTCATATCCTGGTAATCCCATGCAAACACATCAGAGAACTCTCGTAGCAACAAGTTATCCTGGAAGGTCTCGGATAGTCCCACCTTAATTTTGACTGGTCGTGGGTTGGTGGGATCACCTAAATTGCAGGTAACCAATTGATCTTCCAGTACGTAGAACTACCGGGGCATCTCCAAACCAGCTTCATTAACGAGAGTTGACTGGAACACAATAGCTTTATACGCAGGGTCTTTCGGTACGTAGAACTGTCGGGGCATCTCCAAACCAGCTTCATTAACGAGAGTTGATTGGAACACAATAGCTTTATACGCATAGTTAATGTCAAAGGTCCGCACATGCGCATCGGGATCATCTCCCGGAAAACCTCCAAATTTTGTATACGTGACTCTGGCTGGCATTGAACGTGGTGGAACAATCTGTTGGTGCTGTTGGTGGTGTTGTTGTTGTTGTTGTTGTAAGCCACTCATGGTATTGTTGTTAGTGGTGTTGTTGTTGTTACTTGAATTTTGGGGAGGTATCTCTTGATCTTCCCAGATTGTATGGTCAACCTGCTCACTTTCTGGTCCTAAGATGTCGTTGAACCGATTACTTAACTCCAAATCTAACAGCCCTTCCTCATCTTTAGTGTCGAAATTAGCTATACTTGCACCGAGAAAAGGTGAACGCAGTAAGTTTCCACCAAACAGCACTGCAGTTTCACCGAAAAACTTCGAATTGTCACCAGGTAATACCGAACTCTCACCAAATTCTCACCGGACCTGGTTGCACTGTCACTAGAAGCATTCTCACCGGATAACGCAAACCTATCATGGAAAGCGACCGAATTCTGACCAGATGAGGTGGAAAAATCTCCACACTGCGTTGCAGTACAACCAAAAATCATACTTTCTTCAGAAGGGACCGAACTTTCACCGAAACACACCGGATTCTTGCCTTGTGCTACAGAATTGCCACCGAAATTGCCGCTGTCTAACTGAACCGAACCTTCTACAACTGAACTTAATTGTCCTACACTTCTACCACCAGAGGGTATTCCTAATAAGTTTAGAACTGCCCAAGGATGTTGATCTCTACGGTATTTGGGGTACGATTCACCCGAGCGTGTTACCGGCATATATCAAAGGATTCTTCTTTGAACCTTAATCTTCTTCGTCAATTAACTACTCCATTTCCCACAGATGGCGCCAGTGTTAATCCAGTGTTAAACCTTTTACTATTTAAAATTAATTCAACTCTGGGTTCTTGGGATGGTTAGGGGTCTGTGAAACACAGGCCCTGTTTGTACTTTCCCAAATTTACAGATTCCGTGTATCCATGTACAGACTTGCACACATTAACTGTTCGGATATATTTACTGAATACTTCAATAGTGTCGCAAACTCACTGTGTAACTTCTACACTTATCGCGTTAACCCATCAATCATTAGTACTTCATTAAGACTTAACTTAATTATTAAGCTTAATCAACAGAATTAACGAAGACTCAGATTTACATAGGATTTTGGCAACAGCGTTCCACTACAGGCTCTCGCCTAGACGAACAGTCCGGCGACACACCCACTGCTTCACGCGACTCTTCTTTCATTAGTTTGTCAAACGTTACAACTTGTGTGCTACACCTTATGCGTACGACTTTTCAGGGTATATTAGAAATTAGGAGTTCCTTCTCGGCGGCTTACAGAGCTGATATTGAGCAGAAAAAAACTATGCCAAAATGATTGGTGTAGACCTTGCGTGATGACAAATTAGATGCACCTGTGTCATATCATACTTGTTCACGCTCTCATAGTACCTCTTTTCCATCAGATTGCTATGCTATTATAACACGAAAGTTGAAGGAGACAAAAGTGTAGTGCTCCATAACTTTGGAGGAATTACTAAAAAACCACAAGTATGGACTAAATTGGCTAAGAAAATGGGGCAAAAGGAAGCAAAGATAGTCAATAAGGAAGCCAACGAAGATGTGCGTACAGTCCAAATCCCTGTAGAAAAAGTAGGATATTTCAGCAAAGGAGATGAAGGTAACACCTGTCTACCCATCACATTTCAAGGTTATACCACGAAAGCCATCCTAGACACAAGGGTTGGAGTAGGAATATCCACAAGAGAAATATGGGAGAAGTGGGGAAAACTAGCTTTACGACCCACAAGAATGAAATTACAATTAGCTTATGGTCATACCAAAAGACCTCTGGGATTGTTAGAGAATGTTGTACTTACAACATGTGGAGTAGAATTCTAGCACACGTTAGCCATTTGTCAATTTGAGAGGGCAAGTAACTATGAGATGATCTTGGGAAGACCTTTTATGAGACAGTTAAGGGTGGTGCAAGACTGGGGAAGAGATGCAGTTTACTTGCAACATAGGGGCACTACCATGAGGATAAATCTCCATACATACAGTTACTGAGACGTTCCATGTCTACAATGGAACCCGGTACATAAAGAAGAGGATGACCTATCAATCCATAGTGTAGGATCCGAAGACCAATCATGGATGCATGAAGACACCCAACTATGGATGTGTAAAGCAACCAAGCAAGAAGAAGAAAGACTAACATGGCAACCAAGTTATGGAATCTCTAGACCAGTAGATGATCTAGCATATATGCCACAAGTGTTCCCAGATGAAGACTTTGAGCCCCATGGATGGATGGAAATATTGGCCTCATTGGATGTGTGTGTCAATGAGGAAGTCCTAACCTTGAACGAGTGCATATACAAGGATGTATATGATGTGAGTCTATACCTGGTCTACTACAAGAGGCAGAGGAAGGAGGATGGATAGAGAAATAATGGAAAGAAGATTATGAAAGTATAGAAATGGAGACTGAGAACCATGAGAAAGGACATCACTTCGACGGACAACATAAAGAAACTATTACTCGAAGCACCTATCCGTGAACAAAAGGGAAGATAAGAGAACATAAATTCAGAAGTGACTATCAGGGAAGCGGATACACCACAAGAACAGTTCAAGGTTCCCGAACATTTTAAAAGATATGTAGAGGAAAGAAAAATTGCCATCCAAATGCCTAAATGACAAATGCAAGAAGGAATAGCATACAATAATAAGGAAAAAACCAACAAACTCACTATGACCATAGAAGGGGAAGAGGAAAGATGCACCTACATCAGGAATGATGTGTTAGAACGTGAAGAATGAGAACTAATAGAGTTGATTTGAAATTATAGGGATGTATTTGCTTGGACATACAAGGACTTAAAAGGAGTGGAATCCTCTATTTGTTCACACCATATTCCCATGACCCGTGAAGCTAAGCCTTCGAAACAATGACCATACACATACAATGATGTATATTCTACCAAAACCAAGGAACAAATAGATAAATTGTTGGCAACATGATTCATATACGAAATTGAACACACAAAGTGGGTGTCACCCAGGGTAGTTGTACCCAAGAAAAATGTAAAATTAAGGGTTTGCATTAACCTCAAAAAGGTTAACGTAGCCACTATTCATGATAGCCACCCCTTACCCATTACGAATCACCTCTTGGAGAGAGTGGCAGGCAAAGAAGTCTATAGCTTCCTCAATGGATTCTCTGGTTACAACCAAGTTGCAATTGCTCTTGAGGATCAACACAAAACCGCATTTTCCATGGAATGGGGTGTATATGCTTTTAGGGTTATGACATTTGGCCTAGCCAATGCTCCAGCCACCTTTTAGAGATTAATGTGTCATGTCTTTAAGGAATTCCGTAAGAAACGCATGGAACTATATGTGGATAATTTATGCATCTATTCCTCTCAAAGAATGGATCACATACCTGAGCTGAGGAAAATTTTTTAAAAATGAAGACAATATAGAGTCTGTTGAAATTGTGGGCATAGATTTATCCACATGTACACCATAATTACTAGACCTCTTCATGGCTTACTAACTCAATTCAATTGGACTAAATATTGCAAGAGAGCCTTCAATGAGTGGAAAAGAAGACTCAGTTCAGTGCCCATTCTAAAGTACCAAATTGGAACAAACCATTCCATATCCATGTGGGTGCTTCCAAATTTGCCATAGGATGCATCTTAGCACAGTGGACAGATTAAGGGAAACTCGATCACCCTATAGCCTATGCTAGCAGGTAGCTCAACCAAGCCAAACATAATTACACCACCACTAAACAAGAGGGATTAGGAATGGTTTACATTGTAAAGAAATTCATACACTATTTACAGGCAAACAAATTCAAACTCTTTATTGATCACGAGGCTCTGCTATACTTAGTCAATGAACCTTGTAACACTGGAAGACTAGTGAGATGGTTTTTGCTCTTAATGGAATTTGATTTTGAAGTAGTGGTCAAGAAAGGAAACACACATGTTAGAGCCGATCATCTATCTTGAATGACTCATGGAGGACCCCCAACTGGAGTTGTGGATGATCTGCATGACACCTATCTTTTTAACTTGGAAGTTTGTCCACAGTGGGATGAAAATTGATACCTATACTCACTCATGGACCTAGACATCAGATTAATTCGGATAAAACCCAACAATTATGGAGGACACAGAATCTTCACATTGTGGTGAAAAGCCTATATAATCAAGATTCTAGTGGACTTCTTTTGAGGTGTGTAGATGAGGAAGAACAAGACACGTGGTTAAGACATGCCCACATAAATCCATGGAAGAAACATAGAAGTATCAATGGTATGCTACAAGAACTAAAAAGTTTGGGAGTATATTGGCTAGAGATGCAAAACGATGTTCATTCTCATGTAACAAGTTGTCCTACGTGTCAAGAGGAAAGAATAGAGGAAAGCTCTATCCTATGTTATTCTACGATAGCACCTAGATGGAGTTTACCTTTAGTGAACTTTTTAAAGACACATGAATATCTTGAAGGAGCAAACCTAGCAAGAAAACGGGCTTTAGAGGAGCAAAGTAAAGATTATGTCCTTATAGGAAGACAACTGTTTAAACATGGATAGGACAATCAATCACAATTATGTGTACATGAAGATGAGTATATCCCTGTTTTGGAGATGGCCGATACCGGAGCCGTAGGAGGTCATTTTTCAGCAGATAAAATTGCAAAAATGATTCTTTTCGTCGGATTATGGTGGCCAACTTTGTATCAAGAGACAAAAATGTATGTCCAGATGTGTGATGTGTGTCAAAGAACAAAATATCATGTCCAAAGAGATGAAATACCACTGCGATGTATGATTAGTGCTAGCGCGTTCACTAAGTGGGGTATAAATTTTGTCCGACCAATTAGTCCACCAGCTAAAGGTTCTCATGTCGAGTACATAATAGTAGCCACAGACTATTGACCGAATGGGTAGAAGCAAAGGCCACAAAGAAGAGACTGCCAAGTTTCTATTTGAAAACATATTTACAAGATTCGGCTTACCCATTGAAATTGTGAGTGATCGAGGCACACACTTTATTAACGAAGTAATAGAAACTTTGATGAACGAATTCCTAGTAATTGATAAGAAATTGGCCCCATATCACCCACAAGCCAATGGACGGGCAGAAAGTTCCAATAAGGTGTTATGTACCATTTTAACTAAGATTGTGAATAATAGATGATCGGATTGGGATAGACAATTACATCATGCCTTATGGGCTTTTCGAGTTGCCTACAAGATTGCTATTGGCACCACACCATTCAATATAGTGTATGGCCATAATGCAATCTTACCAATTGATTTCTTGATTCCTACTCTTCGAGTAGCTGAGAAATATGAGTGGATTGGACACAAATTGTCACAACAATTGGATCAAATTAAAAGATTGCATGAGACTAGATTATAGGAAGTAGCAGGTATTTATGCAGCCAAGAGGCAACAAAAAGTATATAATGATGCCCACATTAAAGATAAGGGGCTCAAGGAAGGTGATTTAGTCCTGGTATACACTTTAAAGAAACATGCAAAAAAGTTGCAAAAGCCAGGACATAGACTGTTGGTAATCAACCGTATTTCTACCAGTGGAGCAGTGAACCCAGCCACCCTAGATAGACAAATTCTACCTAATTATATAAGTGGCTGTTGCATGAAGAAATACTTAGGACCCTTGATGGATGAGATGATGAGTAGACTTCTAAATGCAAGGAACCAAAGGGAAGAGGTTGAGAGAATTAGAGAGGAAGCAAGACTTGAAGCACTAGAACATGAACCACAATGAGAGGCACAAATTGTGCCCAAGTAGAGGAGGTATCTAAAACTCCACAATCAAAGAGAATGCATGCATTTCCAAAGGTACCATAAACAACAACCCCAGTCATTATAAAAAGGGATGTCACTATGGCATTAGAAGCAACACATGCTTATACGAGAGGTTAGGTGAACCTTACACCACAAGGTCACTAGTACTACCAATCAAGTAAGCAATAGACACCCTCAGGAGTAGGCAAAAGTATATCAAAACTAGACAGGTACAAAGAAATGGGTTTAAACGACTCAAGCTCAAAAGATGAATCATCTCAAGACCATGATATGCTCAATACTAACATACACATGGATGATGGGCGAGGAATGGGATGGGTTGAATCAAGTACAAAATCAAGTGGAAAAGGAAAGTGTGTAGATGGAACAACCTCATCAGATGATTGATGAGCAATTGGAAAGGATGCACACCATCCGATTGAATGAACAAACAAGGATATTGCTCAAGGAGGTGTCTCCTCTGAGGTCCAAAATAGTCATACATTCCAAGCAAGCACAAGATATCGACAGAGTACAGGAAGAGCAAGAACCTACCATACCAATTCGAGTGGTTGTTGAACCATCACCCTTGGATGTGGTAGTTGATTCTCAAAAAGTACAATATAAGGAATTCAAAGCATAAGATACAATAACAACAATTGAAAGGGCTGAGCCAAGAGTGCAACTACATATCTGGCAACCAAATCAAGAGACACTACATGTTGCATGAGGAAGAGATGTGTGAACGGGTGAAGATCCCATTGCATCAATGACATGGCTTAATGTAGACATAAATCAATTAAACCTAGTAGTAAGAAATATGATTGACATGGCCATGATGACTCAAAACATCTTGATGGAAGAAGATAAAGAAAAAGCAGAACTATGTGAGGCCAAACATCAATTCCAACTAATGAGTGAAGAACTCTCGACCAAAAACATAAGTACTCAATAGTAACTAACACAGAAAACTACTGAGTTGACAACCATGCATAACGAGTTACTTCAAGAGAACTTAATGCTCCAAGAATAGCAGAAAGAGGTAACAACATCTGTCTCCAAACTTCAAATTGAAATAAAAACATTGAAGCGGCAATAGGAAGTATATGAGGTAGATAAAGTATGCATGATTAACCAAAGCAGGTTATTAGAAAATCAAATCAACGCATATATGGATGAAGCGGACAACCTACATGTCAGGAACAAGGAATTATTGAATTCCATTCTATTAAACCAACCATTTGACAACACTGTAACAGGAGGTGAAGGCATACAAGAAATGAAAACCAAATTGTTGGAAATGGAAGAACGGTTAGCAAAAGAGCAATAGAAACAAGCTGATTTGGAAGGAAAATATGTTGAAGAAACAAAAACATTGGAATTTAAGTGGAAAGAGGTAGTGCAAAAGTACACAGAGCAATGTATTGAAGATGTTGATCAAGTAAGGAGCATTTGTGAAGCTAAAGCAATGCTAGAGGTAGAGCTCAAGGCAAGCAAGTTACAACATGACGAGAAAGACCAAATCATTATAGAACTCAAAGAACAACTAAGACAAGCAATGAACTTGGGGACACCAGTAGCGCAACCACCTTCCTTGGCTACTGACGAATCTGAGGTATGCCCTCTTTCTCCCCCAATAGTTCATTCATCGAGAAGGGAGCAGGTAGTAGAAGAATTCGACAATCATCCAATGCCATATACTAAAGAGTTAATTCAGAAGGAACGAGCACTAATGGTGTCTCATCTTATCGAAAAGTTTCAAAATCAAGTGGTAAGAGTTATGAAGGAGGCTAAAATCAAAAGCAAGGATTTAGACTGGATCATGAAGCCATTCAATGTGCCATATGGAATTTTGAAAGAACAAACAAGAAGACTACGGGAAAGGATCCGAACCAGCAGCTAAACTTCACAGCAAAGAATTTTAATTATTCTCAAGAAGAGTTCAAAGCTACTAACCCTAATTGGCGAAAAATTTTTTGGAAAAAAATCCAACTTTGTGGGTGCACTAGCAAGAGGTACCATATTTATTACAAGTCAATCCATCTTTTTGTCCGATGACAAGAGGACCTTATTGGCCAAAATTTTGGGATTTGCAATGCCAATGTAAAATCAATAAAGAGTGGCTCAATTTTTCTTTACTACCGAGCCCACCACATAACTACATCCCCACCAAAGAGTATATGGTGAGAACAATAGAGTTTTGGTTATCTAGATATGCCACAGTTCTCGACCTCACCATAAAGTTAACCAATAAAATACTTAGCATGATCCTAACAATAATAAAAGTCTTCAAGCACGTAGAATACACATTTTTGAATTTCATTGGCATTAATCAAGGAACGGATATACTAGTTTTTGACCTTTCTATCATGCCCAGTCGACTCACTATAATGGCCTATTACTCAAGACTAATGTTTTCCCAACTCTTACATGCAAACTTTTGGAGAAGCATTTTTCACAAGCTTCTTCGAGATAGATTTTCAAATATTCCTAAAGATGTTTGCCAACCTAAATGCAAGGCTTGTGGCATATGAACTTAGTTTTTTTGCTGACCACAGACAAGAACCCCACAACAGAGTCAAGTCGGAATAGTGGAGGTAGTTAATGATACGTGAAGCAGATTTGCTAAATGATATAGAGCAAAAGGTATACAAGACGTACTCTCGTCAATTTCTAAAGCTTGTTGGGGATGATAGAGTTCAAGAGGAGGGATGTGTGGAGGGAATCAAGTAAGAGAAGAAGAAGAAGAAGAAAATCGAAAATAAAAATTGTCCAATGAATAAAACCCACCCTCTACCTAAAATTGTGCAGGGGCATGCATCAAGCCACAATGCAAAAGAGGGAGGTCCCGAAGTGTGTGAACAAAGATTAAACACAGGACCTTTGAAGCATCAACCAAAAGAGAGCAACAGATGCAACACTTACCCAATGGTGCGTGTGGAGAAAAGAAGTAAACAGGCTTCAACAATACAACATGGCAAGATGTGTGAGAACAAAGAATTATCCAAAGGCCAAAAGTTAGAAAGAGGTAGAGTCTCAAAAGCAAAAAAGAGTGACTAAGATAATCACATTCTGAGCCACTACATGCATGCATGGCAGCTCGAATTATAAAAAAAACCTAGATGTATGAATGTAAGAAATACCAAGGGAAGGATGGAAGCATAGGACTTAGGATCAGATAAAGTAACAAATTGTCTCAAGGTCCTAACTGTCTCCTTGATCGCTGGGTGCATGTATTGAAAGAACAATAAGAAGCCTCAGACAAGAAGCAAAGCCTATCAAGGGATGACATAGACAAAGAGGAGGAGAGTGTTGTAGAGAAAAGGAGCACAAAAATGTTGGAGTTAGATGTCTACAGAAGCACGTGAACAACACAAGGAAGAAGAAGAAGCTTGGAGCACAACACACAATACTGAATGTATTACTAGAGAATGTACAAAGATAAGTAGCCCATTAGGGCAATAGGCGTATATACAAGCCACGGAAAAAAAACCTCCTAAAGAGGGAAAAAAGTGCCCTGGCGGTCCTAGTGTGTTCACACACATCACTACCTAAATATATAAAAAATACCCCCTGGGAGTGATGCGGTGAACAAGGAGCTGGCACTCATGTATAAGGAACTGCCAAGCTATGTGGAAATCACTCCACAAAAGGAAGTAAGCCCAAAGCTTTGCGGAAAGCTTCAAACTTCTCCCTAGGCAGAGCCTTCGTGAAAAGGTATGCAATGTTCTCCTGTGTGGGCACATATGCCAAGCTGATCTCCCCAGCAGAGAACCTCTCCCTGACATAGTGATAATGCACCTCAATGTGCTTAGTGGAACACAAGGTTCCTCGCAACTGCGAATGTGCTCTGACTGTCAGTGAAGATGGTGGTGGCAAAAGTCTAACCAACACCCAAATAAGCCATAGGGCATCTGAGCCACACACACTCAACAATCGTTGTGAAAGCTTCCCTATACTCAGCCTCACAATTGGAAGTGGCCACAGTAGGCTACTTCTTGCTCAACCAAGATATACATGAGCTACCAAGCATGAAGCAAATGCCACTAGTGGACACACAAGTGGCTTGGCTTGTGCATGAATTGACTGAGTATGCTAACACTATAGCACATGTCCAACCTTGTGAGAGCTACATAGTTCAAGCTTCCTACCAAGCTTTGATAGCTTATGATATATTCAATGAGTCCTCCTTCATAAGCACTAAGCTTATGATTCAACTCCATGGGTGTACCTCCACACTTAGTATTCTCCATTTTAAATTTAGAAAGTGTCACGAGGAAGGAGATAAGGAAGAGAGCTCACACACACACTCTCACTCTCAAGGAGAAGCACACACACAGATTGAGGCAAGTAAGAATGATCTTCTTCTTCTTCTTCTATTACATTAAAAGGAATGTACAAGAATGACCTAAAAACAAGAATACAACAAGTGCAATATATAAAGATCAGTACATAAGGAAAAACCTAATGTTCGCGAATGAGTGAGTTGGCAAGGAACAAATGTGCCATCACTCTTGGTAGATAAATCTAATAAAGCTCAATGAAGTATCCCTCGCATATATCGACGTGACCACTATACATGTCAGAGAAACAAAAACTGGTACATGTCATCCTAGATCATCACATATTGAGCTTAATATCTCAACACTCCCCCTCAAGCTCAATGCCATTTCTTGTAATCCAAGCATCTCCTGAAACTTCTTCAACTTCGCAGCTCCAAGTGCTCTGGTGAAAATATTAGCAACCTGCTCATCTGTTCTCACATAAATAAGATCAATATCACCTGCTAATACCTTCTCTCTGATGAAGTGATATCGTACATCGATATGCTTTGTTCTAGCATGGAAAACAAGATTTTGTGCTAACTGTATGCTGCTAAGATTATCACAATAAATAGTGATAGGATTTCCCACTTCCGCACCTCAATATGCAAGTAGCATTTCTAGCCATGATGCCTAACATGCTGCCATTGCAACACCTCTACACTCAACCTCTGTACTCGACAAAGCAACAATGGGTTTCTTCTTTCTGCTCCATGTAACAACTACACTCCCAAGTGAGAATAGAAAACCACTAGTAGATCTTCTATCTCGAATGTTACCAGCCCAATCAACATCGATGTATCCATAAACCTGCAAATCTACACCAGCCTCATAAAACAATGCATAATCCAAAGTGGCACTCACATAACATAGAGTGTGCCTTAGAGCATCCAAATGCTTCTTGTGAACCTGCATAAACTGACTTTCAAGTGCAACAATATAACTTAGATCATGCCTTGTAATTGTGAGATATATAAGACTTCCCACAATTGTCATGTACATAGTAGCATTTTCCAATGCTTCACCTGATGTAGTGTCCAACTTCAAATTCTGATCTAATGGCCTAGAAATTGGCTTACAATCAGCCATATTCAAGGCATATTGCCTTTGTGACATCCATATACCTGTTTCTGTATGTATAAACTCAATTCCCAAGAAATAGCGCAGCACACCAAGATCTTTCATGTCAAATTCTTGCATAAGAAGTTGCTTTACCTCTTTGATGCTTCCTTCATTATCACCACCTACAATCACGTCATCAACATAAATAGCCACAATAGTGATGCCATCATCGGACTTCCTTGCATATAGTGAGTGATCTGCATCACACATAGAAAACCCAATGTTGGTTAAGTAATCAACAATCCTTGCATGCCATGCACGAGGGGCCTGCTTCAGCCCATACAAAGCCTTTTGCAGCCTGCAAACATATTCTGGATGCTTTGAATCTTCATATCCTTGTGGTTGGTCCATATATACTTCTTCCTGTAACTCACCATGTAGGAAAGCACTCTTCACATCCATCTGATGCAAAGTCCATCCTTTTGCTGTAGCTAATGCAACAAGTGTTCTGACTGTAGACATTTTAGCTACAGGGTTGAATGTCTCCTCATAATCAATGCCATATGTCTATGTATATCCTTTAGCTACCAATCGTGCTTTATACCTGCTTATGCTACCATCACCATTATGCTTTACCTTGTAAACCCATTTGCAGCCTATGGGTTTCTTTCCTTGCAATAATGGAACTAGCTTCCATGTATCATTTCCAAAAAGTGCAGCCATCTCCTCATCCATATCTTTTTCCCAATCTGCAATTCCAATTGCATCTTCAAAGCAAGAAGGTTCAACATCTTGTATTACCTTTGTCATGTAGGCACAATGATGAGCCATATAACTATCATACATCAATCATTGCACTGAATTCCGCATCCTCCCAGATCTTCTTGGTCCTGGGTCACTTCTCCTTGTATCATCTGCATGTGCCCTTCTTACTCCTGGAGTCTTCACAGAGGGTATTCCAAGTTCCTCATCAAGACTCTTTTCTGAACCGCTTGAATCTCCATCAACATCTTCAAAACCTGCACACGTTTTATGACCTGCAGAAAGCTTTTCTTTACCTTTCTTGGATGTATTTGATGAATTTTCTGGAGTGCAATTTCCATGCAATCTTCCACTCCATGGATTTGAGTTGGAACTATTGCTTGGTGATGCATTCGATCCACTCAAAACTTGAGATTCTACACTTGAACTTTGAGCATTTTCTTTGTCATTTGGTTCAAGATTCAGTCCTTCTTTGGCATCTGCATAGAAGCTTGCCATTTCATCAAATACCACATCTCTCCTCACCTTTACCTGTCATGTGAGTGGGTTATAACATTTATATCCCTTTTGCTCAAGGGAGTATCCAATCAAGACACACTTTTTTTGCTTTTGGATCAAGTTTTGTCCTCAATTCATATGGGACATGTACATATGCAATACAACCAAAAACTTTCAGATATGATAAGTTTGGCTTTTTACCTGTAAACTTCTCTTCAGGTGTAACTTGATGTACAACAATAGTTGGACTTCTGTTCATGATGTATACAACAGTATGCATAGCTTCTGCTCATTAACAATGAGGCATATTCTTCTTAGCCATCAAGGCTCTTGCTATTTCTGCAACGCCATTCTGTTGTGGTGTGTACCTGCATGAAAACTAACACCGAATTCCATGATTTTTTAGAAAACTACTGAACTCATTAGACATGTATTCACCTCCTCCATCAGATCTTAATGTCTGAATGTACTTCTTTGTTTGCTTTTCCACCATAGCTTTAAAATTCTGGAAGTGAGTGAACACCTCGCTCTTCTCTTTCATGAAATATATCCATACTTTGCGTGTATAGACATCAATGAAAGTAACATAAAACCTACAACCGCCCATAGATGTGGTCTTTGCTGGGCCCCAAACATTTGTATGTACTACTTCTAGTACATTCTCACTAACATGCTTGTCATGTGGAAATGATGCTCTTGACTGTTTACCAAATTGACATGCTACACATACCTTTTGCATTTCTACAACTTTGAAATTTGGTAGTCCATGGACAATCTCCTTTGATTGCATCAATGTCTACCTTTGCAAGTTTGCATGTCTAATCCGTTTGTTCCACATCTCTATATCTGAAATAACTCCTGCACCTTTTGCAAACATGGCTTCATTCATTTCATGAATCGTCACATTTAAGGTGAACATCCTACTAACTTTGTTTCCTTTGGCAACCAATCATCCATCGTGCTTGTACTCTTCTATATATAATCCATCAACATTGAACCTAACTTGTAATCCCTGGTCAACCATTTGTCCAACAGAAAATAGATTCTTTGTTATATTTGGAACATGCAGCACATCAGCAAGATGTTTTACCTTTCCATCCTCCATCGATAGTGCTATGTTTCCTGTATGCTCAATAGAATGTGATGTGTCATCACCTGTTTGAACATATCCAGGAACTCGCAATTTCTGCAAAGTACTTAACCATTCCGCATGATTAGTCATGTGATTTGAAGCACCTGAATCAATGTACTAAACATTATCATTCGATTTTGAAACACCAGCAAACATCATATTCATCATGTAGTGTTGAACCATGAACAACTTCTCAAAATCATCTGCACTTATGGATGCATAGTTATTTTGCTGCCTTCTATTATTTTGATTCTTCAACCTGCAATCACGTTCAAAGTGTCCATGTTTACCACAATTCGAACATCCTTTAATGTCATTACCTGACTCATTTCTTTGGAAATTTCTGTGGCCTCTTTGGCTCCCCCTGCCTCGAAACTGTATTCTTCCTCCTACATGATTCTGTTGCTGACTTTGGTCTTGGTTACTATTTCCTCTTCCACTTCCAAAACCTCTACCTGTGCCTCTTCCTCTACTAGAGTAGAATACCTGCTTAGAACTAGATATTCCTTGGGAGTTTGAATCATCACCGAGATTCTTTTCTTCAATAATCAGCATAGATACCAGATTAGCAAAATTTGGAATATTTTCCCTGGTTTGTATAGAAGTTCTGAACTACTTATATGCAACTCCTAAACCACAAAGACACACTTCCACCTTATCATCATCATCATCTACATTCACGCCAATAGATGCAAGTGACTCACATATGCTTTTGATTTTCAAGGTGTAGTCACTTATCGACATACTCTTCTTCTCCAACGTATGCAACTCGTTCTTGAGTTGCAATTTCTGTGCCTTTGTATTGGAAAAAACTCTTCCAAGCCTCTTTTGGAGTCTTGGCATCCTGTATGTGTCCAATCATGCTATCTTGTATGCTAACAAATAGCCAGTACATTACCTTCCATGATCCTTGTTTCCACTCCTCATATGCTCTTACCTGATCTGTAGTCTGATTCCTTTCTGGTAACTACAAAGCATGTTCATTCTCTCCTTTGATGTACTTCTTGTAGCCTTTTCCCATCAGGAAATTTGTCATTCTGAATCTCCAAGCATGGAAGTTGTTCTTGTCAAGATTATCAATCATAAGCTGACTCATTCCATCTATGTTTGCCATTTCTGTAGCAATTCACAACACTGCAAAACACTACAAGCAACACTTCTGCTTGAACATTGTCGCACTATGACGTGACAGTTCGATCTAAAAAAAACAGAGTTTTTGTGTACCAACAATACATAGAATCGCTTGAAATTCTGGATCTAGGATATGTGAGTGTTGCCGAACACAACGCAAGTTACAGTTTCTAAAACTCACCTGGTTTTTCTATGGGCCCCACCTTACGGGCTCAAAATGGAGGTCGAGATGGCTCCGAAACTTTGACCTGAAAAAAACAAGTGACCCTAAAGTGAGAACCCCTGAAAATATTTTGAGGTCTTCTACCTTCACACTGATTTTTGAAACAAACGAAGGTCGTTTGTGAATCACGTTTTCTCCATGCCTTGCTGCATACTCTTCACCATCACCTTCTCTAGGAGCTCTCTACAACCACGCTGGCTCTGATACCATGTCATTAGGAAGGAGATAAGGAAGAGATCTCACACACACACTCTCACTCTCAAGGAGAAGCACACACATAGATTGAGGCAAGTAAGAATGATCTTCTTCTTCTTCTTCTTCTATTACATAAAAAGGAATGTACAAGAATGATCTAAAGACAAGAATACAACAAGTGCAATATATAAAGATTAGTACATAAGGAAAAACCTAATGTCCATGAATGAGTGATCTGGCAAGGAACAAATGTGCCATCATTCTCGGTAGATAAATCTAATAAAGGTCAATGAAGTATCCCTGACATATACTAGCGTGACCACTATACATGTCAGAGAAACAGAAAACTGGTACGTGTCATCCTGGATCATCACATGTTGAGCTTGATATCTCAATAAAAAGCATGTCATGTACATAGTTCCTTTGAGTGATGTAGATGCCAGAGTCTATATAGACAAGTTCAAGTCCAAGAAAGCAAGTGAGTGGTCCAAGATCACTGATCTTGAATTTATCCTTCATTCCAACTTTTACCTGTTTAATTCCATTGACATCAATCCATGTAATTATAATGTCATCAACATATACACAGAGATATATAACCTCTGACCCACTCCTCTTGATGAATAATTATGTATCTGCTTTACTAGCTTTGAACCCTGGGTCCTGCAAGTAAGTCACTAATCTGTGATTCCAAGCTCTTGGAGCTTGCTTCAAACCATACAAAAGCTTCCTCAATTTTCACACATAATGTGGATGATGTGCATCTTCATAACTTGGCAGTTGTGCCATATATACTTCTTCTGAAATACAACCATTGAGAAATGCATTTTTTACATCTAATTGGTATAGCTTCCAATTCCTAGATGCAACAATGCTAACAAGTACTCTAATGGTAGGCATTTTAGCAACAGGTGAGAAGGTCTCTTCATAGCCTATCCCATGGGTTTGAGTAGACCCCTTGGCTACTAACATTGCCTTGTATCTATTAATACTAGCATCCAAGTTACTTTTTAATTTATAAATCCACTTTGATCCAATTAGCTTCATTGATGGTTTGTTTGGAACAAGTTCCCATGTGTCATTGTCCATAAGAGCGTCCATTTCTTCATCCATTGCTGCTCTCCACTCCTTCTTGCTTTGAGCTTCTTCATAAGATGTAGGTTTTTCATGGTTGAGATCCTTAGCCATATAGATTGAATGCTTTGCGACCAAGGAGGTATCAAATCCATACCTCTCTGGTTTCTTCTTCTCCCTCATTGACCTTGTAATTGGTTGAAGAGAGCTTTCTGAGCCTTGACTGAGGTCTTGCACCTTAGCTTTCCCTTTGTTCTTCTATAGCTTCAATTTCTTCAAATCTGTCAAGTCATATTCAGAATCACTATCTTCAAGATGCTTTGGTTCCTTTATTGGAAGAGATGGAAAGTCTTCTTCCAAGTCATAGGGTAGATTCACTTTCCTATCATCATCAAACCAAGATTTATTTTCATCAAAGACTACATCCCTACTAACTAAGAAACCTTTGTTAGTGGGATTATACAATCTGTATCCTTTTTTATTTTGATCATAACCAACAAAGACACACTTTTTTGCTTTGGGATCCAACTTCCCTCTTACTTGAGAAGGTATGTACACATAAGCTAAACAGCCAAAGATTTTGCAATGCTCTAGACTTGGTCTTCTTCCATTCCACACTTCATAAGGAGTCATACCATCTAAAGACTTTGATGGAAGTCTATTTATAAGGTATGTGGCTATGGATATAGCCTCTATCGAAAGATAATTAGGTAGACTCTTTTCATTTAGCATAGATTTGGCTGCTTCTACTATAGTCATGTTCCTCCTTTTAGCTACTCCATTGAGTTCAGGTGTGTATCTTGTTGTTATCTCTCTTTTGATGCCTATTTCTTGCTCTCCACCATCATCTGATCTGAGTCTCTTGAGACATCTACGTGTTTGGTTTTCTACAAGAGCAAGATACCTCTCAAAACAATTAAAAACTTCATCCTTATGCTTCATAAAGTAAAGAATTGTCCACCTGCTACAATGATCAATAAAAGATACATAATATCTCAAGCCTAAAATGGAAGATTCTTTGCTTGGACCCCACACATTTGTGTGTACAAGATCCAATAGCTCCTAATGGATATAGCCTTTCCTATTGAAAGGTTGTCTATGTGCTTTGCCAAATTGATAGCTCCACACTTGTATATCATATGTTGTTTTGTGATGTTGGTCAATCCAAGTACACTTTGATCCCTACAAATTTGTTTTAAAGTGCTCTCGCCAATATGAACAAGCCTTTTATGCCATACCTCCAATTCAGAGAGTGTTTGAGATCCATAGCTAAACAATGATATGTTCTTGGTGTCTTCTACTTCAAAGGTGAAGAGTCTTCCTGTCTTATCTCCTTTGGAAATCCTTCTAAATCCTTGCTTGGGGCCTTCAACATATGCTCCATGTCTTGTAAACCTAGCCTACAATCTTTTCTCCACAATTTGTCCAACACTTATCAAGTTTTTGGTTATTGTAGGTACATACGATACCTTGCTTAGAAGATTCATATTCCCATCTGATGTTTTGACACTTCCTATCTTTTCCACTGAATGTCTTTGTGCCATCACTTGTCTGCATTTCATGCTTATTCTTGGGATCTTCTAAGTCAGATAGCGATGCTAAATTCCTTGAGACATGATTTGAACATCCCAAGTCAATGTAGAAAACATGATAATCATCCTTACCGTGCTTCAATGATAGGTTCATGAGAAGAAGTGGGTCCTCTTGGATTTGATCCTTAGTGTAATTTTTGTAGTCCTTCCTTCCTTTGTATCCATTTTGATGGTTGTTGTAGTTGTTATAATAGTTGTTGTTGTATCCTCCATTGTATTTACCTCTATTTAGTACATAACTGCTTCTATTGAATCCTCTTCCTCTAGAATTCCTTGGCTTCTTGTAACATTCTTCAGTGATATGATTAGAATAACCACATATATTACAAGTTTGAGATGTTTGGGGTCTCCCCCTTCCTTGTTTTCCTCTATCTCTTCCTCTACCTATGAAGTTGGCTTGGAAAGAGCTACCTTCATCTTCATTCTTCTTAGTCTTTGACTTATCTTTGGCTGTAGCTCTATCAAATTATATGGTAGAAGATTGATTACCTCGTAAGGATTCACCATTCTTGTTTATATTTGCTTCATGTGTGAAGATTTGGCCCATCAAGGTATTGAGGTTAGGTACTTGCATGTCCATGCATAGATCCATGGTTGTTGTGAATGGTTCTCACTTGTCATCAGCCTTGATGCTATTGATGATTTGCCTTATGATTTTTTCTTCTTCAATTACTTCTCCAATGCTTCCCAACTGATCAAAGATCTCCTTCATCTCGGTGACATAATCAATCACACTTTGTTGGGGACTTTTCTTCAAAGTAGTGAACTCCTGCCATAGCTGGTTCTTCCTAGCTCTTGTGTTTGAAGAGAAGAGGGCAAGTGCACTCTAGGTCTCTCCTGAGGTCTTGCATCCTTTCACATGAGGTAAGAGAAAAAAAAAATTGAGCTTAGAATATAGGACCTGGCTAGTGCATCCTTTGAACACCAAGTTGTAAGCCTCTCTTGCTCTTCATGTGATGGTTGCCCTTTGCTTCTCATTGTTGGCATGACTTCACCTTCACATATGTATTTAAATAGATTTCTTCCTTGAAGGTAGGCCTCCATCCTCAGAGACCAATCTAGGTAGTTGTTTCTATCCAATTTGTCAATGGTAGAAGAAGAACCATCTCCCATGTTGATTTAATTATGCTCTAATACCACTGTGAGAAGAGATGGTTATACACTCCAAAGATGTGCCTGGTGCTACAAAAAACTGCTCTACACTTGCCAAGATAGCTTCTAGGATGATAACTAGACACATCTTGCTTACTAAGGATGCATATAAACCACCCTAGTGCTTTGGAGCATCAATATCAAATTTATTCATCAAAACAAATAACTTGACACAAAACAAATGACTCAAAACTTGCTATTTTTGATGAGATGCTCTCTGGAATTTTACTCAGAGCTCAGAGCCTGCTAGAAATTAACCAAAGATATTTTGCAAACTTTAAATTAGATATATAATGAATCTAAAGCAACAAATGTGATGAATTTTGATGAACCATACTGAGAGAAATAAGTTTAGCGATCTAGGGATGTCATCCCGACTTTTTAAGAGTTATCTACCTAAACACATAGGGGACTTCAAATGAGTCTAGCTCATAGACTAATGAAGCAAATAAGATGAATATTGATATGACACAAATAGACTTATGAATATACCTATAAAAATTTAGATCTCATCAAAAGAATAAGTATACAAAGAGAAATCAATAATTGAAGTTGACTAAAATGAACATAAACCTGTAGCAGTAGACTAATAGAACTCCAAGATGTGTCTTGAACATCAATCTTTATTGCACATATGATACATGAATTGAGTGAACATGAAGCTTGGGAGGGAGGAGCACATTTTTTGCTTCAATAATAACTTGGTACTTGATCAGACTCTCCTTAGAATGTAGCTTGAAGTGCTTATCATTCAGCAACTACTCATATGCATATTTATAGAGGATTTTTGAATTAAAACTTAGGAGGGATTGTACCTAAAAACTCCCACAAGTTAGGGGAATCTTATCTCATCAATCTCTCCTACATATAGCTCGTAATTTTTACCTAACTAAGTCACGAGATTCTCTTCGACATTTACTTCTAATGTAGTTACTTTTCAAGTAGTAACTTTTACAAGATTTTATTCTTGTGGCTTTTCTTCATATATAGCCAATACTTTACTACAATAAGTCATCAAGCATTAGGCTTGGATAAATATACCAACAAGAAAGACACCTTGAAAGTAGCTATCTGCATAGTAGTTGGGACATCACTAGTTATCCCTAAGGGTTGCACAAAATATTGATATGCCATTCATACAAAAAGGGGCAGGCTTGACCTTTTTCCATTATAAATGATTACAATTGTTAAGTGCAACAATATTTAAATGTGATCTAGCATCAATTAGTACCTTTTTGATTGATTGATTCTTATACTATAAAGGTTAATTCATGATACACAAAGCTTGCTTCAATAAGGGCTACATTGTACACTTTTATAGGAGTGAAATTCTCTTATATGTTCCGTAGAGGTTCTCGACTAAACATTCATTATAATGAAAGAAACTCTTATAATGGAATATGGATAGGTACTTCTAAAGTAATCTTGAGCATCTTTGAAATAACTTCTTGATCTTTATGAGGAGCTTAAATACAATCTAGGATAAAGTCCGATGTTATTTTGGTGGTGTATAGATAAGAGAGGGTTATTCTTCATCTAGCACCATTTTTTCTCGAGAGGGTTCCCCTAACTCCATTGTGGGAAGAACAAATTGTGGTGGTTCTTGTTGTAGTTGTTTTGTAGCCTTAAGCCTTTAGTTCTTCTTTTTCATGTACTATAGGTCGCAAGTGTTCCTTGATTTGCTTGCAGAATTCTATTAGATTGGGTTATACTAAAGAAAAATATGGCTAGAAATAAGTTAATTTTACCACCTTAGCTTTAGGTGCTTGTTGCTATCATCATCAATGGTCAAACTCCTAAGTATGTTCACAATTAGCTGGAATGTGGCCTTCTTTTAGCAAAAGTTACATTGCAACATTCTTTGGTATTTTTGGTGCTTGTCTCATGGTTCATCTCTATACTTGGTCTTGATTACTCTAATTTCTCAAAAATCATAAACAAAAATTGGGTCTTTTTCCCTACGATTGTTGTTGGCCGCACCATGGCTATGGTAGTCTCTTGATAGGTGGCTAGTCATATTGTAGAGGTGGATATAGAGAATTATCCTGAACAGGTGGATATGGTTGTTTAAGAGGAAGTTTTGTATATTGTGGTGTTTGATGGGTAGGTAAGGAGGCATAATTGGGGTCAAGTGGATATTGATAGTTTTGGAAAGTCCCTTGAGGATATTGAGGTGCTCTAGATGTGTTGGGGGGGGGGGGGGAGGAAGAAGACTATGGGTGGGATATGTTAGTTGAATATGTCTGGGCATAAAGCTCTATACTTGTCTAATGAATGGGTGAGATACAGGTTTGCAATTGTCCATTATGAGTTTTAGGTAGTTGTAGTGTGTTCAATAGCATCACAAATATCACAATACATTTGATTCAAAGCATAGAAAATTGTGGTGTGCTAGGCATTTCAACATCGGGTACAATATACTTGACCAAGATGTTCTACAGATTCAAATCAAACACTACCCAACTTTTGCTCCACAAGGCCTTAATATTTTGTTAATTTAGTAGATTTCCTTTTGACCATAGTTAATCCAAGTTTTCTTTCTTCTAGTGAAATGGGGATAAAATCATCAAGAGAAATTTCTTCCACTTCATAGATCCAGATTATATCATGTTATCATGATGAAAGCCTATTGATAAACCATCCAACTACCAAATCAAGTGGGGGATGACTATCTACTAGAATTTGCTTATAAGTACTTCTAAACTCAGTTGCATAGATTTGTATAGGTTAAATTGTTTTCTCTCTAAGACCCTATTGAATGTCATATAGTTGTGAAGTTGATTTAGTTTGTAGCAATTAGTTTAAAAATTTTAATAGCAGGGTCGAATTATATTAGCCATTTACTTCTTGTGTAAGTGTACTAGCACTTGTGAATTAGATCTCTATTTCTAACCAGAATACTATAACGATTTCCAAAAATCCTTATGCGAGCATCCAAATCATTATTATAATGACCCACAAACGTGGTGTAATGGAGTCCTATGATGCAATGCAGCTAGGCATCTTTGGGGTGGTGTTCATCATCATTTCCTCCCACAAAATTATGTCCTCTTGATGTAGCCATCCTAAAATCATTGAACATTGAGTTCTCTAGGATTTGGAAATATTCATGTTCTAATTTAGACTATGGCAATGAAGAGGTTGTATACATAAACTCCCAATCACCTAATTTTGAAGTATGATGATCTACAATAGCTTCTAGAAAATTTTTGGGAATTCATCAAATGAGTCTTCTGATTCACTGCCAAAATTATGGTTGAGGGACCCCATGGATTCTCGTGAAGAGGGGGGGATTCCATGGTACTTTGGTATTTTGTCGAGTAAATGCCAAATGATTTTTTTAGAGGGCAAAGGGAGCGTTTTGAAGAAGTTTCATTAATTACTTTTAAAGTCCTATAATTTAGTGAAAAAATCGGTCCACGCCTTATCTTTGTATTAGGAAATAAAGAATAAAGGCAAACTAAATTACTCCTAGGAGTGATGGTTTTGAGATTTCCTTATCGATTCTTTCCTTCTTTTCAACTAGGATGTTGTGTTTCTATTTTGCATGCAAGTACATAAGACTAGAACAAGTTGTGGGCATGTCACAATCTCCATCGGGCTCTCTCTATCCTTGTGTCATTCCTCGTTCTTCTCAAGGTCAAATCTTGTTTCTACCTGCATGTAACCTACAAGACTTCTAAAGCAATATAATCTAATCATTGATACCAAGTGCAGAGGAGCTTTGGAAGACTTTATGCAACACATATGAAAAAGAAACGGCATCAAATAAAGTGTATCTAATGAGAAAGTTATATGAACTTCGAACGAAGGACATAGATAGTATTGTTGCTCATCTAAATGAGTTTGATGCTATATTTGCTCAATTATAGGCTCATAAATTAGAGGTGGATAATGAAATGAAAACAGTCTTGTTGTTATGCATCTTGCCATCATCATGGGATATGTTCTGCATGGCTATTAGCAATAGTGCACCTAATGGTAGACTGATCTATGATGACATATGTGGAGCACTCTTGAGTGAGAAGATTCATAAAAAATCTATGGTTGGAACTTAGAGTTGAGATGCATATAATGTTGGTGATTCTTACCAAGGAAAGAATCATCAATGTGACAAGAGCTAGAATAAGGAAAATAATATTCAATGGAAGAGGCATAGAAGTAAATCAAGGAAGAGGGATATCGAATGCCATTATTGTCATAAGAAAGGACACATGAAGAAAGACTGTTATGCATTAAAGAATGCTAAAGGTAAAGGTAAAAATGTTGATGGGCATGTTAAACAACTACTTGCACCATCTACTTTGACTATGAATATTGAAGAAATCAATGCTATTTTATATGATCCTAATGTGTTGACACCTAACAGTATTGTGCATACTGAGGCTCTTATGGTTGATTCTCTTTCCTACATGTGGTTGCTAGATTCTAGTGCTTTTTTCCATGTGACACCACATAGAGAATGATTCTCTACTTATGCGGCAAAGTCTCTTGGTACTATGAGACCTCGTGACTCTTACCAATGTGACATTGTTAGGATTGGAGATGTGGTTATGCAGTTCATTGATGGTTCAAAATTTACTATGTATAATGTATGCCATCTACCTCAGTTACCATGTAGTTTGATGTCAGTTGGTCAACTTGATGACCTTGGTTACAAGGTGGTCTTCTATGCTCATTCCTTTTGCATATCAAAGAGAAATATGGTTATTGCAAAAGGAAGCAAAATTGTCTCACTTTACCCTTTATTTCTATCACAAAAAGACCACTGTTACCTGTTATTGAACAACCTATGGCTTGTATCTTGCATGGCCATTTGGGCCATATATCTCATAGTGCAATGAAAAATCTTTCGCATTTTGGCTACTTACATATGTTATCTTTCTTTGATTTTTAATTTTGTGAGCAGTATCAATATGGCAAGGAAACTAGGAATGTGCATATAATGCACATTGACTCTTCAATTCAGCCTTTAGATCTCATTCAAATAGATGTGTGTGGTCCTATCCCCACAAGGTCATAAGGTGGTTCTCTTTACTTTGTCACTTTCATTGATGATGCTACTAGAAAAGTCTAGGTATATTCTATCAAATCAAAGGATGCTATATTCCCCATTTTTAGAAAATGGCTTGCTTCAGTTGAGACTGAAAAAGGAACTAAACTTAAGTATTTACATTCACATAATGGGGTGAGTATACGTCACATGAATTCAGCCTTTTCTCTTAGTCTAGAGGAATTCCTAGATAGTTTATGACTCCTTATATCCAAGTAAAAAATGGTGTACATGAAAGGATGCATAGAACTATTCAAGATAGAGTAGTATCTATGATTCATCATGCAAACCTTTCACAAGGCTTTTGGGTAGAAGTGATATTGACTGTAGTTCATGTGATTAACCTTTCACCTGGTATTGCCAAAGGTTTGAAAGTGGCATAAGATTTATGGGAAAGGAAGCCACCATATTATGATCATCTTTGAGTTTTTGGTTATGAAGCATATGTTCATATACTCAAGAATCTTCGACAAAAGCTCAACCATAAGTCAAATAAATGCATTTTTCTTGGATATGGGAGAGAAAGTCAATTTGGATATCCCTTATGGGATCCTAAACATGATTAGTGATCAGAAACAATGATGTCATTTTCAATGAGTCGGAGATGCATAAACAACCCATTATAGAGGTTGAAGTGAGAAGAGTAGTGTTTGAGGATACTAGTCCTCTAGTTAGCATGCATAAAATTATTGCACATAGGGATGTTCAAGAGAATGCCTGATCATATCAGTTTGCAAATATTCCTATTCAACAACCATTGAGATACTCTACATGTGACTCATATCCACCTAATAGATATGTTTCACGTATGGATTTTTTCATGCTAACAGATGCTGGTGAGCCTTCTTGCTACAAAAAGGCTATGCAAAAAAAGGATCATGTGAAGTGGGAGCATGCCATGAAGAAAGAGCTGGATTCTATTCACAATAATAATACTTCCAAATTAGTACCTTTGCCAAAGGGCAGGAAAGCTTTACCATGTAAATGGGTATATAAGCTAAAATTCACATTAGATAGTGCTTCTCCAAAGTATGAAGCACAACTTATTGCAAAGGGTTTTAAGCAACATGGTGTTGATTTCAAGGAAATCTTCTCTCTAGTCAAGATGACTACCCTATGAATGTTTCTTGGATTCGTTTCAATGGAGGACTTAGAGCTAGTGCAAATGGATGTGAAAACTACTTTGTTGCATGTAGATCTTAGAGACAAGATCTATATAGGACAACCAGAGGGTTATGCATTTTGTGGCAAAGAAAGTCCAGTTTGTAAGCTGAAGAAGAACTTATATGACTTAAATAGTCCCCTTGACAATGGTACCAAAATTTTCATGTTTTTATGAAGTCTCAAGGCTATTCTTGAAGCAATGAAGATCATTGTCTCTACACAAAGAGATGCGCCAATGGCAGCTTGATATGCTTGATACTTTATGTTGATGATATGTTGATTGTTGGGAAGTTCTCTTATGACTTGTCAACTCTAAAAATGAAGTTTAGTCAGACATTTTTGAGTGGCACTAAGGAAAAGTGTCTATGCTTGGGTAGAGGGAAAACATCCATTATTGGTTACACTAATTCTGATTATGCTAGTTGTTTAGACAATCAAAAGTCTACATCAAGGTACATTTTTCATTTCGCAAGAGGTTCTATCTCTTGGAGATCTCTTCTTCAAGAATGTACAACTATTTCCACCATAGAAGCAGAGAATGTTGCAACAAGTACGACATGTAAGGAAGCATTATGGCTTTCTCGTCTTACTTGTGATATGGGTCTACCTCAACATGTACCTCTTTTGCTTAGTGATAGTCAAGTGCCATTGCAAAGAATTTGGTATACCATGCAAAGACCAATCACATTGAGGTGAGGTACCACTTCATTAGAGATTTATTAGCCACATAGAAAATATTTTTGAAAAGGTTCATACTCAAGATAATGATGTAGATGCTTTGACTGAAGCTCTACCATGGGATATGTTTTGAAACTATTGTCACTTGATGGGGGGTTACTTGATTCATGATCTCACACAGTTACATGTATACTATTGTTGCTCTAGCACAATGGTGAGAACCGCGTTAAGAAGCTCCACCTCCTTAATGTCAATCCGCGGAAGAGATAGGAGTGATATGAAGATCGTGAACGTGAGATGAAGTGAGAGTGAAGGTGAGAAGCACAAAGATGCACACACACATACACACACACAATGAAGAGACAAGCAAGACACAATGGAAGGTGGGAAATTAGCTCTATTACTCAAGAACACTATTACAAGCTCAAACTAGCTCTAAGCTCACACTAGCCAACATGAACCAACTTCAAAAATGAGCTCTCTAGCTCTTTTTATAGTTTCTAGACTAGTTTTGACCGGTTTCACATCTAGTGACCGGCCTAGTTAAAAAATAGGTCCTAGAGGCTATTTGGAAGGGTAAACGATGTCTAAAAATAACGAAATTTGGTACGAGCATTCTACCTAAGCTCCTCAAGCTCAAGGACTCCTCGGCTTGCACAAAATGGAGCTATGAATTACAAAATGGGGTTTTGTCTATATTACATATGTTACAAGAGTGATGAAAATCACTGTTGGATGTTTGAAGAGGTAATAAAAACATAATTGTTTGAAAAAATGATCAGACTGGCTCCCTGCTTCGTCTTTACATGCTTCCATGTCGTCTGTGTCTCTGACTGTGCCTCTGACTGCTTCCAACACCCCCCTCCCTCTCGCTTCTGTCGTCCTCGACAGAACCTTGTTGTGCGGTCTGCCGGATATAGTTTTGTAGGAGGTCATGAGCGAGGGTGTGCTCAGATACGCGAATGCCTCGGGCCAGATCAGCCTCGAGCTTCTCCCAGTCGATCGGTTGCGGTTCGTCGGGTGGCGGGAGTTGATAATGCGTGGAATAAACCATTCGCTCACAGGCAAAAAGTTGCAATAAATGTGTGGGCCTGCTGATGAATACCTCGGAATGGTATTCCCAAAACCCGGTGGTGAACATCTCCTCAAAGGTTTGTTTGTAGCATGCCGGGAGGTATTTTATCCTACAGTGCCAGGCATAACACACCCGGAGCGATGGCGTTGTGCTCATGTCATATACTAGATCAAAGTTACCATGCTCAAATCTCGGGGTGTTTACATGCGGTGCCTTGACGCGTCGGAAGACTTTAAATATCATTTGCATCATGTCAAAAATTTTGACAGTCATATGCGCTGCGATATCATCCATATGCTTCAGGCGAGGGAGCCAGTGACGGATTGTAGCCATCATATAACCAACAGTGGGCAACTCGGTGGGCGGCTTGAAGTAGGGGTAATTCAGCCAATCCTGACACTGCCTATTGTTTTGTACTTTGATAGCGAATGCAGTCCAGGAGCGGCGTCGAGGTACTGGTCCCCATCAAGGATTATACTTTAAGTGTAAGGGCGCTTTCACCCATGTGCTCATCATTTCTGGGTACTCCTGTAAAAGACGTGTACGCCAATCTGGTTGATAAATAGTGCCTTGTTTCGCATCCAGTGGCAAGTCTTCAGGCTCGAACTGGGTTGCATGTGATGGCTTCTTGCCAGTTCGCTTTTCTATGGCCAGCTGGTATTCGGCCATTAGCATGAAGTAAGGTTTGTATTGAAGCTCATGCCCGGATATGTACCTGCGTGGGGCCAATTGAGCAAAGTAGGGAGATTGCAAAATTCGTTCTTCGATCATGGCCATAGCATGTAGCTGGGCCCCGACTCTAGCTGAGTGCGTTGTTCCAATCTCCTCCACAGTCTTCATCCATGCGGGGGTCGGAAGTTCATAGGTCATCTGGCCTTCGGCCGTGACTTGTCCGCCTGGGATGGGTATTGGCTCGTATGCTTCTTCAAACGTTTCCTCCACCGGAATGGTTATGTTCTCGTCGTCAGCTGGGATCTCCGGTGGGGAATCAGGCCGTGGTGGTGCTTCATATACATCTATGCGTGATTGGAGAGTGGTTACCTGGGCCCGTAATGCGTTTAGTTCCTCTATGAGTTCAGGAGAGGGGTCCACAGGTTCTGGTACTTCTGCTGCCACTGGTAGTTGTTGTGGTGCCGGTTCTCTGAGCTGTAGTAACTTGTGATCTTCTTTTAGCTTCTGATGTTCTTCGTTCATTCGATCATAGTCCTCTAGCAATCGAACATGGTCATCTAGCAACATCCGCATCGATTCAGATGGGATTGCCTTGAATCTGCTCGGACTTAATGGTTGTTCAGGGTGGTCCAGTGCCGCTTCCAAATTTTCTCTATTCTGCGCTTGGAGTCTCACGTTCTCCTCCTGGGCTGCGGCTAGGTGCCTCCTGAGTAGGCCCATATTCCTGGTCAGCGTCGCGTTCCTAATTGTTTGGGCTCGAAGCAGGTTGTCCAGATCAGCAGTGGCTTCTTTTGTTTTCTCTTCACTTTCTAGCTCTAGCTTATGATATGCCTCTCTTAGTTCTTGGTGTCGCGTATTTAACGAGGCATTCTCGATTGATAATGAATTGAGCTGCGACTGTAATTCATTGGTCGTCCTCTGCAGCTGTTGATAATTGTTGCCCAGAGATGCGAACTCATCTCGTACTTGTGACATGCATGTGAACATTTGTTGAAGTGCAGTGTCTATGGTTGGCGATAATAGTAATGGAGTGCTAAGTGAGGATGCAGTGGAAGTAGATGCAGCGGGAATGGGGAATGGGGTTGGGAAGGTGGATGCAGTGGTGATCGTGGAAAATTGTGACGTACCTAAATATGATGGTGTTGTGAGTGGAGTGGGTGCTGGTGCGGTGGGTGGTGAGATGTCCATGTCATTGGACGTGTCAAGTGCGGTGACTGTGAAAAGCGGTGTGTATGTGGGTGGTTGTGTAGGTGTGAAGACGGGATTTACAAATGTAGAGTAATTTACAGGGGGAATGGTTGGAGTAGCTTGGTGAAAAGGGGATATAGGGGTTATGGTGGGTTGGGGAGGTGAAACTGGTGAGAAGGTTAGTGGGGTTAGAAAGGTGAAAGGGGGTCTTAAAGGTGGGGGAAAGGATGGGAAGGATGAAGGGGTGAAGGGGTTAACATGTAGATGAGGTGGGGTGGGTACGGGCATGGTGGCATGAATTGGTGGTGTAAAGGCTGTGGCTATGTTGCCATGGACTGGTGTGGATATGGGAGGAGCAGGTGGGTGTGCTGGGGATACAGGATGGGTTGGTGAAACATGAGGTGAGAGAGGAGTAGAAGGTGTGGATGTTATTTCAAGGATAGTGGTAGTATGTACAACGGTAGTACGTGGCGGGGAGTCGACTAGGATGGCTTCTTCGGTGAAGGATCTTTCCGGCCGTAGGCATGCATCTTGTGCCTGGTGGGATGATTGAGCACCTACCGGAACTCGAATATATTCACCGGGCTTCGATAGCAGGCGAACTCTGCGAGGGTCATATTGGGGGAGTGGCTTCCTTTGTAAATATCTCAGTGCTTCGACCGGGCCGATGGATTGGACCAGTTCTCTGAACCCTCTGATGTAGACTTCTTCAAATCCTCCGGAGACTAGTTCTTGTTCGATTAGGGTCTGGCTCTCTTCTTCAGTCAATTTCTTCCGTGCCCAGACTTTCTCCATCGTACGATATAATTTCTTGATTGCCAGCGTGTAAGCTGCTGCTTCGAAAGTCTCCTCTTCGTGCGTGCTGGTGTCACCGTGTGCATCGGTTTGTTGGCCTTGGCCGTCTGTCTGTCCTTGTTCTTGGGAATCATGCGTGCCCTGGCTGGCTTCATCGTCACCTTCTTCTTCATCTGTGGCTGTTCGTTCATCATCAGAGCTTGACACAACTTGTCCCTGTGGCAGATCCCGCGGTGTGGTAGGGTAACTGGGGCGTTCATATTCTTGGGAGAACATCTGTGCCTCTGAAAACTGGAATTCATTTGAGAATGCATCAGGCATTTCAAAATCGAATGTTGTGTTTATTGGTTCTGCCTCCATGTGTGGTATTGGGAAAGAAAAGGCTTCCGCACCAATAGTGGTGGGAGCTTCTGCTGTCGTGGTGGTGGGTTCTGTGGTTGTAGCTGCCTGAGGTGCAGCGGTACTAGTAGTGCCCTCCGCTACCACTGGTCTAGATAACCTTATGCGAATAGGTTGTACTGTGGGAGCGGCTTCTGTCGGTGATCGCTCTGGAGAGGGTTGTGGTGATGGTGACTCTGGCACTTGAAGGCAAGGAATAGTGCCTCTCATGCGCTTACCTGCCCGTGCTCTGCTGGGCTTCCTGGCTTTCTTCGTCGTTCCTTTGAATGCCTTCAGCTCTTCTCCTGTTAATGCACGTTCAATTGGCAAATCATAGGCCAAGCACATATAAACAATTCTTGTCAGCGCACAACATCCATTAAGCACTTTCTTGCGTTCCCATCTGTGTTGTGCCAAATACATTTGATCAATGATCCAGCTTGCCAGATCAACCGTCTGAGGTCCCGTACATGCCAAATACAATCCAAACCATATTCTCTTATGTGGCATGGTAAATCTATCCTGAGCGGGGAATGCGAAGTGTTGCATGCATATCCGTAGCGGCTTTGACAGCTCAGGTGTAATTGCTGAGATCTCCTCCCACTTAGTGACATCCCCACGTTTCATAGGGTCTGGAATTAATCTTTCTCGATCTGTGGGCGTGTGGGTGCCATGAATTTTGATGGCAGCTCTGATTAAATCCTTTGAGAGGTAAAATCTCTTGTAAGGTGGATCATCGACTAAAGAAGGCAAAATAAAAGTTCCGGGGATATCCTTATTCTCTGAGGCCAGCAAAGTAGTGATTAAGTAATAACACCTGTAAAAGTCAGGTTTGGGCAGGGGATCACTGAAATACTTCGTGAAGCCTGCTCTGGCCCAAACGTGAGTTAGGTCCTGGGTGTTCTGTAGGTCTTCGAACTCTCTGGAGAAGAATTGGTATTTTCCCCACGTGCGGTCATCAAACGTCAAATTGGATTCAAATATAAAATCCGCGTCCGCTAAGGGTCCTGCAAGTCCCTGAAACCAGTGGGAGTTACTGTGTATCTTTTCTGTGTAGCCCATAGGTGGGTTGTCGATCGGCATGGGCCCTGGAAATCCTTGGAATTCTGGCGGGGGAGCGGTCGGGTGGGATTCTGCTAGTAATACATTGAGGGGCACCGCAGCTACACTGGGGCCTGCTCCTGATGGTCCTTCGTCGGTTTGCATGATGACTGGTGTGTTAATGAGAAAGATCTGCTACAAAAGATTAACACATTAGCATGGAAATTAATTATGATCCCATTAAAGTGAGACCGCAATCCCTTTCCATAACTGATGCGTAACCCGTGTAGCCAAGTGCTGTGATGTGATGGATGCAATGCTTCTTGCAGCACTAGTGCAGGTCTCTTAGACACCTACACGTTTCAGATCATGCATACATTTCTTGATGAGATGAGGTTATGAGTGATGTGTGATGATGGTGGGTGAATTTTTACAAGGTTTAAAGGTTAGTGATTTAGTACAAGGTTGTATGTTAGTCGGGGGGTAGTTAAACCAAGGGTTAGGGGAAGACGGTTGGACATTCTTCGGTATCCATTTCCTAAGAGTCTTTGAGTGGGTGGTGGGTTTCTGCTGAGGGGTCAAAGGTAGTATCGGGTGTGGTGGTGTTGAGGGATGGAAAGATTTGTGAGGGGTATATGTTACATGGCTTAAGGGTTGAGCTATGATACATGGTTTGGGTACCCAAATCTGCGTGGGTGTGGGTCTATGGGTAAGGTATTTCTTGGCGATCCAAATTTGTCGAATGCTCGGACCTGTAGAAGGAGGTCGAGGGGATGGTGGATACTGATTCTGTTTCTGCCCTGCCTTTTTCTTGTCGATCTCTGCTTGGTTGGAGTTCTCCGGTGCTTTTTGTCCTTTTGGCACCCATATTTGTCTGGTGCCGCTTCCTTTGGGTGGCCTAGACTGCTTTCCTTGTTGTGTCTTCTGATACTGCAGTCGGTCTGGGTTCCTTCGTCGTGGTTGACTCTGTCGTGGTTGAGGTAGAGAGGTCGGATGGACGCGCTGCTTTGGAAAAGAAGGGAGATCCAACACTTGCGTGACCTGCCCATTAGGAAGTGATGCGTTCTTTAACTTTAATCTAGGCCAGTCCGCAACAAGTTTGGAAGGGTGAGCACCGCAGGGTGTCGTGCTCATTTGGCCGCTGATGCAACCCACCTGACCACTGATTGTGTCCATCTGCCCTTGCAGTTGGGTAACTGTCTCTTCTAGTTTGCAGGAAGTCCCAGGGAAGATCTCCTGTCGTCCTTCTGATTGACAATTGTCCATAGCCAAGCCCGAGTGGGTTGGTGTAGACGTAACGTGACTGGTCTGATTAAAGATCTTCCGGTCTTCCGTCGCATGTATTTCATAGGGTCTAGGGTTACAAACCTCAGTCGGAATGCCGTTAGGGAAGTCAAGTGGTATCACTCGCTTCTGCTCTAAGGTTCCAATCTGTAAGGAGCCTTGTCTAAGATTTAGGTCCACTGAGTGATCGTATAGCCAATCTTGGCCAAGGATTAGGGGTTCTATCAGGTCGTCATCATGGCACACTAGTAGCTTCGCTGTCATGGTCAAATCCTTAATGAGGATAGGAAGGTCCACCTCACCCATGCAAGGGGTTTCAATGCCTCCTAGGCCTATGAGGTATGCCTCAATTGGCCGCATTTCTATTCCTGAATCCTTATAGTGGGACCATCTAATCGCACTAGTCGCAGCACCTGAGTCAATTAAAGCCCTGAGTTCTTGACAAGGGTTGCCGTGCTCTAGCCTGACTGTAATGAATGGTCTCCTGTCCACTATGCTAGGATGAGTGGTTGACTTTACTTGACACATGGCCATGGGATATCTGGGTGATGTTTCCAGATGGTTAGAATGTTCTCTCCCTAGTCCTTGTCTTCTTAGCTTCATGCGCTTAATGCGTTCTATGGCTTCTGCCTGAGCTTCCGCTCGTATTCTATTTTCTTCCTCCTTACGCTTCTTTGCCAATGTGAGTCGTCTAAGCATATCCTCAGTAAGAGGTTCCTGATATAGCTTGACTCTACAGCCACTAATGTAATTAGGCATTATATCTCCTTCTAAGGTGGCTAACTGTACTGCTCCACTAGTCGAAAGTCTGTTAATGATCATAGGTCCATAACCTCGCTTTTCTAACTTCCGTGCGTGCTATTTCAGTGTATACACTAGAACTAAATCTCCTTCTTTTAGGCCTTTATCTTTCACATGTGCATCAAAATATGCTTTCTGTCGCTTCTTCGCTGCGTATATTCCTGCTGCTGCTTTCAGCCTGGTTTCTCCTAATCGTTCCAAGTCCATTATTCTCGCTGATAATTCATGGCCGGTCCACTGATGTTCCTGTGCAACCTTAAGGGTAGGTATCAAGAAGTCCAAAGGAAGCACAGCATTCTGACCAAAAACCATCTGAAAGGGAGTTGCATTGAGTACGGTCTTGTAGGCCACTCGATATGCCCAAACAGCGTGGTGTAACTGTTTGTCTCGATCTGAACGTTTGTTGTTCACGAGTTTCGTCAGTACGTTACAAAGTATCTTGTTAGTGCTTTCAGCCTGACCATTGGCCTGAGGATGATATGGTGCAGATTTCTTGTGAATCACCATAAAATCCTGTAACAAATATTCAATGACTTGGTTTAGAAAGTGAGTGCCTCGATCGCTCACTAACTCTATAGGCAGTCCATATCTTGTAAAGACATTTTCAAATAAGAATTTTGCAGTCGTGTGAGCATCATTCTTTTTTGTGGCTTTTGCCTCTACCCATTTGGTTAGATAATCTGTGGCAACAATAATGTAATCCGCATGTGTACCTTTTGCAGGGGGGTTAATGGGTCCTACAAAGTCTATACCCCACTTAGAAAATGCACGTCCGCCCATCATGGGTTTCAATGGCATTTCATCTCTGCGAGTAGGAAACTGAGTTCTTTGGCACACGTCACATCTCTTTACATAGGTATGAGCATCCATGTGAAGAGTGGGCCACCATAATCCTGCAAAGAGAATGGCTTTGATTATCCTATCTGGTCCAAAGTGACCTCCTGCAACACCTTGGTGTGCAGTCTCTAGTATGCTCAGATAATCGCTTTCATGAACACATTGTCTTAAATATCCATCTCGTCCTCTTTTGTATAGATTATCGCCAATAAGTGAATAGTCGTGAGCTTCCTGCTCTAGACTGCGTTGTCGAGCTAAGGTCATGCCTTGAGGGAATGTGTTCGTCCTCAAGTATGTCACTAAAGGTTCACTCCAGTCTGGTGTGAGAGACACATGATATAATGTAGCGTGCTCTAATGGTGGTCTTTCACAGCAAACATGGCATTCCTTACACAACTTGTAGACATCTGCTTCCATCGTAGGCCAATATACTCCTAATCTCTGCAGAGTCTGTAATGTTCGATGTTTTGAATGATGTTGCTTTAGTGCACCTACGTGTGCTAATTGCAACCAATTCGCATGTTCTGATTCATCTACACAACAAGCAAGAATCTTTTGATTATCCTGTTTATATATGCTTCCTGCCATTATTTGGTATCTCTGAGACTTGGTAATCTCTCCTTCTTTGATCTTTATCCTAGGATTCTTGGGTCCGTATGTCAAAATAGGGACTATAGGCTTAGCCCATTCTGGTGCTATCTCAAGGTTAAACAGGTATGCATCTGGTAATTCATCCGCTACCCCTTGAGGAGCTTCTCCTGAGGTTAATCTTGAAAGGTGGTCAGCTCTAAGATGTGTCTTTCCTTTCCTGACTACTACTTCAAAATCATACTCCATGAGTAATAGAAACCAACGTATTAGACATCCTGTGTTACATGGTTTGTTGACTAAGTATAATAGGGCTTGATGATCTGTAAAGAACTTAAATTTGTTGGCCAACAAGTAGTGCCTAAACTTCTTTACCGCGTAGATCATCCCTAATCCTTCTCGTTCCGTCGTGGTGAAATTTCTTTCTGCTGCATTCAATTGTCTGCTCGCGTAAGCTATGGGGAGATCTATGTTACCTTCATTCGTGGGTTGTGCTAACACACATCCTATGGCGTAATTGGATGCATCCACATGTACATGGAATGGCTTACTCCAATCTGGGGTTGTCAATATAGGTGCTGAGCACAAGCGTCGTTTAAGTTCATTGAATGAATTTTCACATTCATCTGTCCATTCAAAGTTGGTTAAAAGAGAGTACAAAGGCTTGGCTATGATTGCATACATGTGTATGAACCTCCTATAATAACCGCAATGGCCCATAAATGCCTGTACCTCTTTGATGTTCGTCGGCCTAGGTAGATCCGCAATTACCTTCACTTTTTCCTCGTCCGTGGAGATTCCATTTTTTGACACAATGTGTCCTAGAATTTTGCCTTGTCTGACCATGAAAACGCATTTTTCTGGGTTCAAACAAACCTGATATTCTCGACATTTGTCAAATATTTGTCTCAACTCTGGGATATGTGTCTGTCTTACATTTGAATGTGCACATAAGTCGTCGACATAAACTTCCAAGCTCTTGCGTAAGAATTCCTTAAAAACATGACACATGAGCCGCTGGAAAGTGGCGGGTGCATTTGTTAAGCCAAATGGCATCACACGAAATGCAAATATGCCCCATTCAGTGGCAAAAGCCGTCTTGTGTTGGTCTTCTGGAGCAATGGCTACTTGATTATAGCCTGAGAATCCATCAAGAAAGCTGTAAACTTCCTTGCCCGCAACTCTCTCCAATAGGTGTTCCGTGATAGGAAGAGGATAACTGTCTCTAATCGTTGCGGCATTAACTTTTTTAAGGTTAATACACACACGCAATTTTCCATTCTTCTTGGGCACAACCACAATGGGGGATACCCATTCGGTATGCTCAATTTCGTAAATGAATCCTGCTTCTATCAAGCGATCTATCTCCTCTTTAATCTTCGCAGCGTAGTTATCATTGTACGTGTAAGGTTTCTGTTTTGTCGGTTTTGCATCTGGAGTCATAGGGATTCTATGAGAACATATATCTGGATCCACTCCTTTCAAATCTTTATAACTCCAAGCAAAAACATCTCTATATTCGCGCAATAGTGCAACTAACTCTTCTTCTTCTTCAGTCGTCAAATCATGCCCTATATATGTGCATTTTTCTTCTTCTCCTTCGATAGCAACCATTACTTTCTTGGTTTTCTCTCGGTTATCATATACTTGTCCGTCATTCGCCTTTCTATTGGGCATTCGTACCATGATTCTTCTATCTTCAATTTCATATTTCTTGAAGTTCTCGGGTACTTCAAACAAAGATTCTTCTTTTTCTGTCATGGTTTCTTTCTTCTTCCTTTTCTTGCCTTCACTCTTAGTAGTCACTTCTGTGGCTAACCTTACCTCGTTCGTAATTTCCTCGTGTCTCTGAGTGTGAGTCTCTACTTCGTAGAAATATTCTTCCTCTGATACAAAGGGTGGGTCCATGATAATTGATTCTAAATCAAAATCGCTCGCATCCTCAAATGCATCAGTGTCTGGTTCACATTCTTCTAAAATTGCATCGCCCATGATTGGCTTTATCGTGAAAACTGAAATGTCATAGCCATCCTCGTCACAGTGGGGTGTCCATTGTTCTTCATTGATGGCTACATCCATGGTTGCTAGTATTTCTGCCCAACCATGGGGTTCAAACTCTTCGTCTGGGAATACTACAGGTGCATAGGCTGGGTCCTGAAGAGTTCGTGGATGTTGTTCTGCACCTAAGGTCCTTGCTTCTAATCGTTCTTCCTCTTGTTTGGCTACTTTACACATCCATAAATGGGTATCCTCATGCAACCAAGAAGGATCTGATTCTAATGAGTGCACGGATTCTGTCTCTACTGGTGTCTTATGGATGGTATTCCACTGTATTGGGGGTACATCTCGATGTGAATAGTCTTTAAGATTGACTTTGGTAGTCACTCCTAAATGTTGCAAGTACAAAGAATTAGTTCCCCAATCTTGTACAATTTGCAACTCACACATGAATGGTCGTCCCAATATCATCTCATACGCACGATTTTTCGCAAAGTCACAAATGGCAAAGGTATGCTCAAATTCCACACCACAAGTGGTGAGGGATATGCCTTCTAGTAAGCCTAACAGTTTTTCTATGTGTCCATCAGCCATTTGTAGTTTCATCCTGGTGGGTCTGAGTGCTGGCTTACCCCAACGTTTCCACAAAGCGGTGGTAGCGATGGCTACTCCGGCTCCTGAATCTAAGATGGCTTTCGTGGTGTAGCCCTGATGGGTTATTGGAAGATAAGTGTTACCTTCCTCTCCTTCGCTTACGTCTCCAATCTTTTCCACGGGTATCTCTGGTACCTTCTTATGTGATCCTATTTGAGAGGGTGTGGTAGTAAGCTCAGGGAATTGATTTGCTACATGCTTCCACAATTCTGGTTTTACCTTTAACAATTCCTCCAGAGTGAGATTACACTGTACTTTGGTATTCTTGATCACTTCCGTGTTCCTAGGGATCACTGATTCTTCATTCCTCACTATTATTGGGTGCTCTCATACTAATAGACTTTGCTTCCCAAGGTCCTGTGAACTGAGGTAATTCTTGTAGAGAATTAGATTCAAATCCTGTGGGTTCACTCAGTTGCTCCACCTCTACATCATCATATATAGAGGGGATGTCTTGGGGAAATTGTTCCTGCAAGTCGTCTATTTCTTGAATAGGAGGATGGGTTCCTTGTTCCTTTCTCCATTTCTCTTCTTGGATCTCCCTCAAAAATTCATGTGAGTACCTATGTATGGAAGACAAATTGTCTTGACTTTCTGTATTGGGTACTTGAGACAGGGATGGTGCATTCCTTTCCTGTGTCTCTGGGACAATAGGGTTACTATGCTGATCCTTTTTCTCTTTGCTTTCCATCAAATATTCTAGCCTCTCCATTAGTCCTTGAAAGTGTAATTCCGGTTTTGCCATGTTATTCCAATTAAGATATCTAGAGGCTTCGAACAAGGCTTGTGCTAGTTCTACCATTTTCATGCAAAGTTTAGTTCTCTCAATTTCTAGATCAGCTCGAGGGTAGTTTTTACTCATCTCCGTTACTTGAGGTCCCTCTTTTATTTTAGCCTGATATGCACGAAACATCATGTCTAGATTTTCTGGTATGGGTTCCGCTAAAACCGATCCTGATTTCTGAGCTGGGTTTTCTTGATTTAATTCTTGTGAAGCCAATTCTTGTATTTTGGCTCTAGATTCCTTCAAACTTCCTTCCAACTCACTTATCTTTTTACTCCACTTTCTCTTGATTCTTTCCAGAATCTTTCCAAGATTTTGTCTTGTTACTGCTAGATTCTGCAACTTCACTAGTTCCGGCTACTTTCTCTTGATTAAGCTGTTGGTTTCGTAAGAGCACCTGGGCTCTGGTTATAGCTTGGATAGGCACGTATGTAGGGTTGGATCCATCTGCGTTGTTTACAATACCTATCACGTTGATCGGTGTCACATTCGAAGCGTTAACTGGGTTCTTAGGACAATCTTTGATTATGTGCTCTTTGCCACAGTCGGCACAAAAGCCTTGGATGCTATAGTACTGTGATTGCCTTGCTATTGGGGGATGTGGACAATCCTTAATGAAGTGATCTCCTTGGCACCTAAAGCATGGTCCTCTAGGGCCCTGTGGTCTCTGTTGTCTCAATTGGGGCCGTGGGTTTGGGTTTGCATACATCACATTAGCATAGTCTGGCTCCCAACTAGGTTCCATTGGAGGACTATCATAATGATATGTCTCCACATGTTCTGGTGACTCCGTGTAATAAGCGGGTGGACTAGTTACATGAGTAGAGTCAAAACTGTTTGAGTTCGGGTCACTTTCGGTGATCAAGGGTGAAGAAGGCACTAACGCCCTACTTAGGTTCTCTTCTGCAGCAGCGTATTTGACTGAGATGACATTCGCTGGTGGGGGTGGCTGCTGAGCTAAGACGGGTTGAGGTCTCTGTTGAGCCTGATATGGGTAGTTCTGGGGAGGCCTATAGTAATAAGGCTGAGCATTGTATTGGCCTTGATACCTACCTGGCTGCTGGTATGTTTGCGGGTAGTTCTGTCTTACGGTTTGTTTGTTGTATGGGCAGTCCTGAGCCGTATGATTTGTATATCTCCTCTCAATTGTACAGTATTGGCCACTAGGGTTGGCTTGAGGTTGAGGTGCATTGGGACACACGTTTGCCAAATGATTTCCACCACAAGTGTAACAACGTACATTCGTTGGTAGCTTGGGCACCTGTTTACTAGAAACCCCTAGTTTTTGGGCCACTTTTTCTGCTAGGTCCTCTATCGAATTAGACAATTTTGTGGATGCTAGAGAAGAACAATCTGAGTCCTTATAGACCTTTGAGAGTTCTAACTCATCACCTAGGTTGTCCTCGATGTCTATACATATTCTTACACACTCCTCTAGCGTTCTGGGTTCTTTTAGGTACACATAAGAGCGTAGTTTAGCGCTCAACAAGCCATCTAGGAACAGTAATACTTGTTTGGCTTGTGAGGGTAGCTCTTGCATTGGACATCGTTCGACATATTGTCTGAACCTACGTCCTGCCAGTCTTACTGTTTCTTGAGGGGTTTGTTTAAAGCTATGAATCAACGAAGACGTGTCGTGTCTAATCCCACTTTTAGAGAATTCAGTGATGAATGACTCTAAAAAGTGATGGATGTCTCTAAATTGCCTTTGTTGCAATGGTTGGAACCAAGTTAAAGCTGTATTCTTTAACATCAGCCCAAATGCGTTGTATTGCGTGAACATGTCCTCGACTTGTTCTGCTCTTAGTACTTGCTTGAATTCTGCGACATGGTCATAGGGATCTCCCGTCCCATCAAAGTAATTTTTCATTGATTTTACTAATTGAGTAGGTCTCAATACTCTTGCGTGTTCACGTGGTCTAGGTAGAGGAAAATCATCTCTACCACCTGGTATTCCATGATCTCTTTGTCTATCCGCTCTATTAGTGTTCGTGGTTGTTCTATCTCTCCCTATGGGGTGATTAAAGCTTACTTCTGGTCCCTCTTTATTTCCTTCTCTTTGATGTCCATGGGCTGAGGATGTTCCTGCCCCTTGTTGATTTGTATTCATGTTCGTTCTAGATGGAGGGAATATCAATTCACCTCTCCATGTGTATGTGTTTTTAGCGCGTTCAGGCACCACAAAGACTCTTTCTGAAGTCTCATCCAGGTATACAACCTTTCCAGGTGTATCTGGGTCCTTGAATTCATAAATTGTAATGATGCCTATCTCACCAGGGTGTTCCTTTTTGTACCTCCAAAAGGCTTCATCTGTCTCTTTATTTACAAACAACTCGGTGCTCCTGTTATCTTGAGGAATCCACTCTGGGATGAGTACTCTTGTTAATATGGATTTCCCTCTAGGTGTCCTAGGTTCTTCTAACGGTTCTTTTCCTTGAAATTTTGCTTCCGTCTCTAATTGAATTGTGCCAAACTCATTAGTGTCGTTCGGTTGCGTACTTGGGACGTACGTGGTTCCTTCTTTGTCTATGTAAGCGTCTCTCTCAAATTTCACCACTGGTCTTTCCAATCCAATGGGTTGATCAAGGTTGTGCAGTTGCACCACTTGCCTTTGCAAACCATCCTCATAGATGCGAGCACCTAGTCGGTTGGTTCGGAGAAACTCTAATTGCGTTCTATAGGGTCCTTCTGGTTTTTCTAGGTATGCTACATGAGACCCTCCTTCTGGTCTGTCTGCGCTAAATGCCATTTCTGATTCACTAGTATCTGAGCTATCGTAGGGGTAATTACTATTCAATTGCTGAGCCCAAGATCGAGCGGTAGTTCTTACACTAGCCTCTGATGATCTAAGGCTTCTTCGGTCCGACTTACCTATATGTTTGCCCGATCTAAGGTTCATTAATTTCCTTCCTTGCTCACTCAATTACACACTTAGATCGTCAATGGTTCTTTGTTATTACTTTCTTGATTCTTTTTAATTTTCTTTGGATTCTTGTCTTAATGTATGCGTCAGGAATTCGACTTTCCGTTATGATTTTGAGTTCTCGTTCCGTCAGACTTAGGTTCTTTCCTTTAGGTTTTCACGTCACACACACCTTTACTTATAGTCTTAAACTTGAAAGAATTAAGTATCTTGAGCTTGAGGCGTTCCTATCGCCTTTAATCCACAATGCTAACGTTTAGCCTAAGCTAAGAATTGACTGAGGGGGTTGAGTAATCTTCCAACCTCGAGTCGGCTTCTCTGGTTGCTCTGATGCCCTGTTGCTCAAGAAGCCGCGCTTCCCAAGCTTTACTGTCTTCACGACCTTACTTGCTTGCCTTTGATTGCCTTTGCTAGACCTGGAAAATTCCAATATTAGACCAATTCACAATTGAATGATCAAGCACTTGAGTATATACACCTTTTAGTCCCTTCCCTTTTTGCCCAAATTTTCAATGTGTGCCCCCTGGCTTCCTAGTCCCAAACTAGGTGAATCTCAAAATAGTTTATCTAAAAATAGATGTATCCTTTAAGAAAAAAACAGTTGAGGTCACGTAGTACTCGTGGAGAGCTTTCTAACGAGCTATTAAGCTCAAAAAACGGACTTCGGATGAAAAAGTTATGAGCGTTCAGGCCCTGGGGGGTAAAAACTGACAATCAGGTTTTCCTTCAGATATGAGCTAAGGGGTCTCCTATGAGTCTAATGGTCCAAAAATTTCTCAGAAATACCCTCAAATTTGGTCAAAAATTGGAGCCCAAAATTTGCGATGGGGGTGCACAATCGCGATGGTCTGGGACCGTCGCGATGGTCCGAGCGAACCGTCGCGATGGCGTGGAATTTGGACAATCGCGATGGCGCGAAAAGATGAACCGTCGCGATGGTCCGAAGTGAACGATCGCGATGGTTCGAGGTCGAACCGTCGCGATGGCCCGAAAAATGAGCCGTCGCGATGGCGTGGAAATGGACCGTCGTGATGGTCCGAAAAAATGAACCGTCGCGATGGCGTGATCAGGCGGACAATCGCGATGGCGCGGTCAACAGTCAAAGGTGGACAATCGCGATGGTCCGAAGTGAACCGTCGCGATGGCGTGATCAGGCGGACAATCGCGATGGCGCGGTCAACGGTCAAAGGTGGACAATCGCGATGGTCCGAAGTGAACCGTCGCGATGGCGTGATCAGGCGGACAATCGCGATGGCGCGGTCAACGGTCAAAGGTGGACAATCGCGATGGTCCGAAGTGAACCGTCGCGATGGCGTGATCAGGCGGACAATCGCGATGGCGCGGTCAACGGTCAAAGGTGGACAATCGCGATGGTCCGAAGTGAACCGTCGCGATGGCGTGATCAGGCGGACAATCGCGATGGCGCGGTCAACGGTCAAAGGTGGACAATCGCGATGGTCCGAAGTGAACCGTCGCGATGGTCACAAGTGCGATGGCGTGAGCCAATCGCGATGGTCCGATTTTGGGCTGTCGCGATGGTCCAAAAAACGAATCGTCGCGATGGTCTGTCTTGACACGTGGCACCGTCGTGGCGATGGCGTGAGCCAATCGCGATGGTCCGGGGTCAGCTGAACAATCGTGATGGTCCAAGTGGACCGTCGCGATGGCTCAAGTGAACCGTCGCGATGGTCCGAAAAAGCGAACCGTCGCGATGGTCCGGTCGAGCCGTTGCGATGGCTTGAGCCTATCGCGATGGTGCGACACAATCGCGATGGTCCGAGCCAATCGCGATGGTCCACCAAAGTATGAATTTTTGAGATGCGCCTGTGGATTCGTGCAAGCGCAAGGGTCACCTACCTCGTGGTGTGGTCGCATACCAAAAATTCCGAAAGTTGCAGACCATCGCGATGGTCCGCCACACTCGGCAGATCTTTGACAGAGAGTGAAATTTTACCTTTTCCAAGCTTTCCTGATGCACTGGAGCTCTGTACCTGCAAGAAAACTCAAGAAAACACAAGCACACACAAGCACAAAAGTTCTCTCTCGCTCTCTCGCATGCACAAATGAGGGGAAATGAGGAGAATGGGTGGATATGGTGAATTTTCTGATTTTTTTGGAGATGAAAATGATGATGCGATGATGAAGATGGAGTGTGGGGGAGGTGAAAAACACTAAAAACTAAGTAAAAACAACAACAAAAACTGAAATTTTTACCTTCCAACGCCACTTCTTGCTATACTCTTACCATCACGCATTCGTCCTAGACTCGATCCCCGACAACGGCGCCAAATTTGGTGTTGCTCTAGCACAATGGTGAGAACCACGTTAAGAAGCTCCACCTCCTTAATGTCAATCCGCGGAAGAGATAGGAGTGATATGAAGATCGTGAACGTGAGATGAAGTGAGAGTGAAGGTGAGAAGCACAAAGATGCACACACACATACACACACACAATGAAGAGACAAGCAAGACACAATGGAAGGTGGGAAATTAGCTCTATTACTCAAGAACACTATTACAAGCTCAAACTAGCTCTAAGCTCACACTAGCCAACATGAACCAACTTCAAAAATGAGCTCTCTAGCTCTTTTTATAGTTTCTAGACTAGTTTTGACCGGTTTCACATCTAGTGACCGGCCTAGTTAAAAAATAGGTCCTAGAGGCTATTTGGAAGGGTAAACGATGTCTAAAAATAACGAAATTTGGTACGAGTATTCTACCTAAGCTCCTCAAGCTCGAGGACTCCTCGGCTTGCACAAAATGGAGCTATGAATTACAAAATGGGGTTTTGTCTATATTACATATGTTACAAGAGTGATGAAAATCACTGTTGGATGTTTGAAGAGGTAATAAAAACATAATTGTTTGAAAAAATGATCCGACTGGCTCCGTGCTCCGTCTTTACATGCTTCCATGTCGTCTGTGTCTCTGACTGTGCCTCTGACTGCTTCCAACAACTATGTACCATGCCCATCACGTGGGAGGTATATCTTGTATAATTACACTCATGATTCTTTATCATTCTTTATTTTTCTCCCATAGTCACTTTAGCCATATTGGCAGTTAGTGGGTGATTGTTACCATTAGTGTCCATGTGAAAGGCCAAATGGCTACTCGATGTTGGAACATCAAGATTTCATTATGCTTGAGGTGGACATGATCTTCATGAAATCCATCATTTGAATGATGCCACATATACTCCTTGTGGAGTTTTATTTGCATTCATTTATTGTATTGAGAGTTTGATCACAAGATCACATTCTTATGTAATTTCAAGTATTTATCTTTGTAAAAGGAAAGATTAAAAGGCCTAAAATCCACAAGTTAGAAGTGTTTGGGATTGATTCTCAATCAATAATAAAAAACTAGATATGACTTCAACTTTCTCTTTTCCTAGATTGTAGGAAAAGATTCCAATCAATCTAAACTACCAAACCTGCTTGATTTCGAATTCAAAATCATGAAGAAAAGGTGTGGTCATATCCTCAAGAGTCTATATAAAGACTCCAAAACGTTTTTACATTAAGTAGAGTGTCGATTTGAAGCAATATATATACTATTTTGATCATTTCATGCTTGGTGCCATTTCTATTCTCTACTCGTTCGTCCTCAGACTCAATCAACTTGCAGAGACTGTTTCTCTCTCTATAGAGTCTAAATCCAATGTTTAAGCACTCATTGGAAAGTTATAACTGTCTAGTCTATGTGTACAAATTTTTAAGTCATTTGGTTCATTATGTTCAGAGAAATTTAAGTTTTTCAGTCTCTGGGTCATTCTCTATACATCTATGAAAAATTGGGATGACACTAGTTCGGTGTTAAGGTGATTGATCCTTCTATAGTTGTTATAAATTAGGGCTTTTATGCATTTTAGCAAGCCAACCCTATGTATGACACTCCCTTAAGAGGAATGTTTCCAATTTTTATTGTGCTGGATGCTCTCAATGTTTGAAGTCACAACTTCCATCCATTTTTAGAGAGTTTTTGTGAGTGAGTCTAGGTGCAAGTTATCTATTTTGGATCAACTTGTTCTTGTTGATGTTCCAAAGTACCTATAGGGTTTTATTGCACTAACCACACGCCTACAAGGTCTAGTTTACATATCCAAAGTGCTAGGGCTGGTCCTGTGCTGGTTTGCTAGACCAACTTCACCACTTGACAGCTCAACTTTCCAAGCCTCTCCAAGCTTCTCCAACTTTTTTTTGTGGTATTAGAGCAACTTCAAGATGGGAGATGGCTTTCCATCGACTATTGAGAAGCTTGATGGACAAAATTATTCTGCTTGGAAAATCAAAATGGAGGCTTATTTGCAAGGAAGAAACGTATATGGGATTGTATCAAGTGCTAAAGCAATGCCTATTCCAAGATCCAAAGGAGGACCTACTCAAGAGGAAACAGATAGGCTCACACTTTGGTGTGCAAAGGATGCTCAAGCAAGGTCATACATACTCAACTCTATCTCTAATTTTCTATTACCACATATTAGAGGATGCAAGACATTTCAAGTGACTTGGGATGCCCTAGAGACTTTCTTTTCTAGTCGTACAAATGCAAGGAAGAACCATCTTTGGAATGAGTTCAATGAGATGAAGAAGATTCCAAAACAAACCATCAATGAGTTTGTTACAAAGGTCAAAGAGGTTGCTGATCGATTATCATCCATTGGAGAGATGATTGAAGAAGAAGCCATCATGATGCAAGTTCTCAATGGGATTAGAGGTGACAAGCAATTGGAAATCTTTCACCACATCCTCTGATCTCATCATGGATGTGAAAACTCTAGACTTCAACATCTTTCTTGGAAAACTCTTCAGTCAAGAGGCCAACAATAGCACAAAGGAAGTTAACCCGTATCATGGTAATTCAACTATTGCTCTATATGCAGATAACAAGGACAAGAATTTGAAAGGCAAGAAGAAGGGAAGAAGATGAAGAGGATACTTCCCAAGCTAAGTTTGCAGGCAAGAGCAAGTGGAAAGGGAAGAAGAAAGGACCAAAGCATTCCAAGACCAAAGACCTGAATGTTCAATCTTCTGCCATATATGATAAGACCAACCACACCACTCAGAATTGTTGGTTCAATGTGAAGAGCCAGAAAGGAAGTGGAAGAGGTGGATATGGCAGCAATAGAGGAAGAGGTGGGCACAACGTCAACAATAAAAATAGAAGCCATAATAGAAGTGACTACAACAATTACTTTGAAGATAAAAAACATGAAGACTCATTGCTCTTGATGAATATAAGCCACAAGGAAGGTAAACAAGATGATCATTTATTCTACATAGATTTAGGATGCTCAAATCATGTTGCAGGCAACATAGCTCTCTTATTTGATTTGGAAAGTCCAAAGCATAGACATGAAGTTCAAATAGGGGATGATACAAAGCATGATGTGGAGAAGATTGGTAATGTCAAAGCTTCCAATGGCAGGACACACATTCTGAGCAGGGTACTTATGTTCCCACTATTACAAAAAACTTAATTGAATTGTAGGCCAAATAGTTGAAAACGGCTTGCAAGTTAGGTTCACCCAACATGAGGATTTTGTGGAAGATCCATGTCAAGGCTTCAATAAGATAACCAGAGTTGAGAATCATAATAGGCTCTTTACTTTTGAAGTAGGAGAAACAAAAAACATAGCTCTATTTAACTTTGGTTCTCAAACCCTAAGTGAGCTTGAAGTGTGGCATAAGAGGTTAGCTCGTGTGAATGAAAGAACCTTAAAGGGTATATGTAGGGATTAAGATGTTCTTGGACTACCAAACATACCAAAGCAATAGATAATCAATAGATGTGATGCATGTCAGATTGGGAAGTTCAACCAAAAAGACTACATCACAACAACGTATTGGACCTAGTACATACAAATGTATGGGGGCCAAGCCAAGAACCTTCATTGGGAGGATCAAGCTATTATGTCTCATTTATTGATGATCATAGTAGATGGACTACTCTGTACTTTATCAAGTGATTGCTTCAAAAAGTATCTAGCATATGTGGAGAACCATACAGGTAAATCACTCAAGAAGCTTAGATATGATGGAGGGAGAGAATACTTCTCCAAAGAGTTTGATGAGTTCTTGCAGGAGAAAGGTATATCAAAAGGGAAGTGACTACCAGGTACTCTCCTCAATTGAATGGAATTGCAGAGAGAAGAAACAAGACATTGGTTGGATCAGCTAGAACAATGCTTGAAGAGAAGAATTTTCCACATTATCTATGGGCAAAGGCTATTTCAACTACTCTGTACCTTGTCAATAGATTTCCATCCAAATCACTCCAAGGAATGACTCCTTATGAAGCATGCTATGGAAGAAAACCTAGTCTTGGACATTGCAAGGTGTTTGGTTGTTTAGCTTATGTTCATGTAACACCACAAAAAGGAGGTAAGCTAAATGAAAGGGCAACAAAGGTAGTGTTTATCAGGTATGATTGAACTCATATGGGTTATAGATTCTATAATCCTTCAACCAATCAATCCAATACAAGTAGGGATGTTGTGCTTGAAGAACACAAGTCTTGGTATGATGAAGACAAACGAGAGGTAAATCTACCATATGATCTTGATTCTGATTCTCATCAATTAGGAAGCAAGCATGATACATAGGTCCAAGTTCCAAGAAGTGATATAGATAATGAACAAGATGAAAAGGAAAAGGATTACAAGATATGAAAGTGAAGAGTCAAAGCAAAGATGCAAGAGTGAGGAGAATGCTCCAAGCAAGCACCTTGAAGTTCAACAAGGGAGAAGAGAAAACCAGAAAGGTATGGATATGATTCCACATTTGTTACAAAGCATTCAGTTTACTTGGCAAAGGACTCCATTTAAGAGGAACCCTCAACCTATGAAGAGGCAAAGGGAAACCCTAATTGGGAAAAGGCCATGAAAGAAGAAATAGTTGCATTGAAGGATATGAACACTTGGGATTTGGTTCCAATGTCACCTAATGAAAAGGTAATTGATTGCAGATGGGTAAATAAAGTTAAGAAAAACTCAGATGGGTATAATTGATTGCAAGATTAGTTGCCAAAGGATACTCACAAACTCATGGTATATACTATGAGAAAATGTTCTCGCTAGTTGCAAAGATGAATACAATTAGAACATGGATAAGTGTAGCTACGACAAGAAATTGGAGACTCCTCCAAATTGAAGCAAAAAATGCACTCCTAAATGGTTGGATAAGTGAAGAGGAATACATGTCACAACCACTAGGTTTTGAAAACTCTAATCATACATCTTATGTTTGCAGACTTAAGAAAGAATTGTATGGATTAAAACAATCTCCTAGAGCTTGTAATTACAGGTTGGTTACATACCTTCAAGATCAAGGGCTCAAATCTAGCAACTCATATCCTTCTCTATTCATCAAAAGGGATCACAATGAGGTTATCTATCTATGTCTATATGTAAATGATTTTATTGTGACTTGTGATTATCTGAATGGCATTCAAAGGATCAATAGACACATGCAAGAGGAGTTCAAAATCAGTGACTTAGGTGAGCTCACATATTTCCTAGGTATGCAAGTGATTTGTATATATGAGGGGATGTATCTAACTCAAAGAAGATACACTGAAGACCTACTTATCAAGTTTAGAATGGAGACCACAAAGCTTGTAGGAACACGTTTGGAATTGAGCCATAAACTAAGTGTTTATGAAGGTGAGCATATTGATGATCCTAAAGAGTATCAAATCTTAGTTGGTAGCTTGATATATGCTACTCACACAAGACTAGACATATCATATAGTGTGGGAGTGCTTAGTCAGTTCATGCACACATCTAAAAGGCCACACATGGATGCTACAAAGAGAGTACTCAAGTACCTCAAAGGGACACTTAATGAATGTATCTACTATCCTTACACTTCAGATTTGGATATCAAATCTATTCAGATGCAGATTGGGTAAGAGCAAAGGATGATAGAAGAAGTACCTTTGGATACTTAGCATTTGCACGTTCAAAATTGGTGTCATGGAGTTCCAAGAAGCAACCAATAGTTGCTTTATCTTCAAATGAAGCAGAATATAGAGATCTAACTATTGCAACTCAAGAAGCAATATGGCTCAAGGAGTTGTACTTAGATTTGGGACTTGTAAGTTCCAAAACTCACTTACTTGGAGATAATGTAAGTTCCATGCATCTAGCTACAAATTCAATTTTTCATGCAAGGACAAAGCACATAGAAGTCCATTACCACTTGGTAAGAGAGAAGCATATGGCAAAGGATATTGACATTTTATTTGTTCCTATTGAGAAGCAAATAGCATACATGATGACAAAGGCACTTGATGGGATAAAGCTTTGTAGATTCAAAGCTATGGAAAGTATTCAACCTATCACAGAATGAAGACTCAAGCATACTTTAGCTTGAGGGGAGCTGTTGGAACATCAAGCTTTCATTATGCTTGAGTTGGACATGATCTTCATCAAATCCATCATTTGAATGATGCCACATATACTCCTTGTAGAGTTTTATTTGCATTCATTTATTGTATTGAGAGTTTGATCATAGGATCACCTTCCTATGTAATTTCTAAAGTATTTATCTTTGTAAAAGGAAAGCCAAAAAGGCCTAAAAGCCACGAGTTAGAAGTCTCTGGGATTGATTTTCAATCAATCAATCCAAAGGTAGATATGACTTCAACTTTTTCTTTTCGTAGGTTGTAGGAAAAGATTCCAATCAATCTAAACTACCAAACCTTCCTAATTTTGAATTCAAATTCATGAACAAAAGGCGTGGTCATTTCGTCAAGAATCTATATAAATACTCCAAAATATTTTTACATTAAGTAAAGTGTTGATTTGAAGCAATACACATACTCTTTGGTCATTGCTTGATGCCATTTCTATTCTCTGCTCCTTATTCCTCAAACTTAGCCAGCTTGCAGAGATTGTTGCTCTCCCTATAGAGCCCCAAATGAAGAATTTAAGCATGCATTGGAATTATATAAATGTATAGTTTGTGTGTACAATTTTTCATATCATTTGGTTCATTACATTAAGAGAAATCCAATTTTTTAGTCTTAGGGTCATTCTTTACACATCCTTGAGAAATTGGGATCACACTAGTTTAGTGTTAAGGTGATTGCTCCTTCTATAGTTGTTATAAGTTAGGGATGTTATGCATTTTAGCAAGCCAACCCTATGTTTGACACTCCCAAGAGGAAGTTTTCCAGATTTTACTGTGCTGGCTACTCTTAGTGTTTGAAGACACAACTTCCATCCATTCTTAAAAGGTTTTTGTGAGCTAGTCAAGGTGCAAGTTATCTGTTTTGCATCAACTTTTTCTTGTTGATGTTTCAAAGTACGTATTGGTTTTTATTGCACTAACCACAAGCCTTTAAGGTATAATTTACATATCCAAAGAGCTAGGGCTAGTCCTATGTTGGTTTGCTGGACCAACTTCATCACTTGATAACTCAACTTTCGAACCCTCTCCAAGCTTCTCAAATTTTTTTCATGGGATACATTTGTATATGTTCTTTAATAAAACATATAGTGGTTTGGTCAACCATAGATTTTAAGTTTGACCACATTTGGAGAACCTAAGAAATTTGTGCTCATGCCCTCGTGTGCACTATGTTTTTTGCGTATCTTGTGGCCTCTATGTGGCATGCTATTGTGGCATCTAGAGCTCAGTTTTCTACTTCGAGGGTATCATCATGGAGTTCTCGAGAAGGAGAGTCCATGTGGTGCATGTCCATTGAAATTCTTTAGGTACTAGGATTGATGACCTCCCAAGAAGTACCATGAACCTCCATCTTCCTTGATCGTTGAGGTCCTCCCTCATGCACAACCAATTGCACCAATAGTTTTGTGCCTCTGATGACAAGGTATGCCAAGGTCTATGCCTTGGTTTCCACCTTAGTTGTTAACCTTGGGGAAAGCCTTGGGTCGCGAGAGCTACGCAAGAATGCCCTCATGGTATAAAACCGAGCTCCCAATGCCAAACACAATATTCCACATGAGCCATGTAGATATACATAGAGACCACACAACACACAGAGAGCATGAACATAGATTTCTTAGGTTTCACAAATGCGATCGAACCTCGAGTCTATGGCTGACCAAACCATTATATATTTTATTAAAAAACATATACAAATGTGTCTGACCTCCATTTGGCCTTCCACAAGGATACTAATAGTAACAGTAGTAAGCAGTTTATATTTGGATTTTCTTGTGTTTCATTTGTTACATTTCAATAAAATTTGACCAACTTAATTGTTGGTTATTTATTCATCAACGGCGACTGAAAGCCAAAAGAGCTATCAAGTTAAGATGATGGAATAATTTGAAAACAAAGGCCCTAGTGAAAAAGCCCCTCCTCTCTAGTTTTGCGTTTTTATGCAAGAAGTTGACATTAAGCATCAATTACCTCAAAAATTGATGTAAGGGATTTTTGCAAGAATTAAGGCCAAGCACTGACCTTTCTTTTTAGTAGGTTGAAATCTTATGTTTTTCTAACAAGAAACAATATCAAACATCTAGTTTTTAACAAGCCTTTACTTCTAATGAAACCCTCTTTTCCGAAAAACTCAATGCCTAGCATCAAATTCTTGCATGTTTCATTTATACAAGAAGCCAACACTAGGCATCGGTTCTTCCTAAATAGGGGGCTTTCACGAGAAATTGATGCCCAACATCAGCTTCTTGTAGAAAATCCTTTGTTATGGATGAAATTGAGGCCGAGAATCAAGTTCTTGCATAATTTTGTGCTAAGCATCAAGTTCTTTGGAATCCAACATGAATGGTAATTGGCTTCTATCCTCATTCCTAAGCTCTATAGATCATACATCTATATGCCTAGAACATAATTACAAAATGATCATGAGAGCTTCTCTTAACATGCATGGATGTTTTATTTTCAAAGAAGTAAAAAACAATCAAAAGAAGGCATGGATGTTTTATTTTCAAAGAGGTAAAAAAAATTTAAAAGAATAACGAAATCTTATTCCTTCACCCCATACATTTTATTTTAGTTTACAATGTCCATGTAAAGATATATTCTCTCATATATATATATATATGTGTGTGTGTGTGTATGTATATATATATATATATATATATATATATATATATATATATATATATATATATATATATATATATATATATATATATATATATATATATATATATATATATATATATGTGTGTGTGTGTGTGTGTGTATGTGTGTGTGTTTGTGTGTGTGTGTTGTATGTATGTATGTATGTGTAGAAGAGGCAACTAGGACCATAGCTCCTATACTCGTTCTACTCAAGGAGAGTTCTTCCTTAGGGAATTATATCCTATGACATGTCTATGGGTACGTATACCACTTGACAACAAAGACACAGAGATGAAAAGGTTATAAGTACACAGATGCAAAAAAACCCAATTTTATAAGACTAAGAATGGTTACATTAAGTCAAAAATAGTCCAGAAGTGCATTATAAATGGGCTAGTAGCCACTCCAAAGGCTAGAACTTGACTACAACAAATCAATGGTAAGAAGTAGCTGAAAACAACAAGTACTCTTTGTGAGAGAAATGCAATAGACTCCAACTATGCCAGACTAGCCAAGTCTACTTAATCACTCTGTCATGCTAACTATCACAAACCTAAGAAGCCAAAATTGTATAATCACCACAGAGTGGCCTCACCTCACAGTAGACACAGTTGCAACAGTGCAACGTGTAGCCAAGAGATAGCTCCAACTAGCAAAGAAGAGAAATCTGACATAAGATGATCTTGAGAGATAGTATAGCAATAGCCCAAAATGATTGATAAGCCTTTGCTTATATAGGCTCTAGAGGCCAAGAGGAGTGGCCTTTCATAATCCATGTGTTTATTGTCACATGTGCTAAACAGACAAGATTGGTGGAGGAGTGAACTAATTTTGGCACTGGTAGCCAACCATCTTAGGTCCCCCAATTAGATCTTTTGACACCACTAAAGCCTTGCACCAGGACTCCCTGCATTAATTCATACTTTAACCATTTACTGATAAGTTAATAAAAATTTACTCTACATTTGAGAGATCATACTGTTGCCCAAGTAGTTCTTCCAAAAATAGGTGGAGTAGGTGCCATTCTTTGACCATGCCCAAAAGAGGTGGTGGTGGCACCCAATTTTGGGAACATGACACTCTTGGGCCACGAGAGACCTATACTCCTTACCATCACATAGCTTCACTGTTACACACTTCTAAACAAATGGAATCTCCATATCTTGATGATTTCCTACTTAGATCCTTCAAATTGTAGCCATGCCCTTGATAGATACATTACCTTATGCCCATATGGATATCCCATTGATGTTTCCAAATCTTACCATTATAGGGTAAGCATGCCATGAGAGGTGAGTAGGCTAGAAAAAGCCACCTTGCAAAGTTAATGTAGAAGCAAAGTGAGGTGGTATTGTCGCCTCGAAATGTGTGGAGGTTGCCCAAGATGCATGTTTAAGTGGTAGTCACCTCAAAACACCAAGTGCTAGGAGTCACCCTTGGTGGCGAAAGAGAATGTAATTCGCTCATTGGAGGAATGCATTCATTTTCCAATACTTCACCTGATCTAGTATCTAGCTTCAAATTCTAATCTAATGGCATAGAAATCGGCTTACAATCAGCCATACCATACTTTTGTAGCATATTCAAGGCATATTACCTTTGTGACATCCATAGACCTGTTTCTGTATATATAAACTCAATGCCCAAGAAATAGCGCAACACACCAAGATCTTTCATGTCAAATTCTTGCATAAGAAGTTACTTTACCTCTTTGATGCTTTCTTTATTATCACCACCTACAATCAAGTCATCAACATAGATAGCCACAATTGTGATGCCATCATCACCCTTACTTGCATATAGTGAATGATCTGCATCACACATAGAAAATCCAATGATGGTCAAGTAATCAGCAATCCTTGCATGCCATGCACTAGGAGCTTGGTTTAGCTTATATACAACCCTTTGCAACCTGCAAACATAATCTGGATGCTTTGAATCTTCATATCCTTGTGGCTGGTCCATGTATACTTCTTCCTGTAACTCACCATGTAGAAAAGCATTCTTCACATCCATCTAATGCAATGTCCATCCTTTTGTTGTAGCTAATGCAACAAGTGTTCTGACAGTAGACATTTTAGCTATAGGGCTGAATGTTTCCTCATAATCAATTCCATAAGTTTGTGCATATCCTTTTGCTACCAAAGGTGTTTCATACCTACTTATGCTACCATCACCATTGTTCATTACCTTGTAAACCCACTTACAGCCTTTGGGTTTCTTTCTTTGTGGCAATGGAACCAGCTTGCATGTATCATCTCCATAAAGTGCAGCCATCTCCTCATCCATAGATTTTTCCCAATCTGTGTTTCCAATTGCATCTTCAAAACAAGAAGGTTCAACATCTTGTATTACCTTTGTCATGTAGGCACAATGACGAGCCATGTAGCTATCATATGTCAATCGTTGCACTGAATTCCGTATCCTCCCAGATCTTCTTGGTCCTGGTTCACTTCTCCTTGTATCATCTACATGTGCCTTTCTTACTCCTAGAGTCTTCACAGAGGGCAATCCAAGTTCCTCATCAAGACTCTTTTCTAAACCACTTGAATCTCCATCAATGTCTTTAAAACCTGCACATGTTTTATGACCAGCAGAAAGGTTTTCTTTACCTTTCTTGGATGTATTTGATGAATTTGCAGGAGTGAAATTTCCACGCAATCTTCCACTCCATGGATTTGAGTTGGAACTATTGCTTGGTGATGCATCTGGTCCACTCAAAGCTTGAATCTGCACTTGACGTTTCAATATTTTCTTTTCCATTGGTTCAAGATTCAATCCTTCTTTGGCATCTGCATAGAATCTTGACATTTCATCAAATACCACAACTTTGCTCACCTTCACTTGTCGTGTGAGTGGGTTATAAAATTTATATCCCTTTTGCTCAAGGGAGTATCCAATGAGGACACATTTTTCTGCTTTTGGATGAAGATTTGTCCTCAACTCATCTGGAACATGTACATATGCAATATAGCCAAAAACTTTCAGATGTGATAAGTTTGTCTTTTTACTTGTAAACTTCTCTTCAAGTGTAACTTGATGTACAACAGCAGTCGGAGTTCTATTCATGATATATACAGCAGTATGAAAAACTTTTTCCCAATAACAATGAGGCATATTCTTCTCAGCCATCAAGGCTCTTGCTATTTTTGTTGGAGGATAAACACTCCTATGTGCACAACAAAAGCAAATGAACCCTCCTTGGATCCTGAAATTTTTCAGACATAGGTTTTGTATTTTCTAAGTTTCTCTGAGTATATGCAGAGAATGAACATGAAATTTTGCAGGCATAAACTAGACTTTAAGAGCTTTCAAATGAGAGTAAAATCACTCCATTTGGATACTGGATGATGCCTCAAGCAGCTGCAACAAAACAGATAACTTGATCTCTTCACAGAGTATGAGCTAACTAGACAGACACTGTTCTGGACATTTCTCTGCACATGTGCAGGCAATGAACCTGAGACTTATACCAGACAAAGTAAAACTTATAAGCTTTCCAACAAGACAAAAATCATTGCAAATGGATTCCGGATGAAGGAGAAACAACAATTACAAGACCGGGGGGTCTGCCAAAAACATCTAGATAGATAGAGTGTGTAAAAGTGAAATTTCTGCAAAATATGCAGAGAACAGCTATTAGGGGGTGTGCTTAAGCAAGGGGGCAGCTTGGGCATGTATTTCCACGACTCTAAGTCATAATACAACTCATTAGAGGTTTAAAAGACCACATACTAACCTCTTTAACCAATCAAAAGCATATACATGTCAAAAGTGAGGTCCAATCACATCAAGAGGTGAGCTAAATCTTCTCTAATCAACTTCTTTCCATTATGGGAATAATTGGATGCCTCCAACTCGTGGAAATCAGCCTCCTTTGATTGTGAGGTTCAATTTGGGGCATGTTCCCACACTCTTGAGCTTGAAAAACTTTCAACAATTTTTACAATATGTCTATTTTTGTGTTCAACAACACCATTCTATTGTGGTGTGTACTTGCATGAAAACTGACGCGAATTCCATGATTTTTTAGAAAATTGCTAAACTCATTTGACATGTATTCACCTCCTCCATCAGATCGTAATGTCTGAATATACTTCCCTTTTTCTTTTCCACCATACCTTTAAAGGTCTGGAAGTGAGTGAACACCTCACTCTTCTCTTTCATGAAATATACCCATACTTTTCGTGTATTTTCATCAATGAAAGTAACATAAAACCTGCAACCGCCCATAGATATGGTCTTTGTAGGACCCCAAACATCTGTATGTACTATTTCCGGTATGTTCTCACTAACATGCTTGTCATGTGGAAATGATGCTCTTGACTATTTTCCGAATTGACATGCTCCACATACCTTTTGCATCTCTACAACCTTGAAATTTGGTATTCCATGGACAATCTCCTTTGAATGCATCAATTTCAGCCTTTGCAAGTTTGCATGTCCAATTTGTTTGTGCCAGATCTCTATATCAACAATGATTCCTACACCTTTTGCAAAAATGGCTGCATTCATTTCAAGAATTTTCACATTTAAGGTGAACATCCTACCCACTTTGTTTCCTTGGGCAATCAATCTTCCATCCCATTTGTATTCTTCTACATATAATCCATCAACATTGAAAGTGACTTGTAATCCTTGGTCAACCATTTGTCCAATAGAAACCAGATTCTTTGTTATCTTTGGAACATGCAGCACATCAGCAAGATGTTTACCTTCCCGTCCTCCATAGACAATGCTATGTTTCCTGTATGCTCAACAGGGTGTGATGTGTTATCACCTGTTTCAACATGTCCAGGAACTGGCAATTTTTGCAAAGTACTAAACCATTCCGCATGACTGGTCATGTGATTACTATACATTATCATTTGATTTTAAAACACCAACAAACGTCGTATTCATCATATGATGTTGAACCATGAACAGCTTCTCAGAGTCATCTGCACTTCTGGATACATAGTTGTTTTGCTGCCTTTTGTTATTTTGATTCTTCAACCTACAATCACGTTCAAAGTGTCCAGGTTTACCACAATTCTAGCATCCTTTACTATCATTACTTGAATCATTTCTTTGGAAACTTCTGCGAGCTCTTTGGCTCCCCTACCTCAAAACTGTCCTCTTCCTCATGTATGATTTTGTTGTTCACCTTGGTCTTGATTAGTGTTTCCTCTTCCACTTCCAAAACCTCTACCTCCGCCTCTTCCTCTACCAGAGTAGAATACTTGCTCAAAATTGGGCTTTCCTTGGGAGTTTGAATCCTCACCAAAATTCTTTCCTTCAATAATTGTTGAAGCTCAAGATCAAGGACAAAGCATGGAAGCGCATCAAGGAAGTGAACACACGAGAAGAAGGAGCAAGTAGGGAGCTCCAAGAAGCACCTGTCAAATTTTCAGAAGAAATCCCTATAAAAATAGTGATTTTTATCACTAAAAATCATTGTAAATACCATTTTCTATTTTTACAACTCCATTTTGTTCAAGCCAAGGAGTCCTTGAGCTTGAGGAGTATTAGATGTATCATACTACCAATTTTCATAATTTTTAGATTCCGTTTGAGCCCCCAAATAAGCCCGAGAACCTAATTTTTAACTAGGCCGGACACTAGGTCTGGACAGGGCCAAAACCACTCAAAAACTATAAAAAGGGCTGGAGAGCTCATTTTTGGGGTTAGCTTGTTGTAGATTTCAGCCTTGTAAGAGATTTCTTTTGGTAATCGAAGATCTTCCATTGTTCCACTCTTTGCTCTTACCTTGTGCGTGTGTGTGTGTGTATGTGTGTGCATGCTTGTGTGCTTTCACTCACGCACTTGTGCACTTCACTTGCTCTTGGTCTTCATACCGGTCCTCACGTCTCCACGGATTGACATTTATGAGGTGTATCTCCTCACGTTGGTACTCACCGTTGTGCTAGAGTGACACCAAATTTGGCGCCGTTGCCGGGGAGAGAGCTTGGAGGACGAGCGTGTGATGGTAAGACGTAGAGTAGCGACGTTGGAAGGTAAAAAAATCATCATTTTCAATTCAGTTTTTGAGTTTTCTTTCTTCTTCATCTTCATCATCATCACCATCTCCACCCACCTTCATCTTCTCAGTTTTTTCCATTTTTTAGAGTACATTCACCTTGCTTTTTACTTGTGGTTGTGACAAAGAACCTTAGAGAGGTTGCAGAACAGACGTGCTAAAGAAGTAGTACCAAAATAGCTGAAAATCTGAGTGAACAACCCCGGACATGACGAAACCTGCGCCAAGTATCGTGAGTGCAATATCGTGGGTTTGAAGGAAGATTTTGCATCTACAGACACATAGGAGTGACAAGGAGGACACAAGGTACTCATATTTGCAAAAATTTTTGAATGGGGACTCCAAAAAATCCAAGTATCGTGTTTCTCCCGCGGTTGAGGTATCGCGATACCTGACAAGTATCGTGATTTCCTGTGGTTGAGTATCGCGATACTTCACAAGTATCGTGTATCGTGTTTGCCCGATCGCGATACTTGCCAGAGATCATGTATCGTGTTTGCCCGATCGCGATACTTGCCAGAGATCGTGTATCGTGTATGCCCGATCGCGATACTTCCCAAGTATCGTGTATCGAGTATCGCGTTTGCTCAAGTATCGTGTATCGTGATTCTCTGATCATGATACTTGTTGGATATTGTGTATCGCGGATACTACTTTCCCGATACCTGGCAAATATCGAGTATCGTCTTGAATTTCCTCGCGAAACTTGTCGTGTATCGTGTATCGTGTGATCCTGGTCGCGATACCTACCAAGTATCAAGTATCGTGTTCCCTGAGTATCGAGTATCGTTTTCCTTGAAATATCGTGTATTGTCTGGTTCAAAGATCGAGTATCGTAGACATCAAGTATCGCGTTATTTCCCAAATATCATGTATCGTGACAAGGTAAGTATCGTGTATCGTGGAGTTTGCTCGCGATACTTGTTGAAGATCGTGTATCGCCTACTTCAAGTATCGCGATACATACCAAGTATCATGTATCGAGTTCCTCAAGTATCAAGTATCGTGTCCTACAAGTATCGTGTATAGTCTGTTTCCAAGTATCACGATACTTGATTAGTATCGTGTATTGCCTCTTTTGGAGCATTTCCTGAGAGGTCCTGTTTCCTTGTTTTAACCCCCAGAACCCTGAACTGGCATAACTTTCTCATACGAAATCCGTTCGGAGTGATCTTGGGTTTGTTGGAAAGCTCGTGGGGAGTACAACAAAAACATCGATTGGTTATGGTAAAATTAATACCACGATTATTAGATAGGGTATTTTTAAGTTGACCCTCAGGATGGAGTAGGAAGCAAGGGGTTCCACAAGATTTTGAGCAATTCAAAGAACAATTTTGGACTTGTAGACAAGGCTTATGAACCTAAGCTCAAGTTGATACCTAGGAAGAGATAGATAAAGTACTATATCACTTGAAACTAAGATCAACCACACAATCAAGTCAGGGAGTCACAACTTAGGGGTTAACACTACGTGCTGAGTTCATAGAAAAGTGGGTCAAAAATGTCACTTAATTGGGAGAGACTCTTGGCTTCTGAAGACATGCATAGGTCCATGCCTAGGGAAGGTCTTATGTCCACAATGGAAGGGGAATATAGGATGTCTCTTCAATACATATCCACTAACTTGCAAGGAATACCCATCTACCTTGATGGTCTACAGAGGACAATAGCAAGAATGATAAACACCACAGAATCTGAAATAATTCCAAGACCAGTTGTCAAGTATGAAAGTGGAGTTTATAGGGACAAGATGGGCCAGATATATGTAGTAACTGAAAGTCTTGATCAGATTAATGAAAGAGGAGAGTTAGCTCGAAATCAGGAAATTACCTCGCAAAACCCATTCAAAACCCAACAAAGAACAGAAAATGTGACGTTAGGACAAATGATCCAAGGTAGTATACCCGATAGACCACATGAACAATTCAACATGCCAAGAATCAACCCCCACGGCCACTCTAGTCAGAGGATGGGAAATACGAATAGACCTACCTTTAGGACAGAACCGCCCCAAGGTGTCCCCATCATAACTCGATCCCCAGAACCCGACAGAAGACTGAGACCAATCCAATTGGCCAAATGTATGCGAAATCGTTACGATGGCACAGGAGAGCCGTATGACCACATTGCAGAATTCAAGCAGGTGTTGCGAGCGGAGCAAGTGGATGACTTTTTCATGCAATATGAATCCTTTGGGCTAACTCTCACAGGAATAGCCTTGACCTGGTTTCAATCCTTGGATCCAAGTTGCTTTGAACATATTGAACAATTCTTCCAAGAACTTGTTTGGGAATTCACTAAGCGAGGGATCAAGCACAATTCGTCATCCTTACTACATAGTTTCAAAAAAGCTCCTAATGAGACAATAAAAAATGCAGCACGAAGGTTTAAGCAATACGTAACCCGATGCCCTGTGACAGAGAGACCTTCTCAGCAAAAAATGATATCTTTATTTTTAGAAGGTCTAACCAACGGAACATTGAGAATGTTAGTATACATAAAACGGCTGCAAACTCTGAGTGAGTGCCTTCAGGAGTGCATAGATTTGGAAGACAACTTAGCAGAGGACCTCAAAATCACACGAGACCCTACCAAATCCGAGGATATGATAAGCAATGAAACTTCTAGTTCGAGTTATGTGGAGGAAGTGACAGAGTTAGTGGCCAAGAAATTAGGGGTACAAGGACAAATGAACTACCAAAACTCTTCCTTGAGAGTGCCAATGTTAGGAAGTTGCACACTTTGCGGTGGTGATCATCCATCTCATGTCTGCAACCGAGAAGCATTAGGATTATCACAACCTTGCCCGTACGATAGACGACCAACTCAAACGCCTAACATGTACGCTTATAGTGAGCCGAAGTACCCCAACTACAACACTGAAAACTATCTAATGAATAGATAGCCACGACCGTTTGTACCACCCCATTGTAGACCATACGAGTACCCTCCTACAGAACAAGGCAGAGAAGTTCCTAGGTATAACCCATGTCCAGGATCACGAGGAGCATCTAGATTGTATGAACATGGAGGATATGGCCAACCTCAACCTATACTAGGACAACAACCACCCCACCCACCAACTCCGACACAAGGGCAGAACATCACAATACAAGTTGTTTGTCTTGAGTGTGGCAAAGAACAACTCCTGAGAGATTGTCCCGGACATCCTTCTAGTGCACCAAAGGTTACACCCATTAATGTAGTAGGCCTTGCAAGGGATTCAGGTTCCAGTAGTGATAATGTGGCTCCTATACACGCAGTTACTAGGGCACAAGCCTTACAACAAACTAAACCAGCTGAGCAATCAGAGCCAAGTGAAGCAGGAGAGCCTAGTAAGAGAAAAACAAGAACATGGAAGGACACTAGAGAGAAGGCCAATCGTAAGTGGACCAAGAAGTTATCCGAACTAGAAGAAAGCCTAAAAGATGCAGAAACAAAAATAGAAGATATTGCCTCTCAAAGCCCCTCTGAGCTCAAAACTCCATCCACACCACCTCATCCCCACCCACCAACCAGTGTAAATAGACTACCACAATCAGGGTCTGTTCTTGCAGATCCAACCCCAGAAGACTTGGACATGATGTTCAAGGCATACCAGGCTCGACTTCAAGAAGGGCCAACACCTGCAAACCTAGACAAGAGCTACCCTAGAGCAGATTTAGAGATTGAACGGACAAAAATGTGCATAAAAATGGTGGAACTAGCTCAAGCTATGTTCGAGGCCAATCAATCGTTCAATCAGACGAATGCTATTACACCGGGTTTGCACTTCCAGGGCTTACTAGATAGATTAGAGTAGTTGGTAAACAAGCCACAAGTTTCTTTACCTCCACAGGCTCAACTAACTATTGAAAGAGAAAGCTCGTCACCAAAGGAAGTCTATGTTCCTGACTCCATAGATGATGGAGAACCTCTTTCAATTCAACAGGACACTCAAAAGTTCTTGCGGGAAATACAAGAAGCAAAATGGGCCAAGGAGAAGGATGTTCCCCCTCCTATTCTTGAGGTTGATGATCTTCATGACCAGTTTCCCCAAGACATCCCGTCTGTCTATGGAGACCAAACAGAGCAACAAGAAGATGAACGATTTGATTTTGAGTCTAATTCCTTACAAGAGTTGCCACAGTTCGCAGGCCCATGGGAATTTGAATCTGACCAGATTAGAGCTCCCACAATAGTGATCAGAAATGAAGACTCGGTGGTTCCAAGAAACACTGACGTCGTGAAGAACACTAAGGTTCAGTGTCATCTCACGGTAGAGGAGCTCCTCAAAGCAAAACCCGAGCTATGGAATCATGTGAAGGATCAAGTTCCCGAACTTGATTCCAAAATGCCAAAAGCAGGCTCTAAAGAGAAAGTTCCAAAGATACCTCTTGATAAAATAGGGGACATGTGTGAGGGTGACGAAGGTAATACTTATCTTCCAATCACCTACCAAGGTTACACAACCAAAGCAATCATAGATTCAGGTGCTGGTGCTGCTATTGCAACCACCTCCTTGTGGAAGCGATGGGGCAAGCCCACATTAAGACCAACTAGAATGAAGCTTCAAATGGCTGACGGCCATGTGGAAAGACCTCTAGGATTGCTCGAAGGGATAAGTCTAACCACTTGTGGTGTAGAGTTTGAACACACATTTGCTATATGTAAATTTGAGAAAAATAACATCTACGAGATGATCCTAGGAAGGCCCTTCCTACGACAACTACAAGTTGTACAGGATTGGGGAACCAACTCCTTATACTTGCAACCCTTAGGGGTCACAACCAAGGTCAATTTGAAGGACTACTCCTTCAGAGATGTACCACCCCTACAGTGGAATCCTATCCACAAGGAGCAAGAAGATTCAATCTCTGTGCATTCTAAAAGTTCATCTGATACATCCTGGATGCATGAAGATACTCATTTGTGGATGTGCAAGGTCGCAAAGGAAGAGGAAAAATGCTTAAAGGCTAGAGAAAAGGGAACTTCTCAAGGAGATAGACCAGTTCGAGACCCAACCTATACCCCGATGATATTTCCCGATGAGGAATTTGAGCCTCATGGTTGGGCAGAAATCCTAGCCACCATGGACATTGCTATCAATGAAGAACAATGGACACATCATTGTGATGAGGAGGGATATGATATTTCAGTGTTCATGTGTCAGCCCTTGCTAGAAGAATGTGACTCTAATGAATTCATAAAAGATGAAGAGAACAATGATGATCTAGAGTCCATTGTCATGGATAGTTGCTTTATTTCAGAGGAGCACTATCTAGAAGACATAGGAGTATTTACCCAAAAAGAAGAAGAACCTCTCACAAGCATCAAAACGGTAAATTCAAAGGATGGGAGTGAAGGTAGTCAAAAGAAAAAGAAAAGAAAAGTAGTGAAACAAGGAGAGGAGGAGCAATTATTTGAAGTACCAGAAAATTTCAAGAAATATGAAGTGGAAGACCAAAAAATTTGGGTACGAATGCCTAAGAGAGAGGCCACAATAGGAGAAGCATATGATAACAAAGAAAAGACCAAAAAAATCGTAGTCACCATCGAACAGAATGAAGAGAGATGTACATATATAGGAGATGACCTAAGTAAAGAAGAGGAAGCAGAGTTGGTAGACTTGTTAAGGGAATATAGGGACGTGTTTGCATGGCACTATAAAGACTTGAAGGGAGTAGATCCGAAAATCTGTTCTCATACGATCCCCATGATAGCAGATGCCAAGCCCACCAAACATAAGCCCTACACATATAATGACACTTATGCAGCCAAAATAAAAGAAGAAATTGATCGATTGATTGAAGCTGGATTCATTTATGAGATTGAGCATACTGAATGGGTGTCCCCCATTGTAGTGGTGCCCAAGAAGAATGGAAAGTTACGTGTGTGTATTAACCTTAAAAAGTTAATGCCGCCACGATAAGAGATAGTTATCCGCTTCCAATCACTGAACATTTATTGGAGCGTGTTGCATGCAAGGAAGTTTATAGCTTCCTTGATGGATTTTCAGGTTACAAACAAGTAGCCATTGCCCCAGAAGATCAACACAAAACAGCTTTTGCCACAGAATGGGGGATCTTTGCATTTCGGGTGATGCCATTTGGCCTCACCAATGCACCTGCAACCTTTCAACGGCTCATGTGCCATGTCTTCAAAGAGTTCTTGCGAAAGAGCTTAGAGGTATATGTGGATGATTTATGTGCTCATTCCCAAGAGCGAAGATACCACATCCCTGAGCTCAGACAAATCTTCAACAAGTGTAGAGAATATCGAGTGTGTCTGAACCCAGAGAAGTGTGTGTTCATGGTACGTCAAGGTAAAATCTTAGGTCACATTGTCTCTAAGAATGGAATATCGACAGATGAGGACAAGGTGAAAGCTATAGCGGAGCTGCCGAAGCCAAGGAATGTTAAAGAGGTACAAGCCTTCATGGGCCATTGTGGATATTACCGTAGGTTCATTCACATGTATGCAATCATAGCTAAACCTCTTTATGCCTTGTTGACAAACTTTGCGTGGAATGATGACTGCGAAAAGTCCTTCAATGAGCTGAAGAGACGCTTGTGCACAGCACCAATACTGACCACTCCTGATTGGAATAAGCCATTCCACGTACATGTGGATGCATCCAATTATGCAATAGGATGTGTGCTGTCACAACCAACTGGTGAAGGGAATTTAGATTTGCCTATAGCATATGCTAGCAGGCAATTGAACGCTACTGAACAAAACTACACCACAACCGAAAGAGAAGGCTTAGGCATGGTCTATGCAGTAAAGAAGTTTAGGCACTATCTATTGGCCAACAAGTTCAAATTTTTCACGGATCATCAAGCTTTATTATACTTGGTCAATAAACCTTGCAATATTGGACGCTTAGTAAGATGGTTCCTCTTACTAATGGAATATGACTTTGAAGTGGTGGTTGGGCAAGGTAAGACCCACCTCAGAGTGGATCACCTTTCTCGCATCACTTCAGGAGAGCCACCGCAAGGAGTGTCTGATGAATTGCCCGATGCTTATCTGTTCAATCTAGAAGTTGTTCCTAAATGGGCAAATAAGTTGGTACCAGTCCTAACCTTTGGACCCGCAAATAAGAAGGTGAAGACGGACAGGGATGAAATTGTGCGGTCACAAAGCTATCAAATATTGGCAGGAAGCATGTATAAACAAGATACAGAAGGTGTATTAGCTTGTTGTGTCGAGGAGGATGAACATAGTAGTTGGTTGCAACAAGCCCATGAGGGATTTCTAGGGAATCACTATTCTAAACAACACACATTGCAAAATCTAAAACGTTTAGGAGTGTATTGGCCTAGTATGGACAAAGAAATTCACGGGTGGATCAAAGATTTCCCGGGGTTCCAAAAGAAATCCCTTGTGGAGCATGCGACCCTCTATCACATGCCATTAATTCCAGATTGGAGTGCTCCATTGGTAGAATTCATGAGATCGGGAACCTTACAAAAGGAGGCTAGTCTAGCAAGGAAACGAAGTATGGAGCAAGAGGCTAAAGACTATGCCTTAGTAGGAGATAACCTATATCGAAGAGGCAAAGATGGCTATTTAAGATTGTGCGTTCATGAATCAGATTATTTGAAAGTCTTAGAAACTCCACATAGCAGTGTGGCAGGTGGGACACTTTGGGCCTGACAGAGTAATCAAGTCTATTCTATTCTCAGGACTTTGGTGGCCCACTCTTCATATGGATGCACATACATATGTGAAGAAATGTGACACATGTCAACGTGCCCAATACCCGATTCGAAAAGATGAGATGCCTTTGAGGCCAATGATGGGAGGACGTGCATTCTCGAAGTGGGGCATAGACTTTGTAGGTCCTATTAACCCCCCAACTAGAAACTCCCATGCAGAATACATTATTGTAGCCACGGAATACCTTACAAAGTGGGTAGAAGTCAAAGCCACAACGAAGAATGATGCTCAAACAACGGCAAAGTTCTTATTTGAGAATGTGTTCGCGAGATACGGATTACCAATAGAGTTAGTAAGTGATAGAGGCACACACTTCTTGAATGAAGTAATCGAAAATCTTCTCCAAGAATTCTTGGTGATACATAAGAAGTCTGCCCCCTATCATCCATAAGCTAACGGACAAGCTGAGAGCACGAATAAGATCCTATGTAACGTGTTGACAAAACTCGTAAATAACAAACGCTCTGATTGGGACAAACAACTTCTTCATGCTGTTTGGGCCTACCGAGTTGCCTATAAAACGGTACTCAATGCCACCCCATTTCAGATGGTCTTCGGACAGAATGCTGTGCTACCATTGGACTTCCTAATCCCAACTTTAAAAGTAGCACAAGAGCATGAGTGGAATGGACACGAGTTATCCTCCAGGATCTTTGATCTCGAACACTTAGGTGAGACGAGGCTACGAGCAGCGGCAGGCATCTATGCTGCAAAGAAACGGCAAAAGGCATACTTTGATGCACACATCAAAGATAAAGGATTGAAAGAGGGAGACCTAGTGTTGGTTTATACACTAAAGCAACATGCCCGTAAATTGGAAAAAAGAGGATATGGACCCATGATCATTAATAGAATTTCCACTAGCGGTGCAGTTCAATTGGCCACACTAGAAGGTGATATCTTGCCCAACTATATCAGTGGTTGTCGAGTCAAGCTATATCAAGAACCTCTTACAGAGGATATGCTACAAAGACTCAACACTGCTAAGAAGCGAAAAGAAGAAGAGTTAAGGGTTAGAGAAGAAGCACAGGCAGAGGCTAGAGAACGCATTAGGAGAAATAAGTTACGATGCCTAGGCCTAGATGTCAATCTTGAGGCCCCCATCTACCACATGGCCATGTGTCAAACATCACGTGTAATTGCTTCTCAAATAATGGATCGACGTCCATTTGTGACCATAGTGGTAGGACAAGGGAAGAATGCAAGGACTGTGAGAGCATTGATTGACTCAGGTGCAGCAACTAGTGCAGTTAGACTATCCTACTGCCAAGGCTTGCAATTGAACATAAAGCCCATAGAAGCCTATCTCATAGGTTTGGGAGGTGTGGAAACCCCTTGTTTGGGCGAGGTGGAACTTCCCATCTACCTTCAAGATGTTCCAATGAAAGTCAACATGCTAGTATGTCATGATGAAGACATTATAGAGCCACTTGTCTTGGGTCAAGATTGGATTTACGACCAGGCAGCCAACTTGAACCTACGACGTCAACTCCTTCAAGTTGGGGTGCCTGAACAATGTATTACATTACAATTAGACAATTGCATGCTCACAAAACCAGAGGTCACACATTCTCTTAGTTCTTCCAAAACTAATCTTTGTAAAGAAAATGTCGTGTGTGTCACAAACCCTACGCAGCAAAAGGACTCAATCATGGAAGCACAAGCTCATAGGCCAGCAAACCTCCCTTCTCTCTCACATACTAATGCGAGTGTAACTCGACCAAAGAGACAAGCAAAAAAGACATCTGCTATATCAACTAGACAGACGGAATTCAAGAAGAAAGAAGCTCCAGGCATGAAGCAGATTTGGGTACGAAAAGGAGAACAACCACCAGCCTTGCCACACCCAATCCCATCAAAGCAAGCTAAACATGCTAAAAGAAGCACCCATAAACGAGAACAAGCTCAATCCCTAGGTCTTCAACAGGTTTGGGTACCAAAGCAATTGATGAAGGCCGACCACCATCACATGCAAATTTGGGTGCCTAAGAAGTTAGCTACAGCTCAACAAGGGCGATCACAGATGTGGGTACACAAGCACCTCTTACAGACACAACGACCTATGCTCCCCACCATGCAAAAGGTCTCGACAAAGAAGCCAAGGAGAGAAAAGTGTAAGAACAGAGCACAAAGATCAAAAGAAGATAAACCCAACCCTTCTGCCAAAGTAAGCAGACAATCATTAAGGATATGGGTTTGGAAGCCAAAAGCACCAACACCATCCACAGAACCAACGAACCAACCACACTGGATACCAAAGTTTGGAAAGCATCCAAAGATGAAGGGGCTTGAGGTGATCTCTACAGGGCCAAATCCTATTCTAAAATGGGTTCCAATCAGGATTATTACCTCATTTCGAGATCCAATCGACACCTCCAAACAAAGATTGCATCAAGTCTTGAATTAACGTCAAAAAGCCTCGACCAACAACAACCATGTGCCTTTGGCATAACCTTGTCTTTTGCACCATTCAGGTCATGCATTTCCAAAGTATGCATTACTATAGGGCCACCTTACATGGCCGTGCATAGACACAATTGCGAATCCTAGGCACATGTGACACATGTACAATATTTTATTGATACTAACACCTTTCTTCTTGTTTTATGCCATTGTTCCAAAAAAAAAAAGGCAAGAAAGACAAAGAGAGGAGACATGACCATGCGCTTGAAGAAGCTCATCCAGCAGCAAGGCCATCCATCAACAAAACGACAAGCCCGTGGTCAAACACAATGATGGAGTACAACACGAAGAGATAAAGATCAACAGACCTTTCAACATGGTAAGATATGCATGCTTCAACAACACTATAACCATGATAGCTTAGGAAACCTCTTTGTCGGCATACCCTTGAGCACTTCGCTCAAGACCCAATTTCTTGCACCATACTTCTTCCCATGCATTTCCCAAGTACGCATACATAGGGCCACATTACAAGGTTGTGCACAAGGCACCTAATGTTTTCAACCCATGCACTAATATATTTACCCATCATCCATTCTGGGTTACAAGTACTGGGCATGAAAACACGGAACATCATGTTTGGAAGAACCAGCGGACATCACGGTGACAACAACAAGCGCAGAAGCAATCCACCATGGGAGTTACTCATAATCCACATTGATAACCTCTTTTGAGTAGCTCACAATTTTTGAGAGCTCACAAAGACACCATCAAGTTGGAATACAAGGAAGAAGTCCATATAAAGGCAGCAATGACAAAGTGAAGAACCAGACAAATGACCAAGCTACATTGGAAAGATGGACCGGTCCTGTTGATACATGAAGGGCACTACCTCTCAACGTACTACATGGAACAACCACTACAACAAGGGTCTGTCAGGGACGATAGACTCAAGAGGGGGGGGAGTGTTGAAGCTCAAGATCAAGGACAAAGCATGGAAGCGCATCAAGGAAGTGAACACATGAGAAGAAGGAGCAAGTAAGGAGCTCCAAGAAGCACCTGTCAAATTTTCAGAAGAAATCCCTATAAAAATAGTGATTTTTATCACTAAAAATCATTGTAAATACCATTTTCTATTTTTACAACTCCATTTTGTTCAAGCCAAGGAGTCCTTGAGCTTGAGGAGTATTAGATGTATCATACTACCAATTTTCATAATTTGTAGATTCCGTTTGAGCCCCCAAATAAGCCCGAGAACCTAATTTTTAACTAGGCCGGACACTAGGTCTGGACAGGGCCAAAACCACTCAAAAACTATAAAAAGGGCTGGAGAGCTCATTTTTGGGGTTAGCTTGTTGTAGATTTCAGCCTTGTAAGAGAGTTCTTTTGGTAATCAAAGATCTTCCATTGTTCCACTCTTTGCTCTTACCTTGTGCGCGTGTGTGTATGTGTGTGCATGCTTGTGTGCTTTCACTCACGCACTTGTGCACTTCACTTGCTCTTGGTCTTCATACCGGTCCTCACGTCTCCACGGATTGACATTTATGAGGTGTATCTCCTCACGTTGGTACTCACCATTGTGCTAGAGTGACAATAATCAACATAGATACTGGATCAGCAAAGTTTGGAATATTTTCCCTGGTCTGTATAGAAGTTCTAAACTGCTTATATGCAGCTCCTAAACCACAAAGGCACACTTCCACCTTATCATCATCATCAACATTCACGCCAATAGTGCTTTTGATTTTCAGGGTGTAGTCACTTACTGACATGCCCTTCTTCTCCAATGTATGCAACTCTTTCTTGAGTTGCAATTTCCGTGCCTTTGTATTGGTCTCATAGAATATGACCAAACTGTTCCAAGCCTCTTTTGGAGTTTTGGCATCCTGTATGTGCCCAAACATGCTATCCTGTATGCTAATAGATAGCCAATACATTACCTTTTGTGCTCCTTGATTCCATTCCTCATATGCTCTTAATTGTTCTGTAGTCCGATTCCTCTCTGGTAACTGTGGAACATTTTCGTTCTCTCCTTCGATGTACTTCTAGTAGCCTTTTCCCATCAAGAAATTCGTTATTTGAATCTCCAAGCATGGAAGTTGTTCTTGTCCACCTTATTGCTCTTAAGATGACTCATTCCATCTGCATTTTCCATTTCTGTAGCAATTCACAACACTACAAAACACTGCAAGCAACACTTCTGCTTGAACACTGTTGCACTATGACATGACAGTTCGATCTCAGAGAAACACAGTTTTGGTGTATCAATAGTACACGGAATCACTTGAAATTCTAGATCTAGAATATATGAGTGTTGCTGAGCACGAAGCAAGTTACAATTTCCAAAAGTGACCTGGATTTTTTGTGGGCCCCACCTTGTGGGCTCAAACAGAGGTCTTCTACCTTCACACCAATTTTCGTAGCGATATGAGGTCGTTTGTGAATCGCACTTTCTCCACTCCTTCTCACGTACTCTACACCATTGGTCTTCTCCACGAGCTCTCTACAGCCACATTGGCTCTGATACCATGTCACGAGGAAGGAGATAAGGAAGAGAGCTCTCACACACACTCTCACAATCAAAGAGAAGCACACACTTAGATTGAGGCAAGGAAGAATGATCTTCTTCTTCTCCTTCTATTACATAAAAAGGAATGTACAGAAATGACCTGAAAACAAGAATACAACTACTGCAATATATAGACCAGTACATAAGGAAAAACCTAATGTTTGCGAATGAGTGAGCTGGCAAGAAACACATGTGCCATCACTCTCGGTAGATAAATCTAATAAATCTCAATGAAGTGTCCTTGACATATACTGATGTGACCACTATACATGTTAGAGAAATGAAAAATGATACGTAATATATTGGATCATCACATGTTGAGCTTGATATCTCAACATGGCAGCCTCACCCTCATGTGTGGACCCTCATGGGTGGATGGGAGGAGTGGTGGCCTTGCCCTCATGATTGGATGGGATGAGTGGTGGCCGAATGTGATCAAAGAGATGGAGTACAATGTAAATATCATTGCAATCCAATAAAACTCTTTAGATTTATCCATAGAGTAGCTTCTTCTCATCCTTCTTTTGTTTATCCCCCATGGTGAGAGATCCGTGCAAGCTTTGGTCTTGATGGCTTCTATTCCCTACTTTGACTTGACATGATGTGATTAGTGTCTGTCTTGTGTGTGGTTGATGTCTTCTTTGTGTGGTTGATGTTTACTTCATGCTTGGGTGAGAATCACCCGAGGGAGGCTGTTGATATATTTAGGTAGTGATGTGTGTGAACACACTAGGACCGCCGGGGCACTTTTTTCCCTCTTTAGGAGGTTTTTTCCCTCGGCTTGTATATACGCCTATTGCCCTAATGGGCTACTTATCTTTGTACATTCTCTAGTAATACATTCAGTATTGTGTGTTTGTGCTCCAAGCTTCTTCTTCTTCCTTGTGCTGTTCGCGTGCTTCCGTAGACAACTATCTCCAACAATTGGTATCAGACCAGGTCGTCGCTTCATCTAGGGCGTCGTCGACACTCCTCTGTTTGCAGTCTCAGAATCGCATGAATTTTGGTGAGCATACTCAGCGTGTTTCCGAGATCAAAACATCTTCGCTCTGTGGTGCCGAAATCGCGATCTGAGCTCGTTTCGGCCTCCGAATGCACTATCGCAGCGCTTGTGCAGGCTATTTCATCTTTTTGTGCCAAAGGTATATACCAGTTTCTGTTCGCCAGTTTAAGCGTCTCGAAGTCTGCTACAGGTCTAGCAGAACTCGTCTGGGCAGTTCTGTTCAACTTTTTGAGATACAGTAAATTTTCTGCATCAAGGTATTTTAGTCACCGGCCATGGCTGAAAGCAGTGATGTATTCCGTATGTTGGTTGTTGAGGATAAGTTGGATGGTACCAACTACCCATTATGGGCTTATATGATGCGACATGTTTTGGTTGCAAAAGGATTGTGGAACATTGTGCAGGGTGTTGAAAGACGTCCTGTTACACCTGTAACGACAAGTACTACAAATACAGGTGCTGGAGCTGATGAAGATGGTGTCGAAGATGATATTCCGCAGATTCCTATTCGTGCTGCTGTTTCTGTTGCACCTACTGTAGAGCAAATTTGTTGGGATGGTAGAGATGCCCAAGCACATGCATTGATAGCTTTGTCTGTCAAACGTGCCATTATTCCTCATATTCGCTCTTGCAGAACAGCTAGGATGCTTGGGATACACTTACCACATTGTACCAAGCTAGGAATGAGGCTCGTGTTGCTTACCTCCGAAAACAGTTGGAGAGTGAGCACATGAATGAAGGTGATTCTATGGACAATTTCCTAACGAAGATCAAAGGTTTGAAGGAACATGTGATTTCTGCTGATGAGGTTATACCAGATAGCTCACTTGTGCAGACCGTCCTGAATGGTCTTCCTGATTCATATCAGAGTTTTGCTTCTACTCTTCGATTGATGATGAAAGGCAATCCGAATGCCTTATCATTTGAGGAGTTAGTCTCTGTTTTGTTGCAGGAAGATCAATCAAGGTAGAACGGGCCCATTATGCGTGTTGCATATCAAGCTTTCTTGGCTAGTCAGAAGGGTAAAGGAAAATGGAGCTCTTCTACTAGTAAGCAGAAATCTGCAAATGCTGCACATTCGAAGAACCAGGATAAAGATGAGAAGAAATCAGAAAAGCAGAAATTGTTTTGCAAGTACTGTAAAGGGAATGATCATATCATAAAGAACTGTCCAAAACTGGCTGCAAAAGAGGCAAAGAAAAAGGAGGCTAGAATGGTTGTTGTAGAAGCCTCTACACCAAAAACAGAGTCTACTAATCTTGTGCAGGAAGAAGAATGGGTGTTTACTACTGTTTGTAGTTTTGACCCATCTTCTCATGACCAGTGCATGTTTGCAGTGGACTCAGATGTTTGGTACTTTGACAGTGGGGCGACCAAACATATTACCTCACAACGCAGTTTCTTCTCTTCACTCGAGCCTGCCCCTACAGGGAATACTGTCACATGCGCCAACAACTCCTCTTATCCTGTTATGGGAGTTGGTAAGATCATTCTGACTACTGCTGATGGTAGTTCTTTCACCTTGTTAGATGCTTTATTTGTGCCAGGGATCAAGAAGAATCTGTTATCAGTTTCTGCATTAGCCAAGATTGGCTTGGTTGTGAAATTCGTTGATGACAGGTGTACAGTTCATGATCTATCAAATGGCGATGTGATTATTGCTTCTGGCATTTTGTGTCGTGGGCTGTATAAGCTCATAGATATTGAAAGATCTATGAATGATTCGGCATGTGCAGTTCATGATTCTCAGGCTATGTAAGATGCAAAGCTTTGGCATGCACACTTTGGTCATCTGAATTTTGCTAGTTTGCTACGCCTACAGAAATCTGATATGGTGTCTTCTTTGCCCAAGCTTGAGGCACCTGGAAAACATGTATATGAAGGCTGTATTTTGGGCAAAATTCAGCGTTCCTCCTTTCCAAAAGATGGTTCAGTTCGGGCTACCCAAAAATTGCAGCTTGTACATAGTGATGTCTGTGGTCCTATGCAGACACCCTCTTTTGGGAATTACCTTTACTTCGTGACTTTCATTGATGATTTTTCCAGGCATGCATGGGTATATCCACTCAAAGCAAAGTCCGAAGTGTTCATGTGATTTAAACAGTTTTTGGTTTTGGCTAAAAATATGTCAGCATGTAAAATGGGCACCCTCCGTTCTGATCGAGGGGGGGAATATATGTCTTTTGATTTTAATGCATTTTTGGCTGAACGTGGGATAAAACACCAGTGTACAGTGCCGTACACACCTCAACAGAATGGAGTTGCTGAACGAAAGAACAGGTCACTCATGGAGATGGCGAGGTGCACGGTCAAGAGTCAGGCTTTACCACATAGTTTCTGGCTTGAGGCTGTCATGTGTGCAGCATATGTACTGAATAGGCGTCCCACTAAAGCGCTACAGTCTATCACTCCATATGAGGCTTGGCATGACCACAAGCCATCTGTTGCTCATCTGCGTGTTTTTGGTTGTTTGGCATATGCATTAGTGCCTGAACAACATCGTAGAAAATTGGATGATAAGGCAGTAAAATGTATTTTTGTTGGGTACAGTTCTGAAAGTAAAGGCTATCGTTTGTATCATCCACAGACTAAACGCATTCTGGTTAGCCGTGATGTTGTCTTTGTGGAAGATGCTATTCAGCCATTGCTTTCATGTACTAAGGAGACATCTGTTAGCTCCAAAGACATGTATGATACGTTGATGCCTCTTTTTACAGGTGGATAGTCTAGTGTTGGTCCTAATGAGGCAACTTCTCAGCCTTTGCAGGTTTCATATGATGATGCAAATCATTCTATTTCTGACGTAGATTTACATGATGCACTTGTTGATGAGAGAGTTGATATTGAGCAGGCAAAAACTATGCCAAAATGGCTGGTGCAGACTTTGCATGACAACGGCACTAAGTGGGTATACAAGCTGAAGCGTAAACCTAATGGTACAGTTGACAGGTGTTGGGGGATTCTTGGACAAGAAGGAGTTTGAGGGTTTGTAGGAGAAAAAGAAGATAATGCAAATGGAATGACCTTGAAAACTTCTGCAGAGAAGTACGCCTAGAAATCCTGAATGTTGATTATATTGAAACAATTACAATACTAAATACAATCCAAGTCAATGACTAAATACAACTATAGAGAATTGCTCAGTTACAGAAGACCAATTATCTCAAGTCTTCTAGCAGTGGCCTCTTCTGCACCAGTCCTTCACTTGCTTCACGCTTCCCTTGTGCACACCTTGCACTAAGCTTCCACCAAGTTGAGGAATGGATACCTTCACGGCGCGCACACACCACAGACCTTGGGACTCTTGGAGTCTAACTTCGCCTTCTCTGCACCCTTCTTCCTTACACTTCTTGCACTCTTCACTTCTACCTCTCAGTGTCGTCGCACACTGGTGGCTCTTCCCTTCCCCTTCTTGCTTCCTGTGAAGCTCTCCACTCTTTACTCTCAATGTGTGTCCCCAAGATTAGCCTTTGCTTTTTTTTTTGAATGCGCCGGTCCCGTGACCTCTAACTGCAATAGACTCTTGGGCTTCCTTTGATGTCCCAAGATTGCCTTTTCAGGTGGCGGCCAACGACTCATTCCTTTGTCCTTTTGTGACTTTGAACCAAAAACAAAAATTTGATTGGGTGGCCATATTCCCACATGTGCATACTTGGCCGCTTCACGTACCTTTACCTTTTCCCCTTTTTTTTATTCTTTATTTTTGCACCCAAGAGGGGTTCACCTACATTACTTTAAAACCCTTTTGACCTTATGGGGATTAAAAAAAATACTTCTTCCAAATGAATAATTGAAAGTCCTCTTTTTATGACAATTGAAGGTGCACTACCCGTGCACTTTGACCCTTGACTTTAACTTTGAACTTGACTTGCCGGTTTCGACCTTGCCAGGGCTCAACAGAGATGCCCACCACCTAATGTACTCTCCGACCCGGAGAGACAACAACAACATGATACAGGGAGAACTGGAGAACAGAATGGATGGCAGAAGCATAGAGGCAATTGAAGCAGGAAAAATAGAGAAAGAGTGCTTTTATTGATGAAGCGAAAGAAAGTGGTTAAGCACGCTACAATTATTAGTGAATCTGATCATGACAAAAATCAGAAGGAAGAGATATATATATGCAAATCTATAATGGAAGCTGAAACCGCTTGCAATTTATTGTGAATTTGGCTAGCCAATTCTTAAACTGTTGAATGAGATTATGGAGGAGTAGGATCGTGATCCGCAGCGGGGGGTTGTGGAGAGGATGGCAGGGGAGCAGAAGCTTGTTCAAAGAGGTGCTGGAGAGAACTGAGACACTGCCGAAGGTGGTCCCGTTCGCGTTTGATACGTCGGCACGTAGCATTATCGCATAGCCCTAATTGAGAACGATTTTGAAGATCTGCTAAGGTCTGTAAGGCAGAATCAGCCATGTCTCTATACTTATCCCTCTCTTCTTTGAGTAATCGTGCCGATTCAGTGAGGGATTGCCATTGCGATGTAGCCCTTCGATTGATATTGTCGATGGTCGAAATATACTACTGGTGAATCGTAGCTGCAGCCAAAATTGAATCCAAGGACACCTTGGATGCATGAGCACTGCCCTGTGCAATGGCACTTGCTTCGCGAAGCAAGTGGAAAAAGGAGGGAGCCGTCGGGATATCAATTGGAGGAGTAGGGGCTGCAGGCGGAGGGGAAGAATGGGTTGGAGTGGTAGAGGGACCGGGTTGGGTAGGTTTATGCGAGGGAGTGGGTTGGGTGATGGGAACGGCACTGGTAGATGGGAAAATGGGAACAGGAGGGCGAGGGGGTGTACAGGTCGGGTTTTGCGGGTTGAGATGGGTTTGAATGAGCGGGCGGAAAGAGGCTGCCGAAGAAGAACCATGTGGGAGAACAGGGTCAGGGTGATGAACGGTAGCTGTAGCCGGAGGGGTGGTGAGGATAGGAGAAGAAGATTGTGGTGGAAATGCAGGGATATCAGGGGGGGCGGGGAGCGGTGTGGAAACGGAAGTCGAGCCAATGGAGAGTGTAGGGGAGTGGGGAGGGTTGGTTATGGAAGGTGGAAGGGGATCTCTGAATTGCTGGTCAACAGAGATATGAGCTGACTGTTGTAGAGCAGAATTATTAGCCGAGTGCGCGGGGAGTTGATATAGCCATGCTAGTAATGGAGCGGAATATATGGAAAATGAGCGAGATCAATGAGGAATAGCCTCACGGAGGCGACGGGAGCGCACATTCAATGAACTATAGAGGAGGGCGGCGTAAGGGTAGGGGCGGCTAGTGAGGAAGCAGTAAAGTGGATCTTCAATGCGAATGTCGGACAGTGGAAGCAGAGAGGTGGGGCTCCGAAGTAAAAAGAAAAAAATGAAGGAATTAAGTATGGATTGCATACGGATAGAAAAATGTGCATTATTTTCAAAGCGTTCATTACAAAAAGCAATTGTTTCCGAGGGTGACACTCCAGAATATAAAAATGGAGGGCTGCTGAAGTGGATGAGGGAGGATCCTATACTGGCGGCAATGTCAAAGATGGTCAGAGTGCCGGTGCGAAAAATGGGGAACAGCCGAAGAGCTTCATAGACATCATTAAGGTTGGAGGGGTCCTACAAGAGAACGTTCGCCAAGCCCAAAAGACCTGCATACTGAAGATTTTCTACCGAGAAAAGATTGCGGAGGTCAATGGGGGGAAGAGATAAGTGAATACGGATTTGGAGATTTAAATCAGTTGGGAGAAAAAGGCGCATATAATCGCCGGAAGGTGAATTAGGTAGCGAGTTATGAGAAGCAGAAGGAGATGGAGAAGGTGAAGGGGGGCGAGCGAGCGAAGGTGGAGAATAAACATCGGTGGAGTCCGAGTGAACGGAATAAGTAGGAATATTTATAAGTGGAGGATGAAGAGCGGAAGTCGAGGCATCTGCTGGGGGATAATGGGAGTCGGTAGATGTAGGAATCGCTGGGGTAAGTGAGACGGGAAATGTCGGGACCGGGTAGACGAGGGTGGTAAGGGGTTGGGTACGCGACGGTTGAGCAGACTCTGAAGGAGTGTAAGTGGGATTGGGGGTTGGTATCGCCGAAGGTGTGAATTCCGAAAGAACGTCCTGCGGGGGAGGATCGGCCATGGAGGAACGGTTGATAAGATGATGAACGCGAGAAAGGTCCTGGATAGCTTGAAATGCCCTGGAGTGAAGTGATTATTTGGTAAGTCGCCTTATTGATTTGATGTTGGACTTGCTGTTGAAGAAGAGCCTCCTTGGAGTCGTACTCACTGGGGAAGGGGGTGGCTACGGGGGAAATTGAGGGGGTGGTGGAGGGGGCTGGCGGAGGTGGAGGTGGAGGGGGGGGTGGCGGTGGATTGAGGAGGTGGTGTAGGGGAGGCGGTGGGATGGAGGGGAGGGCTCCTGCGGGATCGGATGGAGGGATTTTTGGGCCGCCGGGTGGAGGAGACTGAGGGAGTGGCGGAGGGGGTTGGCGTGGGTAATTGGGGGTTGAGGGGGAGGGTGCAGGCGGGGGAGTTGGAGGGGGAGGGCGGCGGAAGAGAGGGGGGCGCTGCGGGGTTACGCGGAGGGGGGGGGGTGTTGGGCCGTGGGGTGCGATTGAGGGGAGGGAGGGGAGGCGGTGTGATGGGGGGGGGTCTGTGGGAACGTATGGAGGGGGGGTGTGGGGGTTGAGGGGAGGGTGGGGGGAGGCGGGGGGATGGTGGAGGGGGGGGCGCCTACGCGAAAGGGTGGAGGGGGTGCTGGGCCGCGGGTGGGATTGAGGGGAGGGGGAGGGAAGGCGGGGGATGGAGGGGGTCTGCGGGAACTTACGGAGGGGGGGTGTGGGGGGTGAGGGGAGGTTGAGGGGAGGCGGGGGGATGGTGGAGGGGGGGACCTGCGGGAAAGGGTGGAGGGGGGCCTGCGGGAGATCATGGAGGGGGGGGAGGAGCTGGTCCGTGGGGGTTGAGGGAAGGGGGAGGGGAGGCGGAGGGAAGGAGGGGGGTCTGCGGTAACATACGGAGGGGGGGTGTGGGGGTTTTGAGGGAAGGGTGAGGGGAGGCGGGGGGATGGTGGAGGGGGGGCGCCTACGGGAAAGGGTGGAGGGGGTGCTGCGGGAGATTATGGAGGGGGGGGAAGGAGCTGGTCCGCGGGGGTTGAGGGAAGGGGGAGGGGAGGTGGTGGGATGGAGGGGGGGTCCGTGGGAACGAATGGAGGGGGGGTGTAGGGTTGAGGGGAGGGTGAGGGGAGGCAGGGGGATGGTGGAGGGGGGGCGCCTACGGGAAAGGGTGGAGGGGGTGCTACGGGAGATTATGGAGGGGGGGGAGGCGGTGGGATGGAGGGGGGGTCTGTGGGAACGAATGGAGGGGGGGTGTGGGGGTTGAGGGGAGGGTGAGGGGAGGTGGGGGGATGGTGGAGGGGGGCGCCTACGGGAAAGGGTGGAGGGGGTGCTGGGCCACGGGAGATTATGGAGGGGGGGGGGGGAGGAGCCTTTCCGCGGGGGTTGAGGGAAGGGGGAGGGGAGGCGGGGAAAGGAGGGGGGTCTGTGGGAACGAATGGAGGGGGGGTGTGGGGGTTGAGGGGAGGGTGAGGGGAGGCGGGGGATGGTGGAGGGGGCACCTACGGGAAAGGGTGGAGGGGGTGCTGGGCCGCGGGAGATTATGGAGGGGGGGGGAGGAGCTTTTCCGCGGGGGTTGAGGGAAGGGGGAGGGGAGGCGGGGGAAGGAGGGGGGTCTGCGGGAACGTACGGAGGGGGGGTGTGGGGGGGTTGAGGGGAGGGTGAGGGGAGGCGGGGGGATGGTGGAGGGGGGGGCGCCTACGGGAAAGGGTGGAAGGGGTGCTGCGGGAGATTATGGAGGGGGGGGAAGGAGCTGGTCCGCGGGGGTGGAGGGAAGGGGGAGGGGAGGCGGTGGGATTTAGGGGGGGTCCGTGGGAACGAATGGAGGGGGGGTGTAGGGTTGAGGGGAGGGTGAGGGGAGGCGGGGGGATGGTGGAGGGGGGGCGCCTACGGGAAAGGGTAGAGGGGGCGCTGCGGGAGATTATGGAGGGGGGGGAGGCGGTGGGATGGAGGGGGGGTCTATGGGAACGAATGGAGGGGGGGTGTGGGGGTTGAGGGGAGGGTGAGGGGAGGCGGGGGGATGGTGGAGGGGGGCGCCTACGGGAAAGGGTGGAGGGGGTGCTGGGCCGCGGGAGATTATGGAGGGGGGGGAGGAGCTTTTCCGCGGGGGTTGAGGGAAGGGGGAGGGGAGGCGGGGAAAGGAGGGGGGTCTGTGGGAACGAATCGAGGGGGGGTGTGGGGGTTGAGGGGAGGGTGAGGGGAGGCAGGGGGATGGTGGAGGAGGGCGCCTACGGGAAAGGGTGGACGGGGTGCTGGGCCGCGGGAGATTATGGAGGGGGGGGGGGAGGAGCTTTTCCGCGGGGGTTGAGGGAAGGGGGAGGGGAGGCGGGGGAAGGAGGGGGGTCTGCGGGAACGTACGGAGGGGGGGTGTGGGGGGTTGAGGGGAGGGTGAGGGGAGGCGGGGGGATGGTGGAGGGGGGGGGCCTACGGGAAAGGGTGGAGGGGGTGCTGCGGGAGATTATGGAGGGGGGGGAGGAGCTGGTCCGCGGGGGTTGAGGGAAGGGGGAGGGGAGGCGGTGGGATGGAGGGGGGGTCTGTGGGAACGAATGGAGGTGGGGTGTGGGGGTTGAGGGGAGGGTGAGGGGAGGTGGGAGGATGGTGGAGGGGGGGCGCCTACGGGAAAGGGTGGAGGGGGTGCTAGGCCGCGGGAGATTATGGAGGGGGGGGGGAGGAGCTTTTCCGCGGGGGTTGAGGGAAGGGGGAGGGGAGGCGGGGGAAGGAGGGGGGTCTGCGGGAACGTACGGAGGGGGGATGTGGGGGGGGTTGAGGGGAGGGTGAGGGGAGGCGGGGGGATGGTGGAGGGGGGGGGCCTACGGGAAAGGGTGGAGGGGGTGCTGCGGGAGATTATGGAGGGGGGGGGGAGGAGCTGGTCCGCGGGGGTTGAGGGAAGGGGGAGGGGAGGCGGTGGGATGGAGGGGGGGTCTGTGGGAACGAATGGAGGGGGGTGTGGGGGTTGAGGGGAGGGTGAGGGGAGGCGGGAGGATGGTGGAGGGGGGGCGCCTACGGGAAAGGGTGGAGGGGGTGCTGCGGGAGATTATGGAGGGGGGGGAGGAGCTGGTCCGCGGGGTGGGGGAGGATGGAGGTGGTGGAGGGGCTGTAGCGGGGTTAGATGTAGGGGACGGTGGGGCTGGCGGGGGTAATCGGAGGGGTGGGAGAAGGTTAGTTTGGGGGTTGTGGCAGGGTAGATGGTGGGGTGGGAGGGGGTGGAGGGAGGGGGCGCTGGCGGGGGTAATCGGAGGGATGGCGGGGTAATCGGAGGGGTGGGAGAGGGTTTAAGGCGGGGTAGATGGGTATAGAGAGGGTGGGCACTGCGGGGTTAAACGGAGGGGGAAGGAGGTGGAGATGCGGGGCCAAATGGAGGGGGAGGTGGAGGAGTACCGCTGCGGTGGGGGATGGAGTTGAGGGGGAAAAATCTACGAAAATTTTGACCGGAGGGAGTTGCAACAAATTGGCAATGGAAATCGATGAGGATATGGAGGGGTGTTTGCTGAAGCTGAGGCAGCAAGAATGAATGAAAGGGTTCATTTTATAGCAAGGAGGAATGAGGGATCACCTCACAGAAAGGGATGGTTCATCTTAAAAGAGGACTCAAAAGAGAGGAGAAGCAAGTTCCAATCTCATCCATTCAAGAGAGAAACAAAGAAAAGGGTATTATTGAAAGTTATTGTGCAGAACTAAGGGCCATCCAAAAAAATTGGCGCCCAATTTTATTTAACCATGAGTTTTAATTGATTTAAGTGATGAAATAAACATCAAAGAAAGAAAAATGGCGCCTAAAAAATGCGTGAGCATTTTGCTGATTATTACTACCTATTAAAGCAATCCAAAACAATTAGGAAACAAAATAAATGAAAATGCAATGGTTATGACATTTTATGATAAGCCTTGAGTCTGGAAATGTTTACTAAGGGTAGGGTGTCGCCATCGAGATTTTCCAATTGCACAACACCCCACTGCAGCATCTTCGTAATGCGAAAAGGACCTTCCCAGTGAGGGATCCATTTCCCTTTGGTTTGATTAGAAAATTGTGGTCTGTGTAATAGAGCTAAATCACCGGGCTTCAAGTTGTTGTGCCATAAATTTTTGTCATGAGTCTCCTTCCTCTGTATCTGAATCTTCTCTAACTGTTTGGAAGCTAAAATCCTTGATTCTTCCAGTTTGGAAGCTAAAACCGTTAGTCGGGCTTGAACTTCTATCCCATTTTTCTCAAGTCCTTTCGTTCTGATAGAGCCCCTGATGAACTCAAATGGTTCAATGGGAACAAGGCCATAAACTAGTTGAAAGGGAGAATACCCGGTCTCTTTATAGGCCAATCGGTATGCCCATAATGTACCCAGATAAGCCTGTCCCCAAGAAGTAGGCTGTAACATGCATTCTTTTCGTAGCATTGAAATTAATACCTTGTTGGTTGATTCGGCTTGTCCATTAGCTCGTGGGTAGTATGCACAAGAAGTCCTATGTAAAATGCGATACTTGTTGGAAATTTCCTGCAGTATTTTGTTAACAAAATGAGTACCCTGATCGGTACAGATTTCAAGCGGACACCCAAACCTGCAAATGATGTTACTATACAAGAAGTCAGTTACTGTTTGTGCAGTGTAGTCAATGGATGCAATAGCTTCAGTCCATTTTGTCGCATAGTCGGTGGCTATCAGTAAGTACTTTTCTCTTTTAGGAACCGCCACAGGGTATATAGGCCCGACAAAGTCTAATCCCCACTTCTCAAAAGGTTGCCAATAAGTGGAAACCATTAAAGGATTATGCCTTTGCTTGGTGGGCTTAGGGCCACACCTCTGGCACACATCACATGTTCTTCTCCAATCATCTGCATCCTTAAATAGTGTAGGCCACCATAGACCAGCATCCAGTATCCTTTGGCTCATGATATGCCCTGGAAGGTGCCCACCACCTGTTCCTTCATGTGCAGAGTGCAGTACTTCCCTCACTTCATCTTCCTCCAAGCATTTCCTAATCTTGTCATCCTTGCCTTGTCTATATAATTTATCATCAATGAAGGTATATGGCCTACTCTTGATTAGCAGTCTCTTCCTTTGAACAGCACTAGCTTTTTCTGGATACAACCCAGTTTTAATGAACTGCTTAATATCATCATACCATCCTTGAGCTTGTACAACAAACAGATGAGCATCAGGAAAATCATCATTGATTCCACTGGCTTGATCCATCATACTTATTCTGGACAGGTGGTCTGCCATAACATTCTCTCTACCTGGTTTATGAATTACCGAGAAATCAAACTCCTGGAATAACAATAACCACCTCCATATTCTACCAGTGGCTTGTGGTTTGTTGAGTAAGTACTTTAGAGGTTGGTGATCAGTTATAATAATAAATTTCACTCCCAATAAGTAATGCCGAAATTTTTGGACTGCAAAAACCATGGCTAAGGCTTCTCTTTCTGTGGTGCTGTAATTCCTTTCAGCCTTAGTTAAAATTCGACTGGCATATTGAATTGGCCTATCCATCTTAAATTCTTCACTAGGTTGTGTTAGAACTGCCCCTACTGCATATGCACTGACATCCACATGTAAATGAAATATTTTTGACCACTCTGGTGTGATCAAAATGGGAGCAGACACTAACCTTGACCGTAGTGTTTGATATGCTCTTTCCTCCTCTTCTTCCCATTTAAAAGGAACCTCCTTGCTAGTGAGCCTAGCCAAAGTTCTGGCTATATCTGCATACATTTTAATAAATCTACGGTGGTATCCTGTATGGCCTAGAAAACTTTGAATCTCCTTTGCAGATTTAGGTCTGGGTAATTTTAATATAGCTATGATTTTGTCTGGATCAGGTGCCATACCTTTGGAAGATACCACATGCCCTAACAAAGTACCTTCGGTCACCAAAAAGTGGCATTTGTTTGGATTCAGTTTCAACTTCGTTTCTCTACACCTCTCAAAAACTTGTTTTAATTGAAGCAAGTGCTTCTCTAAACAGTCCAATGGAGTTTCTTTAAGAGTACCTGAAAAAGATGAAAAGTCATCCATGAAAATTCTTAACGACTCTAGTAGCAATGGTCCAAAAATAAGATTAACTGTTCGATTGAATGTAGCAGGAGCATTTCTCAACCCAAAAGGCATCTTCAAATATACATAAGTTCCCCACGGAGTAATGAATGCTGTTTTCTCCCTATCCCCGGGGTGAATGGATATCTGATTATATCCGCTGAATCCATCCATGAAGCTATAAATGGAATGACCAGCTACTTCTTCTATGACTTGCTCAGCAAATGGCATTGGAAATCCGTCTGGAATCGTGACCTTGTTCAATGCCCTAAAATCCACACAGATTCTGATCTTGTTAGTGTTTTTCTTTGGCACAATCACCATGGGAGATAACCACTCCGAATGTTCCACAGGAATGATAATTCCTGCATCTTTCATTTTCTGGATTTCTGAATAGACAGCCTCAGCATACTTAGGATTTAATCTATAACTTTTCCCTCTCACCGGCTTTGCTCCTTCTATCAAGGGAATTCTATGTTCCCCATAAATGGGTGGTACTCCTTCTAGATCCTTATAGTGCCATGCAAAGACATCTGTGTAGTGTTTCAAGAATGCTCTGACCTTTTCCAGAAGTTCTGGGTAGTTCCACAACCAGGTGGCCACCAAGACTGGCCGGTTATTGTTTTGAGTATCTAAATGTATTTCTTTGACAGGATCTCTCTCTACCATACTCTCTTTGTGCTCGGCTCCTTCCTTGTCTTCTTGCACTAGCCTTTTGTGCATTGCTTCATAAGCACGTGTCTCTTGAATTTCAATGTTTTCCTCTTTTTCCTGCATCCATCCTGCAGGTATTTCTTGAATAGGAAAAGAGCATTCTTCACTAGAGTTTCTTACCTTGCACTTAGCCTTGGCATCTGCCTTATCTATGGATTTGATATTCTCCTCTGAGTTGTAATTGAGTGGTGTCTTTCTGCCCCTTCTGTGGTCTGTGATGGGCTCTCCCAATCCATCAACTTGGACTTGTTTGCTATCTTCATTATAACCTTCAGTAGTGCAAGAATTATCGAGAAAAATTCCAAAGCAAGAATAAGAGTTGCCTGCATGCAGCCACTTTAGAATATCCTCTTCTTCCTCAAAATCCATGTGGGGTTGCTCTTCTGGTTCTGGTTCCATGCAAATGCCCACCTTTTGCATGATGCTAGTGTTTCCTTGATTATCTAGGCCTTCTTCCAAATGAATCTGTGTCAGCTCTTGCCCTTTCTTTTGTACCCACATGGTGTCTTTGCCCCAATCATGAATGACACTTGCGTGTCTCAACCATGGTCTCCCAATTAAGAGGGGAAATCCTCCTTCAACCTGGGGCAATCTTAAAACAACAAAATCCAGTATGAACACATTACCTTGTAGTTCAAGTGGAACTTTTGGAATCACTCCGACAGGCCTTACTTTGCTCTGATCTGCCAGAGTAACGGTGAAATTTGCAGGCCTGGAAGGATGGAGTCCAATTTTTTTCATAGTATGTTCAGGCATCAAGTTGATGCCAGAACCACCGTCCACAATAACTCCCTGAAATTCATGACCTTTAATAGATACTGTCAGTCGAGGACTTTTATAATCTGTAAGGGGTGCTTCCCCTATAATCATCCCTTTATGTAAAACGACAGTCTTTGCCACTAAACTTGTAGTAGAAGCCTCATCAATTATCTGCAATAATTCTGACCTGAATTTTCCATCCATCTTTATTAGCTCAAAAATACTAACCTCCTTCTTCATAGACTTGAGTAGTTTTGAAGCTTCCGACTCTTTAAAGGAATGGGCTCCCCTTGACTTATCCAACTCTTCCTGAGCCCTAATGAAAGCATGCCCAATGACATCACTGGTGCCTATGAAGTTTTCCTTTTGTTTTGGGTCTGCACCTGTGGTTGCACTTGTGGTTGCTTTGTCTTCAGCTGCAACTTTTTCTTTGTTGAATCCCCTAATCATTGATTCTTGACTTACGTCCATTTGAGCCTTCCCCTTGCTTCTTGTCTGCACTGTATAAGATTCAAGTTCTTCTAATTGTACCACCCTGGTCGATGGTGAAGGCTCATTGACCTGAGGTAATGTTTCCTCCTTGTGTACAGAGATCATTTGGATATGGGGTCCGGATGTAGAGGCTTGATTCTTAGGACAACAGTTTGTATAGTGATCTCTGGCCTCTGGACAATTTCTGCAAGGAGGGGTATTCTCTGGGAGAGTGCACCTAGATTGGTAGTGCCCGCACTCTCCACATCTGAAACAAATGATGGGCCTTCTAGGCCCGTTTGCAAAATTATTCCTTGGTCTAGGATTATAGTTGTTACCTGGGTTTGCTGCGGCTGCCATTACATTTGTTGGTGGCAGAAGTCCCCCCTGTGTCCAAAATGTCGTTGCCGGCATTCCCCTGGATTGGCATTCGTGGGCCTCATGGCCAACTTTCCTGCATAATTGACAAGTCACGTTTAGCAGAGGACATTCACTTACTATGTGCCCTTGTTTGCTGCACATGGAGCACCAGAGTCCACTCTTGATACCACTTCCTTTGAGTTCTTGCAATTCCTGTCTCAGCTGAGCTAATTCTTCTACTTGGGCCTCTTCTTCCTTTTGGAGCTTGAGTGCTTCAATCTCTCTTCTCAGCTGAGCCACAGCAGTCTCCTCCTCTGTGTAAGGCTTAGTCCTTTTCAAGCCCTCCAGCTCCCTTCTTAACTGGATCACTGGGTCCTCTAATTCTGTACCATAGGTTGGTTGGGAAGACGTTGCACCATACTGGTGCCTTATCTGCTCCAAGCGTGTGGCGGTATTGATGAACTCCTCAACAGAGGCGGTAGGTAATACTAATTCTTTTATTTTGCATTGGGTGATCACAGGTAGGGGTTTGGCTAACCACTTCTTGACAAAGAAGTCATGCGGTGGATCTGGTAGTTAGCCATCAGTGCTTTGGCCCTGGTCACGAACTCTGGGAACTTCTCTCCTGGACCCAGTCTCAAGTTTTCGAGATCCTCTATGATGATCTCCATAGTATTGCCATGTTGGAACTGACTTTTAAACGCTTCTTTCATTAAATCCCAAGAGGTAAAGTGGTTTTCGGCAAACTGACTAAACCACTTGTCAGCCAATCCTTCCAATGTGGCAGGGAAGAGTATCAAGAAGGCATCTTCCCTACCCATTAGACCTCTAGTCTTGCATAATGCTAAGAATCTTCGAATGTGCTCATCTGGACTTGACTGATGATGTTGAAGATAGTGGGCTGGAGGACCTTCTAGCAACCTTCCTTCTTGTCTGCTTGCAGGTGACCCTCAATGTTTGGGACCGGGTTGCGCTCATGAGCAGCTCATAGCCCACTTGAATATGAGGCACTTGATAAGAATATTTTACCTTTTGATTGATGAACTAGCACTGTGGTTGTGGTTCTGTCGACCCTTGCTCTCTTCTATGCCTTGCACTTGATTTCTCCTAAGCTCAAATCTCCTTGGGTCCCACTGGGCGTGCCAAATTTGTTGGGGGATTCTTGGACAAGAAGGAGTTTGAGGGTTTGTAGGAGAAAAAGAAGATAATGCAAATGGAATGACCTTGAAAACTTCTGTAGAGAAGTACGCCTAGAAATTCTGAATGTTGATTATATTGAAACAATTACAATACTAAATACAATCCAAGTCAATGACTAAATACAACTATAGAGAATTGCTCAGTTACAGAAGACCAATTATCTCAAGTCTTCTGGCAGCGGCCTCTTCTGCACCAGTCCTTCACTTGCTTCACGCTTCCCTTGTGCACACCTTGCACTAAGCTTCCACCAAGCTGAGGAATGGATACCTTCGCGGCGCGCACACACCACAGACCTTGGGACTCTTAGAGTCTAACTTCGCCTTCTCTGCACCCTTCTTCCTTACACTTCTTGCACTCTTCACTTCTACCTCTCAGTGTCGTCGCACACTGGTGGCTCTTCCCTTCCCCTTCTTGCTTCCTGTGAAGCTCTCCACTCTTTACTCTCAATGTGTGTCCCCAAGATTACCCTTTGCCTTTTCTTTTTGAATGCGCCGGTCCCGTGACCTCTAACTGCAATAGACTCTTGGGCTTCCTTTGATGTCCCAAGATTGCCTTTTCAGGTGGCGGCCAACGACTCATTCCTTTGTCCTGTTGTGACTTTGAACCAAAAACAAAAATTTGATTGGGTGGCCATATTCCCACATGTGCATACCTGGCCGCTTCACGTACCTTTACCTTTCCCCCTTTTTTTTATTCTTTATTTTTGCACCCAAGAGGGGTTCACCTACATTACTTTAAAACCCTTTTGACCTTATGGGGATTAAAAAAAATACTTCTTCCAAATGAATAATTGAAAGTCCTCTTTTTATGACAATTGATGGTGCACTACCCGTGCACTTTGACCCTTGACTTTAACTTTGAACTTGACTTGCCGGTTTCAACCTTGCCAGGGCTCAACAACAGGTATAAGGCTAGGCTTGTTGCAAAGGGTTATGCGTAGGAAAGAGGCATTGATTTTGATGAGACCTTTGCACCTACATGCCATATGACTACTGTTCGGAGCATTTGTGCACTTGCAGCCCATCATGGTTGGAATGTACATCAGTTGGACATTAAAACGGCATTTCTGAATGGTGACTTGCATGAAGAAGTGTATGTTTTTTAGCCTCGTGGCTTTGTGCAGAAAGGGCATGAAAATCAGGTGTGCAGGTTAAAGAAGGCATTATATGGTTTAAAGCAAGCACCACGTGCTTGGTATGAGAAGATACATGCCTATCTGGTTGCACATGGTTTTGTGAACAATCCAACTGAAAACACCTTATATGTTAAGCGTGCTAATGATGTGCTTTTGATCATTGTTGTCTATGTTGATGACATGCTGCTCACTGGTCCTATTGAGAAGCATATTGCTAATTTCAAGGCTGATTTGCATGCCTCATTTGAGATGTCTGATTTGGGGCATTTGCATCACTATTTGGGCATTCAGTTTATGCAAGTTGATGGTGGAATGGCTTTGTGTCAAACGAAATATATTGACACATTATTGCAGCGTTTTGGCCTTGAAGACTGTAAGCCTATTGCCACTCCTATGGAGACAGGTTTAGGATTGAGTCTTCATGATGCTGGAGATGCATTTGATGCTGTTCTCTATCAGCACGTTGTTGGATGCTTGATTTACTTATGCATTACTCGGCCAGATATTCAATTTGCTGTCTCACAGATGAGCAGGTTTATGCATTGACCAGGAGTCACGCATTGGAAGGCGGTTAAGCGCATCTTTCGCTACTTGACTGGTACTCGGCTACTTGGGTTGTTTTATCCCAAGGGGGGATCACTACCGCCAGATTTGCATGCTTTTTCTAACTCAGATTGGGTTGGTTGCTATGACACTCGTGTGTCCACCAGTGGTTTTTACTTCATGCTTGGTAGCGCATGTATATCTTGGTTGAGCAAGAAGCAGCCTACTGTGGCCACTTCCAGTTGTGAGGCTGAGTATAGGGCAGCTTTCACAGTGACTATTGAGTGTGTGTGGCTCAAACGCCTTATGGCTGATTTGGGTGTTGGCCAGTCTTTTGCCACCACCATCTTCACTGACAGTCAGAGCGCATTGGCAATTGCGAGGAACCCTGTGTTCCATGCTTGCACTAAGCACATTGAGGTGCATTATCACTATGTCAGGGAGAGGTTCTCTGTTGATGAGATCAGCTTGGCATATGTGCCCACGCAGGAGAACATTGCAGACCTTTTCACAAAGGCTGTGCCTAGGGAGAAGTTTGAAGCATTCACAAAGCTTTGGGCTTACTTCCTTTTGTGGAGTGATTTCCACATAGCTTGGCACTTCCTTATACATGAGTGCCAGCTACTTGTTCACCGCATCACTTCTAGGGGGGATTTGTTGATATATTTAGGTAGTGATGTGTGTGAACACACTAGGACTACCGGGGCACTTTTTTCCCCTCTTTAGGAGGTTTTTTTCCCCCGGCTTGTATATACACCTATTGCCCTAATGGGCTACTTATCTTTGTACATTCTCTAGTAATACATTCAATATTGTGTGTTTGTGCTCCAAGCTTCTTCTTCTTCCTTGTGCTGTTCGCGTGCTTCCGCAGACAACTATCTCCAACAGAGGCCACCCCACGCCCATAGGGTGAGGATCATCCAAGGGTGGGGCCCCATGCTCATAGGGCAAGAGTTTGCTTAAGGGTGGCCCCCTCATGCCCTTTAGGGTGAGGGTTGCCCAAGGGTGGCCCCCAATCCTTTAGGGTGAGGGGTCATCAGATGGGTGGCCCCAAGCCCACCCAACAAGAGAGGCTCCAAGCCCCAAGATTACTGCAGAAAAATTGGCCCCCAAGGAAAGGGTAAAAGCAACTTCCTCAACACACCGAATCCAGTGAAAGAGAAAATCATCTTCCTAAGCACATGGATTGGGATGGTCAAATTATTTTGAAGATCATTTGCTCTATAGACCCCCACATCAAGTCTTTGCACCATCCTGGTGTAGCTTCACCTTTCTTTTCTTATTCAAACAAAATGAATTGAACTAAACTATGGTATATAAAGTAACTGAATTCATTCTTGCTAGACTCATATAAATTAGGCTCCCCAAATGCCCAAGGCCTGAAAGAGGACCCAAGGCATGCACAAGAGAAAACATACACAGAAAGCCAAGATGTTTTCCAAAGAAAGCTTTTTTATTACTTTCACATGAGATTACAACAAATGATAAAGAGAGATTGGATAAGGGGAAGGGGCATCCATGTGCACTACTATGCCTTACAGTTGTGCACAATTCTATGGAGTAGGCCAAACAGTGCAGGCACCAAATTAGCCTAGACGCACCCTAGAAATGGTTGTGGCATCTAAAATTAGACTCACCCTAGAAATGGTACTTAAGGGCTTCTTGTCTGAAAGAAACTTGGAGAAGCTTGTAGGAGGTAGAAAAGTGCATTTCAAAGCAATGAAGTTTGGTCTAGCCAACCAGCACAAGACCAGCCCTTGAGCTTATCGAGACTCAAATAGACCTTATAGGCATGTGATAAGTGCAAAGAAATGCACTATGTACTTTGGAGCATCAAGGAGAATGAGTCAATACAAAACAAATAGGTTTGCGGGTCGACTAGCTCAAAAAACCTACTATCTATGGAAGAGACAATGAACTTCAAATGCTCATAGCGACCAGCGTGATAACAATTAGAAAAAATCCTTTTATGGTAGTGATATACATAGGGTTGAGTGTATATAATGCACAAAAGTATAAGGAATAAGCAAAATATGCTATAGGAATGAGTCAGACACTCAACGGTGGTACCTCCTATTTTTCAGGAATACAGAGAGATTGACCCCGAGAAAGAAAATCTGAGATTTCTCGCAATCTACGAAACCAAACATTATGCAAAATTTATAGGCATAAGCTAGACAGTGATACCTTTTCCAATGAGCCATCTTCCACTCAATTTGGAGCTCTGGAGATAGAGCAGTAGCCTATGCAATATTACTGTTGGCGAAGAAGATGATGCAGAAAATTGAAGGAGCAAGACAATAATAATCACAAGTGTATGTATATTGCTTCCATGCATTGTACAAGTGATTTTAAGTCTTTATATGATTCTAGGAGTGTTTTATGACTTCTACAAGTGGATTTTGAATTCAAATGAAGGTGGAAATGTTTGTTGGAGGAAATTAATTCGCTTTCCTACAATCTAAGAAAAGTGAAGATTTAGTTTGATCTACTTTTAGGTGATTGATTGCTTGATTGAATGCAACTCAACCACCACAAATTCATGGGATTTAGGCTCTAACTTTCTACTTTTACATGTGTAAAGCTCAAGGCTTTTACAATGGTAAAAGATCCATAAAAAATCTTTTTTATAAAATACAATAAGTGAGCATAAGAAAAAGAATTCTCCAACGGATATTCTTTCGACGCGATAGCCTTTGATGTAGATCAAATCCACCTCAAGCATAGTGTAGGCTTGATGTTCCAACAACTTCCCCTCAAGCTAAAGTATGCTTGAGTCTTCATTCTCCAATAGGTTGAATACCTGCCATAGCGTTGAATCTACAATGCTTTATTCCATCAAGTGCCTTCGTCATCATATCTGCTACTTGCTTTTCAGTAGGAACAAAAGAAATTTCAATCTGCTTTGCCATGATGTTGACAGGATGCGGGAAGAAGCAAGTATGGACACATATGCAGATCTAGCACTGAGGCTACCCTTCATTTTTTCCAAAAAACCCCCACATCATTCTAAAGTGATTCTCATCACTACGAACCCTTGTAAATATCATTTCACCTTTTTGTAGCTCCATTTTGTACAAGCCCAGGAGTCCTCGAGCTTGGGGAGCCTTAGATGTAGTTGCCTGTCAATTTTCATAATTTTTAGATCTCGTTTGGGCCCTCAAATAAGCCCCGGAACCTAATTTTTAACTAGGCCGGACACTAGGTCTGAACAGGGCCAAAGCTAGTCAAGAACTATAAATAGAGCTAGAGAGCTCATTTGAGGGGAGCTTCTTGTAGTTTGAGCTTGTATGAGAACTTTCTTGCAATAGAAGAGATTCCATTGTCTTACTCTCTTTGTTCTTACTGTGTGTGCGCGTGTGTGTGTATGTGTGTGCATGCTTGTGTGCTTCTCACTCACGCACTTGTGCTTCCACTTGCTCGTGGTCTTCATACCATCCTCATGTCTTCCCGGATTGACATTAAAGGAGGTGCTACTCATCACTGAGCTACACCAAATTTTGGCGCCGTTGCCGGGGATCGAGCTTTGAGGACGAGCGTGTGATGGTAAGACGTAGAGAGGACGCGTTGGAATGGTAAGTAGTAGGTAAATTTCTGATTTTTCTCCATCTCCATCTTCATCTTCACCTCCTTCTCCATCTCCATCTCCACCTCCTTCCCCACTACATATCCCCTCTTCCCTTTCTTTCCCTCATTTGTTGTGTGCGAGTTTGAGAGAGAGCGATTGTGTGTGTTTGCATTTGTGTGTTTTTTTGCATGTTCTTGCAGGTACCAGCTCCATCATCATCTCCAGCAAGCTCAACAGGTACAGAAACTGCCTGCACAGTCCCCGAGGCGTTGAGCTCGAGCTATCGCGACACTCCGAAAAGTTCGACTTCTCACGATTCTGAGTGCACCACGGCATTGCGCAGGCCTAGAGCTCCTAGGAACCCTAGATAGAACAGGAAAATTCGCCATATCTCGAGCTATCGCGACACCTCAAGGTATCGCGACACCCCGTGAGCTATCGCGACACCCCAAGGTATCGCGACACTCCGAGCTATCGCGACACCCCAAGGTATCGCGACACTCCGAGCTATCGCGACACCCCAAGGTATCGCGACACTCCGAGCTATCGCGACACCCCAAGGTATCGCGACACTCCGAGCTATCGCGACACCCCAAGGTATCGCGACACTCCGAGCTATCGCGACACCCCAAGGTATCGCGACACTCCGAGCTATCGCGACACCCCAAGGTATCGCGACACTCCGAGCTATCGCGACACCCCAAGGTATCGCGACACTCCGAGCTATCGCGACACCCCAAGGTATCGCGACACTCCGAGCTATCGCGACACTTGGAGGTATCGCGACACCCCGAGCTATCGCGACACTTGGAGGTATCGCGACACTTCGACCCGAGCTATCGCGATACATGGCCTTAGCGCACGAAATTTTAGGGTGAAATTTTTGGAGTAAAATTGAGGTACAATTGAGCTTATTTTTGGTCACATTGGAGTAACATTAGAGCCTTAGAAGGGGGACAAGACCTAGGAACCTGTGAGGAAATCCCTGACCCCTGAGAGCCTGTTTGACCCCTATTTGCCTGAATGGTCACAACTTGACCATACGAACTCCGATTGAGGAGATTTTGGTCTCGTTGGAAAGCTCGTTGAGAATCCTACGTGGACCTCGACTGGTTTTTGTAAGAATCATACGTGGAGTTTCAGAACATGCATTTTTAAGTTGACCTTTAGGTGGAACTAAGTGGTTCTCAGATTCAGGGGGTACCGTGAGTTACTCCAGGGGGACTAAAAATATTGATGTGTGTCTTCCGATTACTTGTGGTAATAAAGCTATACTAACTGGTGAGTTTTTGTAGGAACTTGGTGTGCGCTCAAGGCAATCCACAGCAAGCTAGCAAGGGTGAGTACCAGGCTTGGGAGAAGGCTTCCTGGGCTTGCATAGCTGTCGGGTCAACCAGCTGATTGAGGTTGGAAGATCTCATAACCCTCCTTTGTCAATTCCTAGCCTAGGCTAAGTACGACTTAGGTGTGGTAATTAACTAGGGCAACGTTAGGCACGAATTAAGTCCAAGAGAATTAATCAACCAAGTGCAAGAAAATAAATAGGTCTTAAGTGCGAAAACACTAAGGGACAAAAAGGTAAACGGGAATCGATCACTCATCAAGTGCGGAAATTCATTTAAGTACTCCTGACGACGCAATTTCAGACAAGACCATAAACATAATAATCAACTAAAAAGAACAAAGTGATTGGGGCAAAATCAACCTGCAACGAGAGTGTGCTTGGGTTCCAGGGGGTGAATAAATCAGGCATATGAACCTTAGATCAGGCAGACACTTAGGCCGAGACAGACAAAGCCTCAGATCTTCTGAAGCTAGTGTCAATCACACTGCCAGGTCTTGGGCCCAGCAGTTGAGTGATTACCCATACACTGCCAGATCAGAGACAAGTGATTCTGGGATGTCCTATCACATGGAGAGATCAGTAGGTAGTTCAGGGTTGGCATATCTAGAAAAGCCAGAGGGGCCTTATAAGACTCAATTGGAATATATCAGGACGAATCGTCTAGGTGCTCGCATCTACGAAGATGGACTGAGAAGATCAGTGGTCCAGATTAAGAACCCCGACCAACCCCATGGAATAGACCACCCGGTAGTCAAGTTTGAGAATGGAGCATACCTAGATAAAGAGGGGACTATATATGTAGTCACCACTCTTCCCGATAGAACTGATGAGTTTGGAAATGTGATTGCAGAGACCGACATGGGAGATATAGAGCAAGGGAATTTAGAGAGAGAGCCAAGAACTCCCCGCGGTAAGTCTGTCTTGACCAGAATCATGACTCCTGAGTGGATTCCACAAGATAATAAAAGCATAGATCTGCTCTTAAATCGGGAAACCGATGAGGCTTTTTGGAGATATAGAACTTCTCAACCTCAGGAGGGGAACACCCTCACAATTTACGAGTTTAAAGACCCTGATAGTCCAGGCCAAGTAACCTACCTAGACACTGCATCAGAGAGAATCTTCGTGGTCACTGAGCAGGGCAGACATGCCTACACTTGGAAGGGTGAATTTGTTTTTCCCCAACCAAGGTCTAATGTATCCTTTGGTCATCAAGGAACTGGGACCTCCCACGCTCATGGCGCTCAAAGAGATAGAGGTAGAGACAAACCTGAGGTAAGTTTTGCCAACTCCCTGGGAAGAGAAAGAACGGGAACAGAAAGGAATAGAGTAGAAACTGAGAGACATAGAACCCCTTGGAATCACCGGGACATTGATGATTTTCCTTTGCCAAGGCCGAGAGAACACACTAGGACCCTACGACCAACCCAACTTGTGAAGTCCATGAAGAATTATTTCGATGGCACGGGAGACCCTTACGACCATGTGGCCGAATTTCGACAAGTGTTGAAAGCTGAACAAGTGGAGGACCTATTCACACAATATAATGCTTTCGGTCTAACCCTTAGGAACACTGCCCTTACTTGGTTCCAACCGCTAAATGAGAGGCATTTCAGAAACATAGACCAACTCTTAGAGGCATTTATTGTCGAGTTTTCTAAGAGTGGGATCAGGCATAACACCTCCTCACTAATTCATAGTTTCAAACAAACACCTCAAGAGACGGTCAGACTAGCTGGAAGAAGATTTAGACAGTACCTGGAGAGATGCCCTATGCCAGAGTTACCCACACCAGCCAAACAAGTGGCCTTGTTCCTAGATGGATTGTTGAGCACTAAGCTCAGGTCATATGTGTACCTGAAGGACCCTAGAACGATAGAGGAGTGCGTGCGCATGTGCATAGACATTGAGGACAATCTAGGTGAAGAGTTAGAACTATCAAAAATCTATAAGGATTCTGATAGCTCTAGTAAACAGACATCTGGTCAATCCGCATCCATCGAGGAACTTGCAGAGAAGGTAGCCCAAAAACTAGGTGTCTCTAGTAAGCAAATTCCGAGATTTGCCCCAGTTAAGCGGTGTTACAATTGTGGCGGCGAACATATGGCAAGTGTATGCCCCATTATGGCCCAACCTCAGGCGAACCTTAGTGGCCAATACTGCACCATAGAGCGCAGGTACACCAATCACTCGGCACAGGACTGTCCATATAACAAACAAACTGTTAGGCAAAATTATCCTCAGCCATATCCACAACAGGGGAGATACCAGAATCAGTACCCATCGCCACAATACAACAGACCGCAACAAACTTATCAGCCACCTTATCAAGGGCAGCAGAGACCTCAACCAGTCCTAGTGCAACAACCCCCTACTCCAACCAATGTGATTCCAGTGAAGTATGCCTCTACTGAAGAAAATCCGAATAGAGCCATAGTCCCAGTCACCCCATTGCTATCAGACAGTGACCCCAGTGACCATAGTTTTGACTCCGCACATATTGATAGCCCACAGGCTTACTACATGCAGTCACCCGAGCATAACGAGTCATACTACTATGAGGACCCAAGTGAAAATAGCGGGGAACCGGAGTATTCTAATGTCATGTACACAAACCCCAACTCTAGACCTCAACCTAGGCAGGTACGACCCCCATTTCCTAGAGGGCCATGTTTCAGATGTCAGGGAGATCACCTTGTACGTGACTGTCCACTACCTGTCCCTACACTACCTCAGCCAGTGACCATTCAGGGCTTTTGCCAAGACTGCGGGAAAGAGCATCTCCTACGAGATTGCCCAAAAAACCCCAATAACATGCCTAAGATCACTCCTATCAATGTTGTGGGATTAGTTGTAGACTCCATAGGAAGCGTGACTTCCACTGCACCTGTGCAGGTGATCACAAGAGCCCAGGCACTTCAACAATACCGAGGTGTTGGTCCCGAACAGAGCCCTGAAGTGAGTGAGACAGAGAGCATAACCAAAAAGAGGACTAGAGCCTGGAAGGAGAGTCGTGAAAGGATGAAGAGGCAATGGGCAAAAAAGATAAACGAACTTGAAGAAAGCTTGAGAGAAACCAAGGCAAAACTCACAGAGATCACATCTCAACCGCACTCCTACACACTTCCACCATTACCTTCCCCGTCACCCTCCTTTCCTCCACCCTCTAATGCACCCCACGTAACCCACCCACCACCCCGAGTAGGATCAGTATTAGCGGACCCCACTCCTGAAGGCTTGGACATGATGTTTAAAGCCTACCAGGCTCGACTTCAAGAAGGGCCAACAGCTGCAAACCTAGACAGGAGTTACCCTAGAGCCGACTTAGAGATTGAACGGATGAAGATGTGCATGAAAATGGTAGAACAAGCTCAAGCTATACTTGAGACTAGCCAAAAGTTCAATCAGACGAACGCTGTCAAGCCGGATTTGCATTTCCAAGGCTTACTAGAAAGATTAGAGCAGTTGGTAAACAAATCACAAGTTTCTTTACCTCCACAGGCTCAACCAGTCGTTGAAAGAGGACGCTCACCACAAATGGTAGCTTATGTTCCTAATTCTACGGATGCTGGAACACCTCCTTCAATACAACAGTACTCTCCAGAGTTCTTGCGGGAAATACAAGAAGAGAAATGGGCCAAGGAAAAGGGTGATTCCCCTCCTATTCCTGAGATTGATGACCTTCATGATCAATTTCCCCAAGACATTCCCTCTATCTATGGGGATCAAGCAGAGCAACAAGAGGATGAGAGATTAGATTTTGAATCTAATTCTCTACAAGAGTTGCCTCAATTCACAGGCCCATGGGAATCTGAATCTCTCCAGATCAGAGCGCCCACTATACTGGTAAGAAATGAAGACTCAGTGATTCCCAAGAACACTGATGTCGTGAAAAACACTAAGGTTCAATGTCACCTCACTGTAGAGGAGCTGCTCAAGGCAAAACCGGAGCTCTGGAATCATGTGAAGGATCAGGTCCCAGAACTTGACTCCAATTTCTCAAAAGTAGGCTCTAAGCAGAAAGTTCCCGAGATACCTCTCGACAAGATAGGAGACATGAGCGAAGGTGAAGAAGGTAACACTTATCTTCCGATCACCTATCAGGGTTACACAACCAAAGCAATTGTGGATTCGGGTGCGGGAGTTGCTATCGCAACAACCTCCTTATGGAAACGATGGGGCAAACCCACCTTAAGACCAACGAGAATGAAACTTCAAATGGCAGATGGTCATTTTGAAAGACCTCTCGGATTGCTTGAAGGGATAACTCTAACCACTTGTGGTGTAGAGTTTGAACATACGTTTGCCATATGTGACTTTGAGAAGAATAATGTTTACGAGATGATCCTAGGAAGACCTTTCCTACGACAATTGCAAATAGTACAGGATTGGGGGACCAACTCCTTGTACTTACAGCACTTAGGGGTCACCACCAAGGTCAATCTGAAGGATCACACCTTTAGAGATGTACCACCCCTACAGTGGAATCCTATCCACAAAGCGAAAGAAGATTCTATCTCCGTGCATTCTGGAAGTTCACCTGAACCATCCTGGTTGCACGAAGATACTCACTTGTGGATGTGCAAGGTCGCGGAGGAAGAGGAAAAGCGCCGAAAAGCGAGAGAAGAAGGAGCTCCCCCAGGAGATAGACCAATAAAAGACCCAGCCTATACTCCGATGATATTTCCTGACGAGGAATTTGAGCCTCATGGTTGGGCTGAAATCTTAGCTACCATGGACATTGCAGTCAATGAGGAACAATGGACACCCCATTGCGATGAGGAGGGCTACGATATTTCAGTGTTCATGTGTCAGCCCTTGTTGGAAGAGTGTGATCCTAGTGAGTCCATGGAAGAAGAAGAGAGTGACGATGATCTAGAGTCCATTGTGATGGATACTTACTTCGACTCAGAGGAACACTACTTAGAAGACTTAGGGGTGTTAACCCAAAAGGAAGAAGAACCCCTTGCGAGTATTAAAACGATAAATTCAAAGAAAGGGAGTGAAGGAAGTCAAAAGAAAAAGAAAAGGAAAGTAGTGAGACAAGAAGAGGAAGAATCATTGTTTGAAGTACCAGAGAATTTCAAGAAATATGAAGTGGAAGACCGGAAAATTTTGGTACGAATGCCTAAGAGAGAGGCCATTATAGGAGAAGCATATGACAATAAAGAAAAGACCAAAAAAATTGTAGTGACCATTGAAGGGAACGAAGAGCGGTGCACGTACATAGGAGACGACCTAAGTGCAGAAGAAGAAGCAGAACTTGTGGCTCTATTAAGGGAATATAGGGATGTGTTTGCATGGCATTATAGAGACTTGAAAGGCGTAGATCCAGAGATCTGCTCTCATACGATTCCGATGACCGCTGAAGCTAAGCCCACCAAACAAAAACCCTACACATATAATGACAATTATGCGGCCAAAATAAAGGAGGAAATTGACAGGCTGATTGAAGCCGGATTCATCTATGAGATTGAGCACACTGAATGGGTGTCCCCTATTGTAGTGGTGCCCAAGAAGAATGGGAAATTGCGAGTGTGCATTAACCTTAAAAAAGTTAATGCCGCTACGATCCGAGATAGCTATCCTCTTCCAATCACCGAACATCTTTTGGAGCGTGTTGCAGGCAAGGAAGTTTACAGCTTCCTTGATGGATTTTCAGGTTACAACCAAGTAGCCATTGCCCCCGAAGATCAGCACAAAACGGCCTTTGCCACAGAATGGGGAATCTTTGCATTTCGTGTGATGCCATTTGGGCTCACCAATGCACCTGCAACATTCCAAAGACTCATGTGTCATGTCTTCAAAGAGTTCTTGCGAAAGAGCTTAGAAGTATATGTGGATGATTTATGCGCTCATTCCCAAGAAAGGAGTTACCACATCCCTGAGCTTAGGCAAATCTTCAACAAGTGTAGAAATTATCGAGTGTGTCTGAATCCAGAGAAGTGTGTGTTTATGGTACGCCAAGGTAAGATCTTAGGTCACATTGTTTCGAAGAATGGAATATCAACAGACGAAGACAAGGTGAGAGCAATAGCAGAGTTGGCCAGACCAAGAAGTGTGAAAGAGGTACAAGCCTTTATGGGCCATTGTGGATATTATCGTAGATTTATCCATATGTATGCCATCATAGCTAAACCTCTTTATGGGCTGTTAACGAATTTTGAATGGAATGAGGAATGCGAGACTTCCTTCAATGAGCTGAAGAGACGTTTGTGCACAGCACCAATATTGACTACTCCAGATTGGAGCAAACCCTTTCATGTCCATGTAGACGCCTCCAATCATGCAATAGGATGTGTGCTAGCACAACCCACAGGTGAAGGAAACCTAGATTTGCCGATAGCCTATGCTAGTAGGCAATTAAATGCAGCTGAACGAAATTACACCACAACGGAGAGAGAAGGCTTAGGCATGATATATGCTGTGAAGAAGTTTAGACACTACCTATTGGCCAACAAGTTCAAGTTTTTCACTGATCATCAAGCGTTACTATATTTGGTCAATAAACCTTGCAATACAGGCCGCTTAGTAAGATGGTTCCTCTTACTAATGGAATACGACTTCGAAGTGGTTGTCAGGAAAGGTAGAACCCATCTTAGGGCTGACCATCTTTCTCGCATCACTTCAGGAGAGCCACCGCAAGGAGTGTCTGATGAGTTGCCCGATGCTTATCTGTTCAACTTAGAAGTTGTACCTAAATGGGCAAATAAGTTGGTACCAGTCCTAACCTTCGGGCCTGCAAACAAAAATGTTAAGACAAGCAAAGAGGAAATTGTAAAATCATTAAAGTATCAAATCTTGGCTGGAAGTATGTACAAGCAAGATACAGAAGGGGTGTTAGCTTGTTGTGTCGAGGAGGATGAACATGCTAGTTGGCTGCAGCAAGCCCATGAGGGACCGCTAGGGAATCACTACTCTAAACAACGAACCATGCAGAATCTAAAACGCTTAGGAGTGTATTGGCCTAGCATGGACAAAGAAGTACAAGAGTGGATCCAGAGCTGTCCAGAGTGCCAGGAGAGACCTCCAGTGGAGCATGCCACTCTTTATCACATGTCCTTAATCCCAGATTGGAGTGCTCCACTGGTCGAGTTCATAAGATCGGGAACATTACCCAATCAGGCTAGTCTTGCAAGAAGACGAAGCATGGAGCAAGAGGCTCAAGACTATGCCTTAGTAGGGGATAACCTATACAGAAGAGGCAAGGATGGTTACCTAAGACTGTGCGTACATGAATCAGATTACCTGAAAGTCTTAGAAACGGCACACAGCGGTGTTGCAGGTGGACACTTTGGGCCTGACAGAGTAATTAAGACCATTCTATTTTCAGGACTGTGGTGGCCCACTCTTCATATGGATGCACATACCTATGTGAAGAGTTGCGACACATGCCAACGTGCCCAATATCCGACAAGAAAAGATGAAATGCCCTTGAGGCCAATGATGGGAGGACGTGCCTTTTCAAAGTGGGGTATAGACTTTGTAGGTCCCATCAACCCCCCAGCTAGGAACTCCCATGCAGAGTATATTATTGTAGCCACAGATTACCTTACAAAGTGGGTGGAAGTAAAAGCCACGACAAAGAATGATGCTCAAACGACGGCTAAATTCTTATTCGAAAATGTGTTCACTAGATATGGGTTACCAATAGAGTTGGTTAGTGATAGAGGTACGCACTTCTTGAATGAGGTCATTGAAAATCTCCTTCAAGAATTCATGGTGGTACATAAGAAGTCTGCACCCTATCACCCACAAGCTAACGGTCAAGCCGAGAGCACGAATAAGATCCTGTGTAACGTATTGACGAAACTGGTCAATAATAAACGCTCTGATTGGGACAAACAACTTCACCATGCTGTTTGGGCATACCGCGTTGCTTACAAAACGGTACTCAATGCCACCCCATTTCAGATGGTCTTCGGACAAAATGCGGTGCTACCCTTAGATTTCCTAATTCCAGCTTTAAGAGTAGCACAAGAGCATGAGTGGAATGGACACGAGTTGTCCTCGAGGATCTTTGATCTAGAGCGCTTAGGTGAGACGAGGCTACGAGCAGCAGCGGGTATCTATGCTGCAAAGAAACGGCAAAAGGCATACTTTGATGCCCATGTGAAGGATAAGGGCTTGAAAGCAGGAGATCTAGTGTTAGTCTACACATTGAAACAACACGCAAGAAAGCTAGAGAAGAGAGGCTACGGACCTATGATCATTAATAGGATCTCCACGAGTGGAGCAGTACAACTAGCCACTTTGGAGGGGGATGTCCTCCCAAACTATATTAGCGGATGCAGAGTCAAGATGTATCAGGAACCCCTCACGGAGGAGATGCTAAGCCGACTCAATATTGCTAAGCAACGTAAAGAGGAGGAAAAACGAATTCGAGAGGAAGCACAGGCAGAGGCCTTAGAACGTATCAAACGAATGAAGTTGAGAAGACAAGGAAGGGACCAGCCTATGGCTAACACTGAAGAGCCTCCAGACTATCACATGGCCATGTGTAAGGTTTCAGGTGGACGCACCCATAAGATAGTAGACCGACGACCTTTCCTGACCCTAGAAATAGGACAAAAGGAAAGCACAGCAAGCGTGAGGGCTTTAATTGATTCAGGAGCAGCCACAAGTGCAGTTCGGCTTTCTTACTGCCAGCAGCTGCAGTTGGAGGTAAAACCCATAGAAGCATATCTGATAGGATTAGGAGGTGTTGAAACCCCTTGTATGGGAGAGGTGGATCTTCCCCTCCACATACAAGAGGTCCTCATGCCAGTAAAAGTGCTAGTGTGTGAAGACGAGGATCTGACCGAACCGCTTATATTGGGCCAAGACTGGATCTATGATCACGCAGTCAACCTGAACCTAAGAAGTGGACTTCTTCAGGCTTGGGTAGGCCAAAGTCATCTCACGATTGAATTAGAAATTCAAGCACTCAAACCAATAGAACAGGCAACAACTCCTGGTCCCTCCAGGAATCCACACGAAGATAACCACGATGTGCTTGTCCAAACTTCTATGGTGCAGAGGAATGTCAATCTTACTGAAGGTTCAGGAGCCAAGAAGGAGTTCCTAATTGATCCAAAGAAGATTCTAAACGAACGGACCGAACATCACTCTATACGAAGGAGACCGCTGATCAAGAGGAAGGAGCGCCAACCCGCGCATCATGGAGCATCTCGTGGCGTGAAGCAGGTCTGGATACGCAAGGATGGGAGACCTACAGCCCCAATCGAAGATTCTCAAGGAGACAAGAAACGAGCCTCACTATCAAGGAACAAAACTAAGAAGCCCTCTAGGCTAACCCCTAGGCACACCATCTCTATTTGGGTTCCTAAGCGGTCAATGAAGGCCATCCCTAATGCTAGACAGATATGGGTGCCCAAGGCTAGCTTACAAGCCCAAATTACTTCAACCACAGGCACAAGGATGAAGCAGCTCTCACAAGCACTCTTGGCCAACAACTCAGGAAGTGACAAGATACCTACACCTCTCACTGTCCACACTCCCATCAACTCCAGGAATGTCTGGAAATGGGTACCCACAAGATCCCACATACATCACACTCTCAGACCGAAATCTTCACATGTTCTTAGCTCTAAGAGCTACGACTCCTGTATCAAAGTATGGAGAATTAAACGGTGTACTAAACCCCCTGACCCTATTTTGTAAATCCGTCCACACTAACGTAGAAGCATTCCGAGCCCATTGCATAACCAAAGTATGCATCTAAGATGACACTGACCTTTAATCACCACTCACACATATCATAAACACCTCACCACTAATCACTGACCTCCGGGATTGTCGTGTTAGTATTGTGAAGGGAACACCATTACATCCTGTTTCCTATGCAACACTAATGTGCCTTTCGTCTTCCAGCAGATAAGCAACCTACTCTCATGGCAACAGCGGCAGGCACAAGCTCTCAGGCAGGATCTGGTGCTCCTATCAATTGGGATGCCATGCCAGTAGAAGCTCCACCAACGGCTAGGCCTGAAGAACTCTTGAATGTGCGAAGGATTCCTATTCCAGATCCACCCAGTGGGCTAACCGAAAGAGTAAAAGGGCACTCCCATTGGTTCAATGAAATGCCAGGGGATTTGGGAGACGCAGATCACATCTGGGAGTCCAAGATGGAGTGTGGAGGGGTTTGGTGGACCTTCCAATTTTTTTCAAGAGAATTTGAGGCCTTACAAAATGCAGCTCCCCTTCAAGAGATCTGGCGAAAGGCTGGACTGCAAACTTACTTCAGTGCAGCTCTACCAAAACCTGACTTCCTCAGGTGTTACTACTTGATTGCTACTATGAAACCTACCGGGGACAAAGATCATTCAGGCACATTCTGGGTGCCCTCCTTATCTAATCTGGAGGAGATGAGGAAGTTTGAACTAAATGTAACATTAATCAGGGAAGCCCTTCAAATGTATGGCACTCATGTGCCTTCAGATCGCGACCCCCTGATACCAGAATCAATGAAAAGCAATAGAGTCAAGAAGCTCAAAGACATGTGCGCCCTCACCCCCAACATCGCCATACCCCTGCGGATGTGCCTCCAGCACTTCGCATTTCCAGCTCAAGACCGTTTCACTCAGCCTCACAAGAAGATATGGTACGGACTGTACTTAGCAGAGACCGGCAGCTTGCCCATTAAGATGCCAGTATGGATCTTAGATCAGGTATATGAGGCAGGCAAGCGGGGGGTGAGGAAACCCACTCTACATGGTTGCTGTGCGTTGACTAGAATTATCTACAGATGCCTGGCGTACGATGTACCAGTTGCGCGAGCCCTAAAGTATGCACATCTGGAGTTGTTTAAGGGGCGAAAGTCAGGGAGTCAGCCTGCAAAAAGAATGCGTGGATCCCTTTCACAAGTCTTGATCCCTCCAGCAACCACTACCGAAGTCTCCACTAGAGCGGAAGCCCCGGTGGCACCAATCACAATTCATCTCCAGGAGTCTCAACCAAGAGAGGTGGTACAGCCCACCCCCTCTGCCCCTCCGCTACCTACCGATGCAGAATTTGCAGCGATGGCAACTTTCACCGAAGACCCAAATTTTGATTTTGAAACATTTCTGCAGACGGCTCATCTATCAGACAGTGAAGATTGCCCTGACAATGTCGATCCGCGGACATCTACCCAAAGAGAACATGCACGAGGCGAGACAAGCAGCGTACAGGAGCTAGGAGTGACGCAATCCCCTCAAAGACTAAATACACAAACTCAGGAGCAGGCACCAAGGAATAACCCAGAAGAGAGTGAAGACGAAGCCCCTGCATATACGGCACAGCTCAAACGATTATATCAGACAATCAAGCAGGTACAAAGCCGCCATAAAATGTCAGAAGAAGCAAATAGGGCCCTAGTAAACCAGATGTTACAGTCAGAGCATATCGACCCCCAGTTTGTAGAATCACTGAATCTACTGGCGGACACCTGTGGCATCAGTGAAGCAATGAGAACCATGGTCTGTCAAGAGAACCCTGCTTATGATCAAAGAAGAATTGATACACGGCCGCGACAAGGAAAGATGATTCAGATGGAAGTATCTACCGCATTAGCTACATCCACATCAGAAGATGTGCACATGATTAGCCCTGGGCACAATGATGAACCGGAGGAAATTACGCATGCCCCATCTCCCCCATCATCTCCTATCCCACCCTCAGAGCCTCTCTCCACGTGTCCTTCTACACAAACATTCTCCTCCTATAGTGAGACCATTGTACACACCCCCGTTTCCACTCTCCTCCCTTCACCCTCATCCGTCTCTGTCACTCAGGCTTTTGAACCTCAATTAGGTCATCCTTTCTTCCCCCATGCCTTTGGACAACCATCTGTCACTAGTCAGACTCTTTCCTTCCCTTTACCCTCCACCCCTCCATTTCCTTCCCCCCAAACCCTACCTACCCCGTCCCTTGTAACTGCCTCGAGCACCACACTAACCACCCAACCCTCCTTCTGGACCTACCTTGTAAACATTCTTCAACAGGTCGAGGAACATAAGACAAAGTCCCATCCCCAAATTCACTCCCCCACATTCACGGCCACCACTATCACACCACCCACCGTCCCGGTGTTCACATTTCACGAATCACACTCACTCATGTCCGATCCCATGGACATCTCACCATCCGCTGGATCACCCACAACCACTGTCCTCACAACACCATCACAGGTTATTACACTCACAGCACCACTTCCACACACGGTAGGCACAACATCCACTTGTCCCATTCCCACTTCCCAACCCCCTGCATCGTCCACCTCATTTAGTCTTGCACTCGACACGATGCTTGAAGCTGCCACTCAGCTTAAGCAAGAATATACATTATTGGAAGAAAATAACAAAGGGCTTTGCACCCTCTCAGCAACACTCCAAGAGCGTGTCAATGCTTTGGAGTTCATTCATACGGAGTCACAAAGCAAGATCGCCGCCCTCGAACAGGAAAATGCGCAACTCAAAGCGAGACATATGGAAGAGAGCAAAGCCATGGAGGAACAGCTGCGCGATCAAATGGGCCGCAATGCACGGCTTCAACGAAACATGGCTTTGCTACGACGACATCTGGCGGCAGCGCAAGAAGAGAATAGACGGCTTCAACAACAAAACCAAGAGAACCTCGAGGCTGCCATGGAAAACACCTCGGGAGCACCCATAGACCCGGTCAAATTTCAAGCGGTCCCATCAGAAAGCATACAACAAATCTTGGAAACATATGCCAATCTGTTAGAAGCACATGATCAGCTTGCCGACCAGCTAAAGGACGTACAGAGACCCCAAGAGTCTACACCACACCGACAAGAACATAAAGAAATGACGGACGCTGCTACTTCCACCGAACCGGAACCTTCAACGCCCAACGACGTGCTGGAGTTACGGCAGCAGATCGCAGACTTAAAACTGAAGTTGATGCAGTACGAACGACCCCCTTCCCCACCAGAGCAACCGTCAGAAGAAGAAGCAGTTACCATCCCAGTGGAGGAAGCATTAGTCGACGCCTACGAGCCTCAACCATTCCCAGGAGGACGCGTAACAGAAGAAGGCCAAGATACCTATGAGGAACCCCCATCAGCATGGATGAAACAAGTAGAGGAGATGGGGAAAACTCATCAGGAGCGGATATCCACTCAGATGCTGGCAATGAGGGCCGTTGAGGACACCATCCTTCACTCAGAATACTTCAGGCACCTCGCTCCTAGACGCCTGATCACTAGCTCTGAACTGCAATACAAGCCCTATTTTGTACTGTTAGCTGACTACAATGCAGAAATCAAACGAGTCACCAACAAGTGCCCCACATTTGCCACACAGTTCGAACCAGAAGACATACCAGACGCGGCACGAAAAGGGGTCATATTTCAACCAACGTGGAGGCAAAAGTTACTCGAAACTTACCCAGAAATGCTTCGAACATGGGATCATGCCCCCATGCATTTGAGGTACAATCCGTGTTTTGGGCCAGTGCAAAGACGCCGATCATGGAAAGCTTTTGCCATCAAGGTTCAGAATAACGCAAACTGCAAGGAATGGCTCAATTACCCCGCTATCGCCCCCCCAACCGGTACTCCTACAGTGTCATACATGATTGCAACCATCAGACATTGGATACCACGCCTCCACCCTATGCCTGATGTCGCTGCCCAGATGATGCTCAAGATCTTCGACATGATGCAGGTCGTACTCAAGACTTTTCGCAATGTATGTCATATTCAACCTCCTATTCCAGGGTTTATCAATGGTAACTACGACCTGCTATATGATATGAGCACAACCCCGAGCATACGAGTGGCTTACGCATGGCATGCACGCATAAGATACCTCCCTGCCTGCTACAAGCAAACATTTGACGACATGTTCACCACGGGGTTTTGGGAAGCACATTCAGAGGTATTTGCGCCACGGCCTACGCATCTACTCCATCTCTTTGCATGTGAGCAAACGATGCACTCCGAGCTTTACACGATGCCACAACCTGACATGCCTGGTACAGTGGATTGGGAGGCCTTGCAACGAGATCTAATCAGAGGTTTAAAAATCAAAGAACACGAAGTGGCAACGGACCTCCTGCAAACCTACATTGATCAAACAGCGGAAAAGAGGTCTGTCAGAGGCGACAGACCCTAGGGGGGGGAGAGTGTTGACAGGATGCGGGAAGAAGCAAGTATGGACACATATGCAGATCTAGCACTGAGGCTACCCTTCATTTTTTCCAAAAAACCCCCACATCATTCTAAAGTGATTCTCATCACTACGAACCCTTGTAAATATCATTTCACCTTTTTGTAGCTCCATTTTGTACAAGCCCAGGAGTCCTCGAGCTTGGGGAGCCTTAGATGTAGTTGCCTGTCAATTTTCATAATTTTTAGATCTCGTTTGGGCCCTCAAATAAGCCCCGGAACCTAATTTTTAACTAGGCCGGACACTAGGTCTGAACAGGGCCAAAGCTAGTCAAGAACTATAAATAGAGCTAGAGAGCTCATTTGAGGGGAGCTTCTTGTAGTTTGAGCTTGTATGAGAACTTTCTTGCAATAGAAGAGATTCCATTGTCTTACTCTCTTTGTTCTTACTGTGTGTGCGCGTGTGTGTGTATGTGTGTGCATGCTTGTGTGCTTCTCACTCACGCACTTGTGCTTCCACTTGCTCGTGGTCTTCATACCATCCTCATGTCTTCCCGGATTGACATTAAAGGAGGTGCTACTCATCACTGAGCTACACATGAGCTTCTCCCTGATGAAGTGGTTATGCACCTCTATGTGTTTGGTTCTTGCATGGAAAATAAGGTTTGCCGCTAGATGCATGGAACTTACATTATCTCCAAATATGTGAGGTTTGGAACTCACAAGTCCCAAATCTGTATACAATGCCTTTAACCATATTGCCTCTTGAGTTGCTATGGTCAAGCCTATGTACTCTTGTTCCATCAAGGATAAAGCAACTATTGGTTGCTTCTTGGTACTCCATGACAATAGTTTTGAACCTGCAAATGCTAAGTAACCAGAAGTACTTCTTCTATCATCCTTAGCTCGTGCCGAATCTGCATCTGAATAGATTTTGATATCCAAATATGAAGAGTAAGGATAGAATATACCTTCATTGATTGTAACTTTGAGATACTTAAGTACTCTCTTAGCTGCATCCATGTGTGGTCTTCTCGATGAGTGCATGAATTGACTAAGCACTCCCACACTATATGAGATGTCTGCCCTTTTATGAGTAGCATATATCAAGCTACCTACCAAGCTTTGGTACTCTTTAATGTCCTCAATTTTCTCACCTTAATAAACACTAAGTTTATGATTCATCTCCAAAGGTGTACCTACAGGTTTTGTGTTCTCCATTTGAACTTGAGAATTAGATCCTGAATGTATCTTATTTGAGTCAAATACATTCCTTCATCTGTGTATATCACCTACATACCTAGGAAATATGTGAGCTCACCTAGGTCACTGATTTTGAACTCCTCTTGCATGTGTCTCTTGATCCTTTGAATGCCATTTAGATCATCACCTATCACAATAATATCATCTACATATACATATAGATAGATAACCTCATCATGATCCCTTTTGATGAATAGAGAAGGATCTGAGTTGCTTGGTCTGAACCCTTGATCTTGAAGATATGTAACAAACCTGTAACTCCAAGCTCTAGGAGCTTGTTTCAATCCATACAATGCTTTCTTGAGTCTGCAAACATAAGAAGGATGATTAGGGTTTTCAAAACCTGGTGGTTGTGGCATGTATACCTCTTCACTTATCCAACCATTTAAGAATGCATTTTTCACATCAAGTTGGATGAGTCTCCAATTCCTTGTTGGAAAACAATGTCACATCAGTTCAAAATCCATTTAGGGCAGAAAGCCTAATTTTGGTACTTAGTCATTTTTGGCACAAAAATTGGGTAAAATTTTTATGAGCCTATCTTGTAGAGCTTGAAGAGAGCTTTCTAATGGTATATGAAATGCAGTCATCAGAGATCAGATTTGGGAGAAAACTCTAACCCTAATTTTCTATTAATTAGGGTTTTGACCTCAAATGATAGCTCTCGGCATAATGATCATAAAAATGTTGTCAGATCATTCATTAGGTAGTTAGAAATGTGAAAAACCAGATCAAGAAGTTATTTTTTTGAAGTTAGCTAAAAACAACTTAAAAAATAAAGCAAACTCACCTAAAATAAAGCAAAAGCAATTTCAAAAGTGATGTGATTAAAATAAAGCACTTTTTTGTGAGTTTTTTGCATGGAGCTTTAAAACCTATATAAGAGAGTCTTGGGTCACTTTGTTAGACATCCTACACCAATTGCAATGCCAGCTTTGGTCCCTCAGTAGAGGTGGTGCTCTAGCACACATGGGGCAGCCATGGTGCACTCTAGGAGCATGTTGAGGAGAAAATATGGAGTTCTTCTTGGAGAAGAGTGTGCTCACACTCTTGATTATGGAGAAGACTTACCTATGAGCAGCTTGGAGGTGTGGATCAGCCATCTACATAATGTATTTGAAGATCCTTTTCTACATGAAGATTTCAGTGTACTTCAAAGACATTGGATGGAGCTTAACATAATATTTGCATCTTATGTTAAAAATTCAAGTACATATTCTCTTTATGCACACAGGCACTACTTGGAGTTTATGGAGGCAGTGGCATCGATATTAGGAGAAGTCCTATTCGGCATATCTAAAAGAGAATCAGTACATGCATGCTACATGCATTCGGATGAGGTGTTAGAAAAGGTGTGTTCACATGAGTATGAGGATTTATGGCAGCAACATGTTAGCATTCTATGCTAATTCTGTAAGTATGTGATCTTTTACACACACATCTGATTTAGGGTCTTCCATGGCCTAAAATCAAATTAGGGTTTGCTGAATATCAGTTTCAAACTGATCCGTCCTCTTTCGGTCACTCATATTCACTCTTCTACAACCTATCAGGTCATACATCTCATACATATTCAGATTTCTATCTCTACATCTGAATATTCTAGTAAATTATGTACATTCACTCATCCATGTATTTCTATTCACATAGAGTGGTTGAGATTTTGACTCCCACATTGTAAATTGACATTTGTATATATGATAGTCTGAGTAAGCAGTGGCTTACGTAACACTTTATACGTTGTCTAATCTTTCTCTATCTTTGTCTCATTATTTGTATGATTAAGTGTGGTATGTTCATGTTTTGTCAATATTAGAAGACTGCTGGATTCTATGTTGTAAATCTTAGACCTATGGAACCTGTGGGACCTGTGAAATTTGTTATGGGCCTACCTAATTTCCAACATTTGGTATTAGAGCATTCAGGCTCTCAGATTCCCAGGTTCCCAGACTTCCAGGTTTACAACATATGATTTAAGAGCATCTTCTAACGTTTGACATTTGACATACACACTTAATCTAGATGAGTAGAGATTTGAGAATTAGACAATTCATTCACATGTTTATTCATCAATGTGGAGTATGAAGTTGATGATGTGTTAGCAGCCGAATACTTTTGGAAGAGTACGAAAATACTTTACAGAATTATTGTTTGAAGAACAAGACTTGATGAAGAGAAGGCTACTTCAAATTCAAGGAAAAGCAATGGTTTGGAGAAGATGAAGGAATCAGATCAACATCAAATCATAGGTATTAGTTCCTACTATCGTATTATCATTTACAGGTCATATCTTAGAAGAGAAGTTATAAAGAGATTTCAAGGATTGAAGAAGTGCTTTCAAACACTTTCATTATTTTGAAACTAAAAGCATTAGCTACATCAGAACAGGTATCTAGAGGTTGTTCTTGACAGTTTTGATGATCTCTTTCATAGCGAGAAAGCTCATCTAAGAAGACAAATTTGGAGATGAGATGAGTTTTGTTTTTAGCCAACCTTGTGTTGTAAGTTGGTTGGAAGTTTCTTGATCACATTGTGTAACTAGAGAGGTAATTCGGCATTTAGCCAAAAGGTTGGCGAATTTAGTCATATCAGTCACATTTGAAGTAGAGTTTTGATTCAGAGATATGAGGAGATGGTAAAACATGATTCTATGTTCACTTCCATTTATATACCATATTTGTTTTGTCTCTTACTCTTAGCACTAGAGGAAGAGAAAAATTCATTTGAAGAAGTTAAGAGTGCTTGCTACTTCAAGATGAAGAGAACAAAAGGTTTGGAAGAGAAGTACTTTCCTGGTACCTGATAGGTGTCTACCTTTGTGGTGGACCCTCATAAAAATCACCAAAAACTAGGCACCCCATTTCTTGAGATGTGCCAAATTTTAGTCGCCCAAGTTGGTCATGCATAAAAATTGGTCGCCCAAAATTTCATTTTGGCCACCAAAATTTAGGCGCCTAAATTGGCCTCCTTGAATAATTGAGGCTTCTCACCTACTTGGGCTACCCTAGTAGAGGTGCCCAACTTGGGCCTCACGATGCCCACTTGGGCCTCACGATGCCCACTTGGGCCACCTTGGGAGAGGTGACCAACTTGGGCTTCACGATGCCCATCTTGAGAGAGGTATCCAACCTAGGCCACATGAGGCCCTGTTTTGGCTTCTACATCTAGTTTCATGTAATCAATTGATTTACCTCTTCCTTACTCTTCAAGTGAAAATTATAATTTGTTACCTCTTTTGGCCCCCTTGTGCTTTCTTTATAGAATCCTCATATATTTCACTTATTTTAACTATGCAACATTTTGCACTAGTCATCATCTAGTTCAATAGATTATCATCTTTATGAGGTAGAGAACGCATTACCTGAGTGTCCACTATATAGCCAGTTACTTTGGTAGTGTGAGATCCTTCCTCCAAGTGTAGCTTCAATTGATTATTAGCCTTTGGAGAAATCCATAACCTATTCCTTCCCCAATCATGCAATGCTTTTACTTGCCTTAGCCAACACCTTCCCAGGAGTAGAGGATAAGAGGTCTCCTGGGGCAGGGCAATAACAACAAAATCTAAGAGAAATTGGCAACCTTGAATTGTCATGAATACATTTTCAATGATGCCTAGTGGTGTGACTGGATGTTGATATACTAGTGTGAAAGTAAATGGTGCTAGCTTTATGAGTTCTTAATTTGATTTCTCCATAGTAAAATCAAGCATTAAACTGATGCTAGAGCCACCATCTACAACAACACCTATCAAAATTTCATTTTCTATAGAAATAGACAATTTAGAACTTCCACAGTCTTCCAGTTGTGAAGGCTAAAAATCCACCATGAACCCATCTATAATAGGTGGTAGGCTCAGGTAAGTAGATTGTATGACTTTCGGTATATCATTTCTCACCTTTGCATCCATTTTTATAAGTTGGAATAAACTAATCTTGTGGTGAATTCCCTTTGAAATTTCTTCGATATTCACCTCTTGTGTATTCTCTTGAGGATGATTATGTTGGCCCTTTAGTGAAGTCCTCAACCTGTCATAGGCTTCTTCAATGGCTACCCCATCCTCCAAATCATCCCTCTTGCCATCTTCTTTTTCCTTGTCTTCTCGTTGCTCTTCTACACGAGTTTCCATGGCTTGCCTAGCCCTAGTCATCATGATCCATAGGTACTCTCGATGATGAAATAACATAGGATTATGGAGTCATACCTTCTTCTCTTGGAGAGACTACAATCATATTGATTGGAGTGGGGTAGTTGTGATGCAAATTCCTTGTGTAATGATCCTTGGCATTGACACAATGTTGACAAGGAGGTGTGCCCTTAGGCAAACATCATTTGCTTTGTGCATGACCATATTTGGCACAAGAATAACACATTAAAGATCTAGTATATCTAGGTTGATTCTCATGATTCTCCTCTCTATTACATATATTTGAAGTACTATCATAACATGTGTCATGGACTTGGGTGTTACCTCTTTGTTGGGCTCCCTTGAGGTAGTAATCGTCGTGTGTCTCATGGCCACATTTGCCACAAAACTGACAACTTACTCGAGTAGGATAATTCATGTTGGAGTGATGACCACTATTGTTTCATGTGGTATACCAAATTTGCCTATGGATGTCTTGAGTGGTTTGCAACTCTTCCACTTCATGGAAAATTTGTGCCGCTAAATCTTTGTTATAGCACAGGGGTGGCGAAATGATCTTCTCCTTGTTTTCACTTTATGGCATTTTTAGCTCTTCTAGTTCCCTTCTAAATTGTTTGATTGGGTCCGGATGCACAACGTAGTCTACTTGAATCCCTCCTTCAAAATGTATTCTAACCTCTTGTATGTGAGAGGCGGCCACCACAAAATTGTGTGGCATCAAGTCTCAGAGGTTCCCTAAGATTCTATCAGGAAGACATACGGATAGCCTTTTCTATCCACTTCTTAAGTAGGAAGTCACCTAGAGCATGTGGAAAATGGGAGACAAGTTCTTTAATACAGTATGAAGTTCATGAAAAGATTCACTTGGCTATACCTTCAAGTTTTCGAGTTGTTCTAAGGCTCGGTTTGAAGATTCACTTGTTCGAAATGTTTGAGAGAAGGATTTCTTCAAGCTTCCCAAGTGGTGAACTGCCCATATGGATACTGATTGTACCATTTATTTGCAAGTCCTTCTAATGTAGAAAGGAACAACACTATCATAGCAACCTCGATGTTGAAGCCCACATCCACAGCATAAGGAGATGAATCTCCTTATTGTGATCATCTACATCTTCATGAGCTAACCCCTTAAAAGTAGGGAACTTAATATTTACCCTTGATAGAATATTTGAGAGGTCCTCCAATGGTATTGGTGCCTAAGCTTCTTCTGAGGTGTCCGAATCAAAATGTGTCGTCCTTCTAGGCTTCTCTTTTGAGAGTGGTGTAGAGCCAAATCAATGAACAAATTCAAAGGTAGAGGAGTGTTGAGTTGACTAGATGAAGGTTGAGCTGACTTCTTGGGGCTCTTATGTGCATGAAGAGGCTCCATGTCTGCTTGAGTTTGGGTCATGTATCTGCTGAAATGAAAAAGGACTACTCCTACTCTACTAGTAATCACACAATTAACAAACTATGGAGGAAGAAATAAAAGATATGAAAACATGATGAAATTGTTAAGGAAACACTCACAAATTTGACGCAATAAACAAGACAGAAACGGAATCTTCAGAAAATCGGTGCACAGGTGTATAGTATGCGAAGTTAGTGCGCGGTGTCCGCACAACAGAGCAATTAACCGCGGCGGACGCGTAAGGCGCGCATAACGCGAATTGAAGAATGACAGAGCAAAGGAGCGCCAAAGAAAGTGTATATATATACAGCAAGATTTGAAGAAAAGAGAGCGGGAGTACATGCAGATGTATGAGAGAGACATAGAGAAGTGAGAGAGAGCATCACACTGATACACAGAGGAGAACGAGAGACTGAGAGAAGACGCCATAGATCGCGTATGAGTGAAGAGAGTTAGAAGTTCTCAGAAGACGCCATAGATCGCGTATGTACAGATGAATAACACAAGCCTGAAGTGTCGGGTCTTTTCATCTGAAGAGAGATGGTAATAAGAAACTACTCACTGTAGGAGAGTTTCTGTAACTTGAGCAAGAAGAGGCCAAGTTTACTTGTACACATCTTCTCTAATCGAAAACACATGTTCATGTGGATGTCTGCGCGCAATCTTTACTTGTGAAGAATCTGAAGCTATTTCGTGTTACGGTAGGAAGCTTAGTTTATCGTTAACTGTCACGACTCGTTACTAAACGTGCTTCAGTACCTTCTCTGTAAACGCATGTTTTTGGTGAATAACAGTTTACTCAGTAAACATGTTTCAGTAATTTCTGGTCAGTTACAGTTTCTCAGAAAACAAGTTTTCTCGGTAGAACAATGAAGTATAACTCGTAGCAGAATTCGAAGCTTTGTATGAGAGATAGCTCATCTTGTAGCTAGACATCTCTACTTTAAGCTGATCACAGTTTCCGGTGGAATGAAGATGTACACACAGTACAAAAGTTAACCGGAAAATAGCAGTTCAGAACTGTGAAGTTTCCAGAAGGAAGTTCATACGGTGAAGGAAGCTCACACACTACTTCCTTACTTCACATAAGTTCATCTGAAGCAATTACGAACAGAACTAAGTTTATTTCGGTGAAGTTCCGGTACTACTACGGTGTCAGTCCAGTAACAGTCGGGTGAAGTTCCGGTGGAACCTGAGTCGCAGAATAACACAGTTAAAGCGACGTAAATTAGGCTGAGTTACTGTTGATTACAGAGGTATTCTGAATCACTCTAGCTAAGCATCCTATTACGGTGGCGCGGCATTTTCCGCAGGCCTGACAGAGTTCAAGCCTTGTCGCGAAACCCATCTTCAGGGCGAAAGTACTTCCGCAACAGTAGGCGTTAAAAGCCGAAGGTTTTCGCCAACATTATCCCAACAATTGGTATCAGAGCAGGCTAGTTTTCCAAGAATCGGTATAAGAGCCGGATCATTCCACGAGAGGAAGAAGATCATGGCAGATCATGTCCAAATTGATAAACTGGACAGAGATAATTATCCCGCATGGGTAATGCGCATGGAAGCCTTACTTATGAGTAAGGAGTTAATGATGTACGTAACCGGAGAAGAAAAGAAACCGACCTTTGAAGATGATAGCCAACCAGAAAAGGAAGAGATAGAAGCTTTGAAGCTGTGGCAAAAGAAAGATGCAACGGCAAGAGCCTACATCTACAACACTGTATCAGACCATCTGCTACCGCACATTAGAGGTCTGGAGAAAGCGGAGGACATATGGAGTGCATTGGAAGATCACTTCCAGGATACTACGAAAGCTAGGAAAGCCAGCCTATGGTCCGAGTTCACAACGTTCAAAAAGAAGCCAAGTCAAAGCATCAGTGACTACGTCACTAAAATGAAGGATCTAGCAGATAGCCTTGGATCTATAAATGAAGAAGTCGAAGATCATAGATTGATAGCGCAAGTGCTCACAGGGTTGAGAGGAGATGAAAGGTGGAAACCTTTCGTACTATCAACTGAACTCTCCCTAAATCATTTTGTACCAGAGTTAAATCAGTTGCTTGGTTTGATGCTCACATATGAGCAAGACCTGAAAGGAGACGCAGAAAAAGGACATAGCTCTGCAATGTATATGAAGAATAAGAAGAAAGACAAAGGCAAGTCAAAAGATGAAGAAGAGTCAAGCTCTCAGGCCTATTACGCAAGAGGTAAAGGCACTGGCAGAGGAAGAGCAAGAGGAAGAAGCCGCCAGAATACCACCAAGAAAGTTTGCTGGATTTGTGGACTAAGTAACCATCTGGCGCATGACTGTTGGCACAACCAACAGGGATCAAATCAAAATCAAAACAACAATAGCAGAGGCAGTAGCGGAAGAAATCAGAGTAACTTCCAAAGAGGAAGACAAAGCCAAAGAGGAGGCTACGGTAGAGGTGGAGTAAGAAGTTGGGGACAGAGCCAATCCTACAACACCACCTACAATAACTACGCAAATGACACACAGAACGAGAGTCATACATCATTGATGATGAACTCAATCAGCACATCTGATAACGAAGATCTAAAGGTATTTTACATTGACTCTGGATGTTCTAATCACTTGTCAGGAAACATAGAACTGATGTCAGAATTGGAAAAAGGAAGTGCGAGTCACACTGTTCAAACAGGTGACAATACAAGACACAAAGTACAATCAATCGGGAAAGTGAAATGCAAGAGTGGAGCAGATTTGCTAACCAATGTTTTGTATGTTCCTACAATACCGAAAAATCTGATCAGTGTGGGACAGATAGTCGAAAAAGGTTTTCAAGTCAGATTTACAAATAAAGGAGTATTTGTAGAAGATCCCAAGAACGGATATTATCAGATCGTTTCTGGTAAGAAAGAAGGCAGACTCTTTACCTTAAGAGTACAAGGGAACATTGGCCAAGCGCTGCTCACGCATGATGAAAAGATAATTACAAAACTTGATCTCTGGCACAAGAGATTAGGTCATTTTCACGAAAAAGGAATCAAAGCTATGATAGCGAATCAGTCTGTACTGGGATTACCGAACGTACAGAACCAACATATGATTCACAAATGCGAAGCCTGTCAGATGGGAAAAGCCCACAGGTTACCTTTCCAGAAGAAAGGATTCAAACATGATGGCGTGCTGGAACTCATACATACAGATGTATGGGGACCAACGAAAGAAGGATCAATCAGCGGATCAAGGTACTATGTTTTATTCATTGATGATGCCACAAGGTGGATAACTCTTTATGTTCTAAAAGAGAAATCAGAAGTGTTCGGAGCTTTCAGGCATTTTCATGCATATGCCGAAAGACTCACCGGACGAAAGCTTAAAAGACTGAGGTCTGATGGAGGGGGAGAATACTTCTCCCAAGAATTCAATGACTATCTTTGGAATGCAGGTATTAAGAGAGAAATAACCTGCAGGTATACACCACAACAGAATGGTGTAGCAGAAAGGAGAAACCGAACTCTAGTCGAGTTTGCACGGGCTATGCTAAAAGAAAAGAATTGCCCGGATTATCTTTGGGCTGAAGCTGTAAATACAGCTACATACTTGGTAAACAGATTACCATGTACAGCGTTAGAAGGAATGACTCCTTATGAAGCCTGGTGGGGAAAGAAGCCAACACTTGATCACTGCAAGGTGTTTGGATCAGTAGCGTATGCTTATGTACCATCTCAACTCAGACATAAGCTTGAACCAAAAGCAGAGAAATATGTATTCGTCGGATATGATGAGAAACAGATGGGTTACAGGTTATGGAGTCCTCTAACCAAACATTTTACTGTTTCCAGGGATGTAACATTTGATGAACAGAAGAGCTGGTATGCAGATCAGAGTCATACAGCTGAAGAATTTGAAGAAGAGATAAAAAGAAAAGAGAAAGGTAAAACAATCGTACAGGTAAACAAAGAAGACGAGGCGAGTACATCCAGAACCGGAACAGGTATAAGGAACGAAGATGAAGACGGGTACTCAGACACGCACGAAGAATATGAGCTAAGAAGGTCAAACAGAGTAAGAAGACAACCGGAAAGATACTCGTATGATACATCATATATAACTCAACAAGATTATGCATATATGGTTAAAGAAGAGGAGGAACCTCAGAGCTATGACGAAGCCAAAGGCAAGAAGCAATGGCAAGAAGCAATGGAAGAAGAATTCACCGCACTGGAAGAGAACAAGACATGGGATCTTGTTCCTAAACCAAACGGTAAGAAAGTAATTGGAAATAAATGGGTGTTCAAAGTTAAAAAACTTGCAGATGGAAGGATAGCCAGACATAAAGCGAGACTGGTTATCAAGGGCTATGCTCAGACGCATGGCATAGACTATGACGAGACATTCAGTCCGGTGGCAAAGATGTCAACCATAAGAACAGTGATTGCTATAGCAGCATCAAAAGGATGGAAGCTAAGTCAGCTAGATATAAAGAATGCATTCCTGAATGGATATATATCAGATGAAGTATATATGGAACAACCGGAAGGGTTTATAAGTTCCAGATACCCAAATTTTGTTTGCAGGTTAAGAAAAGCACTTTATGGACTGAAGCAAGCTCCAAGAGCTTGGAACTACAGACTCGTGAAGTATCTAAACGAACTTGGATACCAAAGTTCGAAGGCAGATGCAAGTCTACTCATCAAAAGAACAGAAGAAGGAATGATCTACATTTGTATTTATGTAGATGACATAATAATTACAGGAACCTCAGAAGCAGGAATCACAGAGGTAAAGAAACTGCTAGAAAAGGAATTCAAAATCAGTGACCTAGGAAAGTTATCATACTTTCTAGGAATGGAAATCACATATACAGATCATGGTGTATATGTCACACAAGAAAGGTATCTCCTGAACTTACTGAAGAAGTTCAAAATGGAAAATTGCAGAGAAGCTTCAACACCGCTTGAAGTAAATCATAAACTCAGCAAATTTAGTGGTACAGAGTTTAAAGATATGAAGAAGTATCAATCGTTAGTAGGAAGCTTAATATATGCTACGCTAACAAGACCGGATCTAAGTTTTCCGGTGGGAGTTCTCTCACAGTTTATGCATTGTCCGACAGAGCAACATTGGGTTGCAGGACAAAGAGTTCTCAGATATATCAAAGGAACTATAAAGGAAGGATTATATTATCCTTTTACGTCAGATATAAAGCTCAGAGCATATAGTGACTCAGATTGGGCAGGAAGTCAAGATGACCGAAGATCAACGCATGGGTATATGATATACCTAGGAGATAAGCTGGTAAGCTGGTGTTCGAAGAAGCAACACACAGTAGCCTTATCATCAACAGAAGCAGAATACAAAGGACTGGTAGAAGCAGCAAAAGAAGTAATATGGATGCAGACCTTACTTAAAAGCATGGGTATAGATCAGAGTATACCAATCATACATGGAGATAATATGAGCTCGCTGTATCTTGCAGCGAATCCTGTGTTTCATGCAAGAACAAAACACATAGAGATTCAGTACCATTTCCTAAGAGAAAAAGTAATGGAGAAAGAGATAGAAATAGTCTACACTCCTACGAAAGATCAGATTGCAGATATTCTGACAAAGAGCTTGGATGGAACAAAGACGAACAGATTCAAAGAGATGGCAGGAATAAAAGAAAGAAAGATATATGAAAGACCGGAAGAGGTCAAATTAGTGATTGAGGGGGAGCTGTTAAGGAAACACTCACAAATTTGACGCAATAAACAAGACAGAAACGGAATCTTCAGAAAATCGGTGCACAGGTGTACAGTATGCGAAGTTAGTGCGCGGTGTCCGCACAACAGAGCAATTAACCGCGGCGGACGCGTAAGGCGCGCATAACGCGAATTGAAGAATGACAGAGCAAAGGAGCGCCAAAGAAAGTGTATATATATACAGCAAGATTTGAAGAAAAGAGAGCGGGAGTACATGCAGATGTATGAGAGAGACACAGAGAAGTGAGAGAGAGCATCACACTGATACACAAAGGAGAACGAGAGACTGAGAGAAGACGCCATAGATCGCGTATGAGTGAAGAGAGTTAGAAGTTCTCAGAAGACGCCATAGATCGCGTATGTACAGATGAATAACACAAGCCTGAAGTGTCGGGTCTTTTCATCTGAAGAGAGATGGTAATAAGAAACTACTCACTGTAGGAGAGTTTCTGTAACTTGAGCAAGAAGAGGCCAAGTTTACTTGTACACATCTTCTCTAATCGAAAACACATGTTCATGTGGATGTCTGCGCGCAATCTTTACTTGTGAAGAATCTGAAGCTATTTCGTGTTACGGTAGGAAGCTTAGTTTATCGTTAACTGTCACGACTCGTTACTAAACGTGCTTCAGTACCTTCTCTGTAAACGCATGTTTTTGGTGAATAACAGTTTACTCAGTAAACATGTTTCAGTAATTTCTGGTCAGTTACAGTTTCTCAGAAAACAAGTTTTCTCGGTAGAACAATGAAGTATAACTCGTAGCAGAATTCGAAGCTTTGTATGAGAGATAGCTCATCTTGTAGCTAGACGTCTCTACTTTAAGCTGATCACAGTTTTCGGTGGAATGAAGATGTACACACAGTACAAAAGTTAACCGGAAAATAGCAGTTCAGAACTGTGAAGTTTCCAGAAGGAAGTTCATACGGTGAAGGAAGCTCACACACTACTTCCTTACTTCACATAAGTTCATCTGAAGCAATTACGAACAGAACTAAGTTTATTTCGGTGAAGTTCCGGTACTACTACGGTGTCAGTCCAGTAACAGTCGGGTGAAGTTCCGGTGGAACCTGAGTCGCAGAATAACACAGTTAAAGCGACGTAAATTAGGCTGAGTTACTGTTGATTACAGAGGTATTCTGAATCACTCTAGCTTAGCATCCTATTACGGTGGCGCGGCATTTTCCGCAGGCCTGACAGAGTTCAAGCCTTGTCGCGAAACCCATCTTCAGGGCGAAAGTATTTCCGCAACAGTAGGCGTTAAAAGCCGAAGGTTTTCGCCAACATTATCCCAACAGAAATGAATTAAAGTAGAAATGGAAATGACTTATATAAGATGCTCTATGAGCATGGAGACTCCATGAGGAGTGGGAGCACACTCTTGGCAATGAGCTAGAGTGAAATGACTTGTTAGGAGTGAAGGGAGGCCTTGCTTATATGGAGTTTGGGAGAATTCCCTTGCATGTGGGATAAGTGAACTTGCATGAGAATGAAACTTAGCTTTGGACAAAAGGGTGGAGCATGGAACTCTCAACACCCCCCCTCCATGTGATGACCCTTTTGTTTTTAATATGGGGGACTAGTGACATATGGGATCACTTAGTCCATTTGGTTTTTAGGATCCAAGGACATATGAGATCCTTGGACATAACTTGGACATTTGGGATCCAAGTGGATTTTGGGATCTAGGGACATATGGGATCCCTAGACATGTATAAGGGTTTACATCATGGGGTAGGTAGTGCTTTTGGAACTATTTTCCACCTTTGGCCATTTCACTTGAAATTTGTCTTTGCAAAGAGCATGTGACGTAGGAGAGTACAAAGAGAATGGCCTTGAATGAATAGCAAAAATGATGCTCTATAGAGTTGAACAAACACGCTCCTATGCTCTGATACCATGTAAAAGGACTACTCCTACTCTACTAGTAATCACACAATTAACAAACTATGGAGGAAGAAATAAAAGATATGAAAACATGATGAAATGAATTAAAGTAGAAATGGAAATGACTTACATAAGATGCTCTATGAGCATGGAGACTCCATGAGGAGTGGGAGCACACTCTTGGCAATGAGCTAGAGTGAAATGACTTGTTAGGAGTGAAGGGAGGCTGTTAAATGTTGGACGATAATAACTCAATCCAACTTTCGGACGAGTATTATCGGGTCCTTGGGTTCTTTGGCGTGGTAGGGGTCTGTTAGACAGAGGCCCTGTACTATTTTCCCAATCCTTTACCCAATCACCAGTAATTGCTCACTTCTTAATACAGGAGTTGAGTTGAATACTAACTATTCCACGGTATGATAAGCACTGGAATGTTTGGCCCTGAATATACTATGGTAATAGCACAGTGATTCTGTCAAACCTTACAACTACGAGAATACGTTCTTCTCAAAACACTCCACAATAAGATGATTTCATGTGATAACTAAATACACCGAACGAAATGCACAGACAACTCAGATCGAGATTATATTAGACTTTTCATATACTCACTCAGATCACAAATTTATACCGCAATTAATGACTCACTAAGACTTCTGTCCACACACAGATCTTTGTCGAATACTCAATGATCACCGATTACTATATAAAACCCTGGTTACTTGACCGAAAAGGTACTAAACTCTGTTCTTATACAGTCTCACGCATGACAATCAATACACAATCTCACAATCGCGAACTACAGAGTCATATATAACTGTTCAGCAAGTAGACTCACAGCATCACGAACTTTTCAATGAGAATCGATTCAACCAAAGAATAGCAGAATGATTAAATATGAACAGAATGGAACAGTATTCAATGTCCTCAATAAAATCTCATTCACAGTCTTCTAAAATATATCACTCGTGGTTTCCGAACACTTCAGTTACGATGTGATCAATCCTCATCACTACAGCGCGCAACAGAACAGAGACGTATCTATCTTTCTGTCTCTCTAACATACATTCATGTTAACTATCACCTCAAGGGTCTGTTTAACACAGTAAACTCTGCTCCAACAGTTGAACGAAACGATGATGCAACGACTGAACTCTTTGCTCTTCGATGATCGAACTCTTTTCTCTTCCTGTCTTCTGCTCTTTATTACTTCCGCATTCTTCATTTACCGCCTCTTGCGAAATTTCCTACCTCTCCGTCATTTCAGCCACCAATCTTGTTTATTCTTCGTCTGCGGTTGCGGTTGTCTCGCTTTATTAGCCTTGTAACACTGGCACGCACGGTGGACTCGAACCCGCAAGTGCAATACTGTAGATAGTATCCTTTTGTCTGAGCTTTTTTCCTATTTTCTTTCTGTACATTTATCAGAAAGATTCTGTATACTGTCCATATGCTGCTGATGAATCATCAAATATCTTTCAATCCCGAGTGTGTCACTGTACGTGATAGGTTGATTTTCCTCAAAACTTCCTCAAACTCGTATAGCTGGTCTAGTTGCCTCTTCATGAAGTTCTGCTTACTTATATACTTCTTGATCATGTGCTTTAAGTGCTTCGTCTATGGAATCAAAGTACCCTCTGTGCTGTTGAATCCATGTCTTCTGCAGAAGTCATGTACTCATAGAGTATCCTGTTACCACCTGGCTGAAAATATCCTTTTACGGTGTCTGTTGGTCCATGCCAGGTTTTGATGTCTCAATCTTTTGTGTTTGTACTTGTTCTAGTGATGGAACAAGTATAGCTAACCATCTCCTGCGAAAAAGTGTCCAGCGATTTTGAATATGACTATCCAACTGTTCTTTGAGTAAATTTATGTCCATATTTGTCATCATAGTGGCATTTAATTCTACACCCTCATCTTTTAATATGTGCTTTTCAAACTCTTGCAATACTTGTATTCTTGACTGCAAAAGTTGATTTTCGGTTTGCAGGTGAGCGTTCAGGGTAGAAAAACTGGACATCTCAGTTTGAATTTGTGTTTGGATAGCTTGCTGCCACTGATTGAGGCCTTGGACATACTTTTTATTGTGATTAATTCGGCCGTAATATGCTGGTTGCCTTGTTGTAATACCTGTATTAGCGCATCTTTGCCGTCCAACTCTTTTTGCATCTGTACTATTACTGAATTGGATGCTTGTTCTTGTTGCCGTAAATACTGGGAAACTTCTTGGAGTTGGTTCTGCATTTGTGTAACAAAATCGGGTTGAATGTTATTCGGTGTTTGCTTTGGACTGGCAGTAGGTACATTGTCTGTCTTTTTTCTTCTAAGGGACAGCCGAAATGGTGTTCCTACTGTTTGGTTCTGTGGGTGGTTACCTGTGTGTAATAAAGATGCAGCCGAGGTGGAGGGTTGGGCTTCTTCTTGTGGCGTTGTGTGGTTTTTGTGGTAAAGAGAGGGAGACCTGTGTAACTGTTTCTCCTTTACAGACTCGACAAAACCAAATAAAGCAGCTAAATATACAGGTAAACGAGTGTATTTTTGGGATCTGCGTCTATCCCCGACAAAAAATTGTTTGTGTAAATGATTGTACAACCAATGAGCCCAACTTACTTTTTCTCCTTTCTCTGCTTGTACTAGAGGCGAAAAATTTTCTCTAGACATAAGATCGAATCTGACTATAAAGCAGAGCCTTTCTAAGTACCATCTAAATTGTCCCCTGCGAATATATGTCGCATTCTTGATCATAAAATAGCATCTACGACCTTCGCCCTCACCAAATTCTTTTTTCAGGTCATTGTAAGAGCATTTGGGAAAATCTGCTTCTTCATACAACGGTAATTGAAATACTGACGAAACTAATTGTGGAGAAAATTGTACCTGATTTCCAAGAAAACCTTTTGTTTGTCGCATAATATGTAACTGATTCTCTGCATCGTTGTTGCCTGTCCACTGTTCCCAGGGTAATTCAGCAAACTGTAGGAGTCCAATCCTTCGTAACCAGTTCTCATTTTCCCTTGAAGAACTGTTAAATTCTATTTTGAATCCTGTAGAAAATAATATGTGTTTATGCAGACCTGGTGATGTTATCGAAGTTCTTGAGTCATCTTCATCACCCTGTGATGTAGTATCAGTTGTTGTCACCATACGATTCTGTGTAAACGTACGTTTTCTGAGTTGCCATCTTAGTATATCCGATTCAGACATGATTGTAAGACTTGCCGAAAGTAGTGCGCTAGAGGTTTTGGTTAATGAGCACAAGAACTTGCAGAACGCTATACAGAAAATACTTTGTCGGTCATACGCATTTTATAAATACTAGAACCTGAGCTGTCACTTACTAAAATGATGATACTTCGGTGATGATAGTTCATGCTGTTTATCAAATTCTAGAATCAAAATCATCATTCTGGAAATCGAAGCTGGACTTGGGACGTCTTTTACATGTGCGAAAAATATTATGCATAAAAATCATGACTTTTATTAAAATATACCAGTACAGCACCGGATTTGTAGGCCCAAAATCTATATCTCTGCTTCGAGACCTTCTAAATACATATTTCTAGCTGACCGAAAGATACGGGCAATCTTTTTCTTAAGCGTTTCTAATACATTTTTCAGGGTGTCAGGTTCTAATAATTGGGCATCTGTCCGCACCGAACTGAGCGCTATAGCTCCTGAAAGTAAATTTTCAGCCTCTGTTTGTAAAAATGCTTCCTGTAAATAAAATTCATTGGCCAATGCTGCATCTCTGGCCGTCTTCATATCTGTTACTTGTTGCTGTAATCGATGAATGTTATCATTTTTGTTACGTATTTGATTCTCGAGTCTTTCTATCTGTTGGTTCAGGAACTGGATTGTTTTGTAAAATACATCTCTTTCCCTTCTCGTATCTGCTAATTTTTTCTGTATCTGAGGCTTTTCAATGAGATACTTATGCAATATGTTATTGACTGTTGATAAGCTGTTTTTTGTTGTCTCCAACTCGTATTCTGTTTGGGTTAGCCTTCTTCTAGTTTCTTCCAGTAAGTTGCCTAATGCAATTCTGCCATCTTCTGCATCTTTGAAATTCTGTGTTAACCTAGTAATTTCTGCAGTGGCCTCTGTCAACATTTCTTTATGATTGTTTATAGTTTCCAGAGCTTCATCTCGCTGTTTTGTTATATCTGCTTGATCACTGAGTCGTTCTTGTAGCTGTTTCACCTGCTCTTGTAGTGCTTGATTTTCTGCTTTAACTGTATATACTTCTTCTTGAAGCGGAGTGATATCAGCTTCCAGTATTTCTATTTTCTGCTGCAGCTCTTTGTAAATGTTGTCTGTATCAGCTCTCATCTGAGCAGGTAATTGCTTGGAGAGGTTAATAAGAAACTGTCCGATTGATGCTAAGTCAGAAAATACTTGAACAGATTGTGTTTGTGGAAGTTGGCGCGGTTGAACAGACGTATTGGTGCGTAATTGATAGGAATTCGGTGGTGAGTAGTTCGGGGAAGATGATGATGTATGATCGGGATGGTCTTGAATGGGATGTGCTTCCTGTTGCGGTGGTGAAATAAGACGAGCTATGTTAGAATTAATTACCTTATTTGCCTCCTGTTGTTCATTCGCAGAGAAACCGACATCTGTTGTTTCTGCCGCCTTCAAGAGCTTATCCAATGCATCATTAGTAGGTTGACATTCATGGATTTGTTGATTCTCTTGCTGCTGTTGTTGACAGACTTTATCAGTTGACATTGCTTCCGTTTCAGTCTGCTTCTGCGTTTGTAGATGCTCAGATGCTATTGAATGCGTTGATGATTCCTGGTGCATCGATGTATTTGTATCATGAAACCTCTCTTCCTCTTGATGCTTGGCTTCTTTTTCTGCTTCCTTGTCTTGCTCATCAGCTTCATTCTCTACTTGTACTTCTTGCTGTTGTTCATGTTCCTTTTGTGTTACTCCGCCTGAATGCCGGTCAACCTCCTGTTGAACTTCTTCGTCTTGTTCGACTGAGTCTGCATTCTTACTTTCAGAAGAACTGATTCTGATCTGTTTTCTTCTGAATAACTGATTAATTTCTTCTTCATCTTCATCGTCTTCATCTAAGGGTTGCGCTGATTCTTCAATTTGTAACACTGGTCCTCTTGGTGGTGGTTGTGCTTGCATTATGGTTGGAAACAGAAATGATAAAATGTGTGGTAGTCGAGATCTCGGGGTTTTTCCTTTGTTAACTTGTTTCATAATGGAGACGCACTCCTTATGAATTCGTTGAAAGAAGAATGAAGCAAAGTTAACAGATTCTCGGGCAGCTATATCTATGGCAGAATAAAACGGTCGAGAAATACCATAGGTACGTTTTTGAAAGTTGAGTATAGCAACGAGGAATTGTAGTGCCGTTTTTTCAGGTTCTGGTCGACAGAGAATGGCGTATTCATTCGAGGAAAATCGCGGAAACAACTCTGCCATTCGGGTTGCTGAGATCATGGGAACATTCTCGCGGCCTTGTGGAGTCAAATGATAAACTTCTGTAAACACTTGGAATGTGATTACAGTTCTAGACGGTAAGGAAGGGAAAACCCATCGTTTCTCAGTATGAGATACCCGAGCGATAGCGGAGATAATCTGTGCAAAGAAGGGGTGAGCTTCTACTGAGTGCCAGGGCAACTCGGCGAAACTACCTAATCCTCGTATATGCAGATAATTTTTTACTTCAGTCGGGATACCCTCGGCAAAAGCTGTATAGTTTGCTAGAGATTCCATTACACAGAGATTCAAGACGCAGAACACAAGTATTCAGAAACTAGGGCTGTGGTTGCAAAAGACTAAATGACCTCTTCGGCGAGTGAGTTATAAAAGAAGTTTGTACAAAGAATATTTTAAATGGTACTAATTACACAAACGGATAGTAATGTCTATATCTGTCGTGCGTGCATGCAAGGATAGGAGCGGGCGGCTGGACATAAATAGATATTAAAGTACGGCGTTTACACTTATTTTATTGATTACACCTAATCAAGTAAAAAAAACAAAAGAAAAGTAAAAATTTGTGGTACGCTGTGTACCCTTGTTATAGCCGAGGTGGCGCTACTTGATACGGCCGTAGCTTTGACCCGTTTATCGCTTTTGGAAGTGGTTGTCCAGTCAATGTAGTCAATCGAAAAGTAGCCGGACCAATTTGTTCTGAAATCTTGAATGGACCGAACCAACGTAACTTGAATTTTCCGGCTGATCTATTGGATTTTGCGTTGTAAAAGAGAACAAGCTGTCCTACCGAAAATACTGTCGTCTTTAAATTTCGGTCATGAGTCCTGGCCTGTCTTAATTGGATTTCTTTCATAGTTAAGAAACTGAGCCATCGGTGTTCATCTAATTCTCTAAGTGTCTCCAGCCGAAATATCAATGACTCCTCGGGTAAAAGCTTCTGAGACGTTGCTACTCTTAGACTTGGTATTACAATTTCCATCGGAGCTATTGCTTCTATTCCATAGGCTAACTTAAATGGTGTCAAGCCGGTGGTTACCTTGTATGTAGTACGATAGGCCCATAAGACTGCAGGTAGCAACTGATCCCATCTTTCCGGTGTCTCTCTGGTCAATTTCTGAAGCATATTTAGCAGAGATTTGTTGGTACTTTCTGCCAATCCATTTGCACGAGGATAATATGGTGAGCTGAATTTATGACTGATCTGGAATGACTGTGTTAATACTTTCATCAACTTGTTCATGAAATGAGTACCCTGATCTGAAACAAGCTCTAGTGGCAGTCCAAATCTTGGAAAGACATCTGTTAATAAACATTTCGCTACTTCAACTGCTGTAGCCGAGCGTAAAGGCCATGCTTCTGCCCACCTAGTTGCATAATCTGTGCAAGTCAATATATACCTGTTATTGCTGAATACTGCGGGAGGTGTGATTGGACCAATGAAATCAAGACCCCATTTCTGAAATGGTTCTAAAGGAAGTACTGGATGAAGTGGAAAGTAATGGCGTTGTAATGGTTGTCCAGTCCTTTGACAGCTATCACAAGTTTTGATAAATTCCAATATATCTCTATACATAGTTGGCCACCAAAGTCCACTTTGTAGAATTTTCCGGTGAGTAAGATCTGCTGCAAAATGTCCACCGGGAGGAGTTGAGTGAGCCAAAGTAATGACTGAGTTAACTTCATGTGGTGGAATACAGCGAAGTAGGATTCCGGTATGATCTGTATAATATAATTCTCCAGCAACTAACCGGAATCGTCGACTAAAACCTGCAATTTTTCGGCGTGTAGCTGTAGGGACTTCAGAAGGTAGATATCCACTTGAAAGGAAGGTCAATAACTGATCATAATACGTAGTTGGCACTGGTTGGTTTGACAATTCTTCAGTAGTTGGTTCTGAAGTATAAATGGCTGGCGTTGTATCATTTATACCAACCGGAGGTTCACCTGAATCTAAGCGTGACAAAAAGTCTGCTAAAGCATGTGAACTGCCTGGCCGATGAACGACATCATAGTCGAATTCTTGCAATAGTAGAACCCATCGTGCTAGGCGGCCACCGATATGTTGCTGCCGAACCAAATAAACCAATGCAGCGTGATCGACATGAAATGTAAATTTTCGGCCCAATAAATAATGTCTGAATTTTTTTACCGAATATACTAATCCTAAGCATTCCCCCTCAGTTACCGAATAGTTCTTTTCTGCAGGTGCTAATCTTCTGCTAGCATAGTATACTGGTCTAAACCATTTATCTGTTTGTTGCATTAGTACACTTCCTACTGCTATATCAGATGCGTCAACAAATACATGAAATGGGTTATCCCAATCTGGTGGCTGTAAAATGGGAACCTGTGTTAATAACTGTTTCAGTCGATCAAATGCTACCTGACATTCCTGAGTCCATTCAAATTGCCTTGCGGTTTTGGAAATTAATTTGTTCAGTGGTATTGCCACATGAGCAAGCCACCGTAAATGCCTTCCATGCCATCTCACTTGTCCCATAAATCGCATTACTTCCTTAGGTGTATTAGGCACCGGAGCTTCTAATACTGCTGAAATTTTATCGGGGTCAACTTGAATACCTTGAGCTGATATAATATGACCAAGTAATTTTCCACATGAAACCGCAAACACAGATTTGTTTGGGTTTAAACACAATCTATATTCTCTACATCTCTGAAAGCAACATCGTAAATGTACTAGATGTGCGATCATTTTACCGAAAATTGAAAAATCATCAAGATATACTTGCATGAATGAGGTAAGATAAGGAGAGAATATTTCCTGCATACATCTTTGAAATGTACTTGGTGCATTTCTCAATCCAAACCACATTACGGTACAAGCAAAAACACCCCAATTGGTAATGAAGGCAGTTTTTGGTATATCTTCTTCAGCCATTCTAACCTGGTTGTACCCGCTGTATCCATCTAAAAATGAATACATTTCATGACCTGCTACTTTATCAAGCATCGTATCCAAAAAAGGAATTGGAAAAGAATCCGGTATTGTTGCAGCATTTAATTTCCGATAATCTACGCAAATTCTCAATTGCTTGTTTTTCTTTGGTACAATTACGATTGGTGAAATCCATTCTGCATGTTCTATTGGTACTATGAACCCAACTTTTAATAGCCTATCAAGTTCAGCCTTTACCTGAGATGCATAATGTGGGTTCATCCGGTAACTAGATTGCCTTATCGGTTTTGCTTCTGGTTTTAGCATAACTCTGTGTTGATAGATACGAGGATCCAGACCCTTCATGTCTTTGTAATCCCATGCAAAGACGTCAGTAAATTCTCGGAGTAGCTTGATTAAATCTGCTTGAAAAGCTTCAGGTAAGTTTTGCTTTATCTTTACAGGACGAGGGTGGTCTTCATCTCCAAGATTATAAGTAATTAACTGATCTTCTGGAACATAAAATTGTTGATGTTTCTCTGTATCAGCGGAAGGTTCGAGAAGCTGCTGTAATTCATTACCTTGAATCGAAATGGTATTGTCCTCCTTAATTCCTTCGACAATGGGTATTACTGTACATACTGAAGCATTCCAAGTGTCTACTACAGACTGTAGATCAATAGTTCCTATTGTCATCAAATCAACATTATTCTTCAGAAATTCTTCTTCTTCGTCATCCGACAATCCATCTAACATATGAACTGGTTCGGCGAAATATGGTCGAGCATGTAACTCACAGGGTTGTATAGCATCTAATTTTACAACACACTTGCGTTTTTTATCTTTGAATGTAAGTTCCTGAGCTGACCAGTCTTGAATTACCTTGGCTTGTTTTAACCAAGGACGACCGAAAAGTAGATTGTAGTCTAGGGTGGATTCCGGCAATTCAAGAACAACAAAAGTCATCTTGAATGTTGTGTCTTGGACAGTTATAGGTATATCTCGGACCAGTCCTACTGGATGAACTCTAGATTGATCAGCCATCCTAACAAAAAATTGAACTGGCTCTATCTTAGTCCATCCTAACTTTTTACACAGTGACGCTGTGGCAATATTCACGCCGGACCCCCCATCAATTAAAACTTGTGGAATTTGATGTTTATGAAACCATACCGTAATCAGAGGAACTGAGTGATCTACCGTAGAGTCTGGTTCCGTTTGTACGGTTGCAGTAGCCGGAATGCAAGCAGGTTTTGTAGTAGACTGTTGTTGAAATTGTTGTCGTATTCCTGGTACTAATGCCAGTAATTGCCCGAAAGGCAGTGTGATGGATGCTTTTGACAATATATCCCAAGTTGGTTGCACTTGATTTTCATCTTCCTTAACTGTTGAAGACGAAGCTTGGTCTGAAGGTGGTAATTCTACTGCAGATGATGTACTTGCTTTTGTTTTGTCAGCATGCACTTGTGTGGTATCCGGGGATTGGTTCACTGGAGTAGGTTCTGGAAAAACAGGTGGTTCTACGGTAGTCCACTGGCTAGCCTTATGATACATTCTGTGTTGTTCACGTATCCCTGGCTCAAATAATTCTGCTGCTGGTTGCAGTTGTTTACCGGAACGGGTTTGAACTGCTGCTGCCTGTGTCTCTACTGGTGTAATTGTTACCACATTGGCCATTGGGTTTTGACGTTCCTTTTTCCGTTGATCATATTCCGCTGCATCTCTACAGAATCTTCTAATATGGCCCAACTGTCCACAGAAATGACATCGAGGTGGTGGTAAATTTTGATTTTCCTGTGGTGGTCCATTCTGCCATCGTGGTGTGTTATAGTTGTTGTTCCTCTGTCCTCGATAATGTCGATACCCTTGTTGTTGATTGTGTCTCAAATGTGGGGGTACATATTGATTGGATGACTGACCTTGTTCCTGAATAATTGTATTAACTGCTGCTGCTCCTTGTCTTCTAGCGTTGTATGCACAGTTCTCAGTGGTATGTCCTACAATGTTACAGATGGCACAATAAGTCTGATTTAACGCACACTGGGTACTTGTATGTCCTGAATTCTTGCAAGTGGTACAATATACTTGCCTGGTTATATCTTCAGCCATATGTTTATTTGTTTTAATCCATTCCAAATCCTCTGAAAATCCTCCAACTTTGTTTTCTAGCTGAAGGGTCATGGCTATCACTGCGTCGAGGGTCATAACTCCTACACATCTTATAATCATGATCTGCCTAAGTTGAGGAAGCAAACCATTGATAAACCACTGTGTAATAACATCGTCTGGTAAGTTAGCATGCGCCTGGGGTAGCTGCCTCAAATGCGTCCTGAAAAGGGTAGCATACTCTTGTACAGTTTGATTTGGTTTCTGTCTATTGTTCTGTAAATACTCAAAGATCTCTGCAGGATTTTTTTTTCAACCGGAATCGCTGCAGAAAAGCGTCTCGTACTGCTTCATAAGTACCGAAATGATTAATATCATATTCAGTAAGCCACCTTGCTGCTTCATTCACAAGTGTAGATTGAAAAACAATTGCTTTGTACGCCGGATCCGGTGGATGGTTAAGGACAGCATAACTGATTTCGAAGGTGCGTACGTGTGCATCTGGGTCATCTCCTGGAAATCCACTAAACTTTGTGTATGTTACTCCCGTTGAAGCCATTCTGGGTTGACCTACTTGTCGTTGTAGTTGTTCATTCATCGTAAATGTATTATACACTCCTTCTGTAATTCTGGTTGGAGTTTCTGAACTACCGGAATTTGTTTCGTCTAATGGCACACTTTCCGGTGCAATTAGCTTACTTACTATATTGCGAATTTCTGTTTCGAATAGTCTTCCTTCCTCCTTAATATCCAAAGTAGGAGGACTCGCTCCCAAACGTTGTAGTTGAGCTGAAGATTCAGCCGAAAGTGCTGATTCGTCACCGAAAAACTGTGTTTTTCTTACCGAAGTTCCACCGGAAGGATTCAAAATTGTGACTGGATACAACGTAGATTTGCCTGTATTAATTTCCTTCCCTAAAGTGTTTCTAATCGTATCTGAATCTATTCCAAAGACTTTTATGCTAGATTCCAACTGTGTCTTAATCGGTTCCAAAATTGCTGTATTTTCGACAGTCTGTACCGTAGTAACACCAGACAATTCTAGAGATGTACTACGTTCTACCGTAATTTCACCGGAATCAGTGTTATCGTCTGTCACTTTTTCGACAACTGGGTCAGGTCTAATTGTACTAGTACCTCCCAAAGTTGTTCTTAATATCCCTAACTGATGATTCTTGGGATACTTTTCTCCTGATCGGGTAATCGGCATGTAGCATTTCCGTACTGATCATATAGTATTACAAACACACAGTATCGCAACAATCTGATTCTGTTGCTACTGTTCTTCCAACAGAATTTTAATTTGAACAAAATACCAGGCAATCTCAATGCCACGTCCCCAGTAGGATCGCCAAATGTTAAATGTTGGACGATAATAACTCAATCCAACTTTCGGACGAGTATTATCGGGTCCTTGGGTTCTTGGGCGTGGTAGGGGTCTGTTAGACAGAGGCCCTGTACTATTTTCCCAATCCTTTACCCAATCACCAGTAATTGCTCACTTCTTAATACAGGAGTTGAGTTGAATACTAACTATTCCACGGTATGATAAGCACTGGAATGTTTGGCCCTGAATATACTATGGTAATAGCACAGTGATTCTGTCAAACCTTACAACTACGAGAATACGTTCTTCTCAAAACACTCCACAATAAGATGATTTCATGTGATAACTAAATACACCGAACGAAATGCACAGACAACTCAGATCGAGATTATATTAGACTTTTCATATACTCACTCAGATCACAAATTTATACCGCAATTAATGACTCACTAAGACTTCTGTCCACACACAGATCTTTGTCGAATACTCAATGATCACCGATTACTATATAAAACCCTGGTTACTTGACCGAAAAGGTACTAAACTCTGTTCTTATACAGTCTCACGCATGACAATCAATACACAATCTCACAATCGCGAACTACAGAGTCATATATAACTGTTCAGCAAGTAGACTCACAGCATCACGAACTTTTCAATGAGAATCGATTCAACCAAAGAATAGCAGAATGATTAAATATGAACAGAATGGAACAGTATTCAATGTCCTCAATAAAATCTCATTCACAGTCTTCTAAAATATATCACTCGTGGTTTCCGAACACTTCAGTTACGATGTGATCAATCCTCATCACTACAGCGCGCAACAGAACAGAGACGTATCTATCTTTCTGTCTCTCTAACATACATTCATGTTAACTATCACCTCAAGGGTCTGTTTAACACAGTAAACTCTGCTCCAACAGTTGAACGAAACGATGATGCAACGACTGAACTCTTTGCTCTTCGATGATCGAACTCTTTTCTCTTCCTGTCTTCTGCTCTTTATTACTTCCGCATTCTTCATTTACCGCCTCTTGCGAAATTTCCTACCTCTCCGTCATTTCAGCCACCAATCTTGTTTATTCTTCGTCTGCGGTTGCGGTTGTCTCGCTTTATTAGCCTTGTAACAGAGGCCTTGCTTATATGGAGTTTGGGAGAATTCCCTTGCATGTGAGATAAGTGAACTTGCATGAGAATGAAACTTAGCTTTGGACAAAAGGGTGGAGCATGGAACTCTCAATAGTATCCACTTACAAGATTCAAGAAATCAAGAAAAACAATGTAAAAAACAAGTGTTTACTATATTGGGTACCTCAGACAGAAGATGCAAGGGTCCCATCAGACATGCCAAATTGTAGAAGAGGCAACTGGGACTAGATTTCCAATACTTCTAGTCACTCTTCCTTAAGGAAGTATACCCTATGACATGTCTATGTGCAGGTATACCACTTGACAGTAAAGACACAAAGATGAAAAATTGCAAGTACAATATTAAGTAAAAAATAGTCTAGAAATGCATTAATAATGGGCTAGTAGCCACTCCAGAGACTAGAACTTGACTAGACAAAATCAATAGTAACAAGTATATGAAAGCAACAAGTAGTCTTTGCAAGAGAAATGCAACAGACTCCAACTATGCTACACTAGGCAAGACTACTCAATCACTCTATCATGCTAGCAACCACACAACTATGAAGCCAACACTCTCTATAATCACCAAAAAGTGGCCTTGACACACAGTAGTTAGAGTCACAAAAGAGTTCCTAGTGCAACCATGAAATAGCTCCAATTAGCAGAGAAGTGAAATTTGACATAAGATGATCTTTAGAGGTATGATAGCGATAGCCAAAAGTGAGTGACAAGCCTTTGCTAATATAGGCTCCAAAGGCCAAGATGAGTGGCCTTATGGAATCCATGCCTTTACTATCATACGAAGCAAACTAACAAGATGGGTGGAGTGGGCTAATTTTGGCATTGGTAACCAACCACCTGTAGGTCCTCCAATTAGACCTTCTGACACCACAAGATCCTTGTAGTGGGATTTTGTGCATTAATTCATACTTTAACCATTTATTAATAATTTAATAAAATTCAATCCACACTAGAGGGATCATACTATTGCCTAAGTACTTCTTCCAAGAATAGGTGGAGTAGGCACCCTATTTTGACCATGTCCAAAAGAGCTAGTGGTGGTGCCCAATTTTGGAAACATGACACTATTGGGCCACCCGAGGCCTATATTCCTTACCATCAAATACCTTCATTGTAACACCTTCCAAAAGAATGGAATCTCCATATTTTCTACTTAGATCCTTTGAATTGTAATCATGCCCATGATGGATACATTATCTTATGCCCATATGGATATGCCCTTGATGTTTCCAAATCTTACCATTATAGGGTAAGCATGCCATGAGAGGTGAATCGCCCAAACAATGTCACCTTGTAGAGTTTATGTAGAAGCAAAGGGAGGTGGTATGATCACCTCAAAATGTGTGGAGGTTGCCCAAGATGGATGTTTAAGTGGTAGTCACCTGAAAACACGAAAGGCTAGGAGTCACCCTTGGTGGCCAAAGAGAAGGTAAATCAGCCATTGGAGGAATCTTTGAAGTCATTTAAAGAGTGGAATTATCCTTGGTGGGTCTAATGTGATTCACCTTCAAGCCATTGAGGTAATCAGACACCCATGTATGTGCAGAGGAGGTAGGCCGATTGCCTTGATTAAAATGGGTGGTCATCCATGTACAAGAGGTAGAGATCTTGACCATTTTGACTCTATTGAGGTAGAGAGGTGGTGGCCTCACCCTCATGGATGGATGGGAGGAGTGGTCGCCTTGCCCTCATGGGTGGATGGGAGGAGTAATGGCCTCGTCCTCATGTGTGGACCCTCGTGGGTGGATGGGAGGAGTGGTGGCCTGGCCCTCATGGGTGGGTGGGTGGAGTGGTTTGGAGATGTGGTTATGTAGTATGCTTAATCCTTTTTGATATCAAAGGGCAGTATGGTTACTACAAAAGGAAGAAAAGTTGGCTCACTTTATCCTTTATTTGTATCATGGAAAGAAAACTTGTTAGCTGTAATTGAATAGCTTATGGCATGTATTTGGCATGGCTATTTGGGTCACATATCTCATAGTGGAATGGAAAATCTTTCTCATTCTGGCTATTTATGTGTGTTTGTGAGAATTTTCAATAAGGGAAGCAAACTAGGAATGTGCGTAAGATGCACATTGACTCTTCAATTCAGCCTTTAAATCTCATTCATAAAGATGTGTGTGTTCCTATTCCCACAAAGTCATTAGGTGGTTTTCTTTACTTTATCACTTTCATAGATGATGCTACTAGAAAAGTCTAAGTATATCCTATCAAATCAAAGGGTGAGGTATTCCCTACTTTCAAAAAATGGTCTGCTTCAATTGAGGGTGAAAGAGGAACTAAGCTCAAGGCCTTACATTCATATAATGGGGTCAAGTATAGCTCACATATCATTTTCAATTATTATAAGATGCATAAATAACCCATTAAAGAGGTTGAAGTGAGAAGACTGGTGTTTGAGGATACCTATCCTCTAGTTAGCATGAAAAAAAATGCTACACATAGGATGTTTAGGAGAATCTTCAATCATGTTAGTCTGCAAATGTTTCTATTTAGAAACTATTGAGACATTCTACACGTGTCTCACATCCACCCTCATAGATATTTTCCAAGGTTGATTTTGTTATGCTAATAGATTCCAGTGAACCTTCTTGCTACAAAGAGGCTAGTATGGAGATAGATGATCATGTCAAGTGGGAGCATGCCATGACGAATGAATCAGATTCTATTCATGAGAATGATACTTGGGATTTGGTACCTTTGCCAAATGGCTGGAAAGATTTAATATGTTAATGGGTATATGGTGGAATTTGAGGTCCACAGAAGCACACAAACAACACAAGGAAGAAGACGAAGCTTGGAGCACAACACACAATAAATTATCATGAATATACAAAGATAAGTAACCCATTACAGTTATAAGCATATATACAAGTCAGGGGAAAAACCCTCCTAAAGAGGGAAAAAGTTGCCCTAGTGGCCCTAAGTGTGTTCACACACATTGCTACTGAAGTTATAGCAACAAATCCCCCTGGGAATGATGCGGTGAACAAGGGGCTAGCACTCATGTATAAGGAAGTGCCAAGATTTGCAGAAAGAGATCAATCCACAAAAGGAAGTAAGCTAAAAGCTTTACAAAAAGCTTCAAACTTCACCCTAGGTAGAGCCTTTGTGAAAGGGTCTGCAATGTGATCATGTGTGGGCATATATGCCAAATCGATCTCTCTAGCAGAGAACCTCTCCTTGAAATAATGATAGTGCACCTCAATGTGCTTTGTGCAAGCATGGAACACATGGTTTCTCACAACTGCTAATGAATTGTGACTATCAATGAAGATGATGGTGGTAGAAGACTAACCAACACATAAGCCAAAATGAGTATGAGCCACACACACTCAATAGTTGTTGTGAAAGATGCCTTACACTCAGGCTCACAACTCGAAGTCACCATAATAGGATGATTCTTGATTAACCAAGATATGCAGAAGCTACTAAACATGAATAAAAAACCACTAGTGGACACACAAGTACAAGTAGCCCAATCATAATCAGAATAAACATGTAAATTTTGCGGTAATGGTCCCCCCTTGGAATAAAATAATCCAAGTAGTCGGGTACAACTCAAGTAGCAAAAGATGCACTTAAATGCTTGCCAATGCTTGAAACTTGGGAAATGCATAAACCTCCTCATCTGGTAGACAACAAACTGAATATCAAGCTAAGTTATGCACAAGTAAATCAAGCATTCAACAGTTTGTTGATGGAGAACAACATCAAACGCATCTCCAACATCATGAAGACTCAACCCTAAACCTGTTTCCATAGGATTGGCAATAGATTTGCAATCGTCAAGACCAAAACATTGAAATAATGTGTCAAACTATTTTCTTTGAGACAAAGCTATTCCCCCATCAACTTGCATAAATTGAATGCCCAAATAATGATGCAAAATGCCCCAAATTTTACATTTCAAAAGAGGTATGCAAATCAGACTTAAATTTGATATATATATATATATATATATATATATATATATATATATATATAGAGAGAGAGAGAGAGAGAGATAAATATATTAAGTAGATATACAAATGCATAAATAGATAGAGAAATATACACACAGAAACAATTTTTTATTGAAACAGTGACGTGTCACCGAATAGTTCAATCAAATAATAGGGGGCTGTTGCTATGATCTAGCAAATATTCATGAATAATGAATGATGGGACATAGCATATATACATAAATACATGCAAACATACATGGATACATGCACACATGCATGCACACATACATACATATGCATGTAGATAAAAACATACTCACATATTATACATACATACGTACAAGAATGCATGCAATCATTCATTCATTCATACATACATACATACATACATACGTACATACATACGTACGTACATACATAGATACATACAACATACATACATACACACATACATATTTACATACATAGATACATACAACATACATACATACACACATACATATTTACATACATAGATACATACATATTTACATATATAGATACATATAACATACATACATACATATATACATACATAAGTATGTATGTACATACATACATACATACATACATACATACATACATATAACATACATACATACACATACATATTTACATACATAATACATATAACATACATACATACACACATTCATATTTACATACATAAATATAGTTACAATGAAAGATATATGGATAACTATTTGGATATGTATGTTTACAAATTCTAGTTTATATGGATTGGTATGCCAATAGTGAAGATGGTGGATGTCCTCACAAAACGTATTAATATTTCGTGGGCTTATACTATTGGGATAAATAGATAGTTAGTTAGATGGATGATAATGTTTTTGCAAAAAGATCTATAAAAATTATAAGCAAGGAAAATTAATAGTAAGATTAGTGAGAAATATAGAGAAGCTTGATAACCTTCTCATCCGATTTGTGGGGGACCCACTTGTTTCAACTCTTTGTTTTCTAAAATGACAACCTCATGATATCTAAAAGAAAAAGACTTCTTATAGTCATTGATATTTCTACATAAATATCCTAGGATATTTCTTTTAGTCACTGATATTTCTACATAAATACCCTAGGGACTTGTGAATAGACCACTCTTTAGGTTGTTTTTTTGTACATCTTTCCTTCAGATCTTCCAAAATGCTTCATCCCTAATGGCATTCTAGAAAGCACACTAACACGTGATCGCTTCCCAAGAAGATCTTGCTTCCTATTGACTTAGTATGGCAATAAAAGTAGCTTGTTGGGGCATGGCCAAGTCCAAATGCTAATAGGACAAGAAAAGAAGAGAAGATTAATTTACAATGGAGAAGTTATTTAAATCGATTGATAAATCAAGTGATAGATATATACATAGTTAAGTAGACTTATCACGAATGAAATCAATTGAAATTTAAAATGAATAGAAAGTAGGCTATATCCGAAATCAATTGAAATTTAAAATGAATAGAAAGTGGACTACCGAAATCATTTGAAATTTAAAATGAATAGAAAGTGGCCTACTTGAGTATGCTTTTATTTTATACACTTTTGTTTTTTGTGGACGTTCTCAAACAATGTGACTGTTCCTGTCCTTCCTATGCATCCGACATGTAGGTTGTCTTGTACGTTTTAGGATCTTTTTTCCGAACCAAACAAAAAAATTGTTATATCTCTAATTCTTTTAGCAAATAAACGTTTCCTTGAGCAAATTGTCATTCTAATTAATAGCGCCTTTACCATGAATAACTAGAGACAATATTGATGCACATTTGAACACACATGTTCGGGCATCCAAGCTTTACAGCTTAGTGTAGACCGTCTTGGTTGCTTTGTCCAACAAATACAATGAAGTAGCCCAAATGATATAATGTCTAACATATGCTCTTCTCATAATCATATTGAGTGTCAGAGAAGTGTCAATGGCTACGGATAATGTGGTGGAACCTAACACTAAACTGCTCTCAACATTGACTACAATTTAGTGTGGTTTTTTATTATGTACGCAAACTAAGAGATAGATTAGTTGGTTAGGGAAGCATTACATAACATATAATAGAGGAAAGAGATCTATGCATCTTTGTTGATCACAGATGGTGTTGTTGACTTGTCTATGAATGGTGTACTATGTTATCAAACATTCGTTTTTGACAATGGAACTCCTTACTGGACAAACAACATATTCAATTCTGGGCATGCCATCTTTGTCTATATATTCCTTATCTACGTTTCTTCCTTCAATCCAACAACATGTGACAAGCTACTTGATTATTGACCCAATTAAATGAATCACTCATATAGTTGCCTAAGTGATCCACTTTGATTCTGAATATGATATTAAATTATGAGACGATCGTGTTTTGAATATCATAATAGATTCCGTGGTTGTAGCATTACCATAATTTTCCTTGATATATATATATATATATATATATATATATATATATATATATATATATATATATATATACGCTCTTAGTAAGCTTGTTGAACAGGACAAGAGGAGCATATGATAAGGGCCCAGGGGGGCCGTGTTGTCTTTTCTTTACATTAATGTACGGGTGAAGGGAAGTGGGTTGTGGTGTAGACAAGTAGTCATAGAGTCGTGTTCATGTCAATGACTTTTTGTCAAAAAAATATATATATACTTTGTGAAAATGGAGCATTACGTGTACCGTAGAGCGTTCCTATGAGAACAGACGTGCTTTGAATAGACCTTGCTATGGGTGAAAAGACATAAGTGGGATGGGTTATCCCTTCATCTCTACTTCTTCTTACCCTTCATCTTCACGTCTCTATGTGAACATATAAGTAAAATACCAAGTCATTTTTGTACATCTAGGAGTTGTTTGAAGCTATGGGTCAACAACGAGACACCATGTTCTCTCTCTCTCTCAGAATTCACCATTGAAGTCATGCTTTAAATGTTGCGACATACTTCATCAGCTGGTCGAAATTTTCACCGACAAATTTATCCAACGGATCTTCAAAATTTTTTTTGGGGCCTTGGGCCATCACGTTCGTAGAACAGTTGACTTGGCAGGTGCTTGCGTTGTCCCCATTTTGCGCATGGAGGTGCGTATGACGGCCCATCCATGATCCAGATTCCATACTCTTGCGTGGCCTGGAAGAATAGACTCAAATTTCAACTGCTATCTGTTACTATGTCTATTCACTCTCAGAGTTGTAATTTCAAAGTTTTTTTTTTTAATGGAAGTTCAGCCGACGCCTACTTCTCCAAGCTTTAACTTTGAAATTTAACTTTGAAATTACAACTGTACAAGGAAGGGCATAGTACTCATGGGACCCTCTTATCCCACAAGAGCAGGGGTTTACAAAGTTGGGTTAGACTGCGATCACAACTACCTCGAAGCAGGACAAACGGTGGCACATCAGCCACAAGATACAAGTTTCCATGATAACATGTCCATTACATGTTGCCGGTGGAGGTTCAACCCTCGTCCCGCCTCAAGAGGCGAAAGGCCCAACCACCCAACCAATAAACTTGAAAAAATTGTAATTTCAAAGTTAAAGTTGGAGCTGGAGCTCCATTTAAGGGGAAAAAAAGCTAACGCCATAAAGGCCTTTGGCTCTCATAATGATGTTCATACTCTCCTTGACTATCGAGACACTATGAAGTTCTCTCTCTTGACAATACGTAATAGGTATGTGAATCGTGATATATCTGCCAAGAACCACAAGGTTTGCAATGTGCATGAATATATACGAATTGCGCATGCAATAACGCTCGTCATCTCTCTGGCAAGAGGACCCACAGCGTGCTTTCTTGGCCCTGACAGAGAGAGAAAGAGATCGACAAAAAGAGAGATCGTCGACCACGCAGACTTTGTTAGGAGTTGTATAGTTAACTGTATTGCTGCCCTGTATCGCGGATCACGGCGCGGAGAGAGAGAGAAAGAGAAGTAGAGGGAAGAGCAGTTGGGTCCTCCGTAGAGCACGCAGACTGGAGCAGAGACTATGGCGCAGTTTCGTGTTCATCCAAGAATGGACTGATCAACGGCGTAGATGGATGATCCGCACGATAAGACAGCAAACAGAAAGCGTGCACATTGCACTGATATGCAGACACGCCAATACACACACTCAGTAATGGGATAAGACTGTCGATTCAGGAGATCTGCGAAGGGAATCAGAAGAAGAGACGCCAGAGGCAGAGATGGTGCTGTTGACTCTGGCGCGATCTGTGATAGTAAACGTGGTGCGGGGGGCGGTGGCACTAGTGATCGGCAGTATTAGTGGGCTGACGGAGGCGGCGCGGCTCACAACGGCGTGGACGCGGGGATTGGACGCGCTGCTACAGGGCATTCTCTGGCGACTGCTGCTCAATCACATCCTGTACACTACGGCGCTGCTGCTTCTTTACGCGTTCTGTCCTCCGCTCCTACGCCTCCTCCTCGCCGCCAAGAATTGGCTCACGTCCCTAGCCATTCACGCCCTCCGCCTACTCCTAACCCCCCGTGTAGGCGAGCTACCTCCTGCCTTCTACTCCGCTATCCGTCTTGCCGTCGACCTTATCTCCAGCACCACGTGGCTCGAGATCTTACTGCAACTTGCCCTCGACCATGAAGAGGCGCTCTTGCCTAATTCCTCTGAGTCCTGGTAATCATGGCCTTCTCCTCTCTTCCTGGTAGGAGTGGCCCTCTACCGCCCCTTCTAACTCCTCTTCAACCCATAGATCTTCTCAATGATCTCTCATTCGACAAAACTCGGCCTCCCACAGTGAAAGGGTGAACAGAAGCATAGGCGAAAATTGCATCCCAAGAAAACCATGAAAGCTGCATGTGTCTTCTGCAATCAAAACACGAACAAGGCCATTTTTGAAGCCCAAGCAGAACAGGTAATCATAGAAATCATGCCCTTGCAGTATACACTGATTCGGATTTATTAAAGTGGCTTGAATCCATTTAGGAGTACAGATGACTCTCCTCTTTGATATTCTGGATACTGATGTACATTAATCTTCATTGTCTCCATATCTGCAAAGTCTACGTAATCACAGAAACAAGAAGTTGATTACAGTTTAATGGCACTGTATTCTTCGCAAGTCTACATTATTATAAAACTGAAATTTCGACTCCATGTTAATGACAATGTGCAGGGTTGAATCTTGATGTCTGATTATCTCTTCTTACGTGTGGGCATTAAAATGTTCTTAATGTGCGCTTTCATAGCCAACCGAGGGGACAATACATAATTGCACAGATGGATCAATAATGAATGGGTGAAACGGAAGATGGAACAATAAACATCTAGTAGTCATTGTATAGCTTCAAAGAATGCGCCATTCGAGATGGGATGATGGTTTAACATTGATTTGAAACGACCACAATAAATGAGTGGAGTTCGGAAAAAGGCTAAGGATTCCTAGAGATAGAGCCATAAGGTCTAGCTTTTCCAGCAAAGGAAGGCTGGGGATATAGATTGACTCATGCAAAGGCCTGCAATATTTTGTGTTTCTCTCTTTGAGATGTCTAAACTAAGGCCTTCTTTTGAGTTCACCGATTCTAGCATTTATCTTCTTTTAATGGCCATCAATATGCTTTCCATTGAAAGGGACTCCCAAGTGTCAACCTAGAGTTACACTCTGTTGACATTAATATAAGAAGGAATTGTTACTTCCGATCTTACATTCATGAAGGAAAGGCTAAGTCAAGAATGAATTGTTACTTTCGATCTTACATTCATGAAGGAAAGGCTAAGTCAGAGGTATGACATGGCACTTTACCTTTACAAAAGGAAGAGAAAAGTCTGTTTTTCATATTAGGTCATCAAAGTACTCTTTTGTCCAGAAGCCTTTCGTCCTTGCTTAAAAGACTACATGCTTTCATGTGTTGCTGATACATAAGCTTTTTAAAAGAATAACAACCCTAAATTTTTTATTTTTTAATATTTATTCAAATGACCAGTTATGGAGACAACACTATTTGAGTGCTTTATCGGTTAGTATACAAATTAAGGAGGATAAAAAAGATGAGCAACATAGGGATATGACTGGTCCTTAGATAATACTACTAGCATTGTACATTGCCTATCGCTAATCCGATATTAGCTATGCATGGATATAGATAAATACGTGTGTATATCATGGTGTTATGAAAACACCTTTAATTATATTGGTTGAGTCATGGATTGAAGTTCTATCTTAAGAGAACATCCTAGTGCAGTCATCAAATTAAAAATGCAATGGGATTTCAGCCCCGACATAGTACTATCTCCTTGGTAGAGAGTGTGACCAATGGAGTCTACATTCAATATATTGAGAGACATCTAGTGATTCTAATTGTGATAGCATTGCAACATCAAGTGCATGTTTGTATCTTCACCATTGAATCAATGTCCACAATTGAAGGGGAATATAGGAATTCCTTTTAGCATGTATCCACTAACCTATGAGGAGTACCTATTTACTTAGATTGACTCAATAGATCAATGACCAAGTTGCAAGAATCCAGGTTGGCTCAAATTAGCCATAGGCTAGCAGTGAAGTTTGAGGGCAAATTGTATGTGGACAAGAAGAGAAACTTGTATATGGTTACAAACTAGCCAAACAAAACTAATGACATGGGTATAATCAAATAAACACACCATTCAATCAACATTGGAAGTGGGGAAGTGCTAACCACTCCTAGTGGGACATCTATTGTAGTGAATGTATTGAGAGGTGAGAAAATTCTTTAAGAAAATGACCCAGTTGTCATATATTTGATTGAGGGGATCAACAAGGTGTTGCAAGCAACTTCACCTTTATCGGGTAATAACATCAATCTTGCTACCATTTAAAAATTTCATGATCTTGAAGATCCCCCAAGAGTCACTTATATGGATAAAAAAAAAGAGGATATATTAGGAATTTCTAGAGTCTCAAAAAACCAAATTTAGATACATGGGGCTTCTAGTGTTTTCTCTAAAGGAACATGGAACTTCTTTGAGCACCCCCTAGGATCATCATAAGAGCTAGGAGAACCCTAATTTAGGGCAATTCAATTGGAAAAATACCCCACAACAACCTCATATGCAATTCTCTATAATGGCTAATAATGTCATGCCCAACCCAAGCCTAGGAGGAGAGATGATGAATGGAGCACAATGTTCCCCAAGATCTCCACAAGGACAAGGATAAGGTATGCATCTTGTTGTTCATGTAATTCCTCAATCACCTGATGTGCATAGAAGGCTAAGACCATCTTAGGTAGCCAAGTGCATGAAGAATCATTATGATGGATCAAGGGATGCATATGACCATATGGCTGAGTTTAAGCAAGTCCTATGAGCAAAACATGTGGATGAATTCTTCAATCAATATTGAGCATTTGGACTCACATTGTTTGGAACTACTTTGGCATGGTTCCAATCATTGAATCGCAATGGATTTGCCAATATTGATCAATTCATAGGTGAATTTGCAAAGAGAGGGATTAGCCATTATACCTCCTCTTTGATCCATAGCTTCAAACAAGCAAAGAATGAGTCTATAAGGTTAGCGAGTAGAAGGTTCACTACAAGGAATACGGGCGTGTAGCGACGGTTAACGCGACAGAATTTCGTCGCTGTAAAATTGCAACTTGCGTCGGAAATACCGTCGAGCGCGGACCGTCGATTATACGACGCAAAAAACGACGGTATTTGCGACGGTATATGCGTAACGTCGCATAAATGACGCTTGTTAATGGCGTCGCTTAAGCGACGCTCTTTAGCGTCGCTTTGCGACGGTATATGCGTAACGTCGCATAAACGACGCTTGTTAATGGCGTCGCTTAAGCGACGCTCTTTAGCGTCGCATAAGCGACGCTTTTTAGCGTCGCATAAACAACGGTTTATAAGCGACGATCTATTGCATCGCTTATACGACGACGCGTTGCATCGCTTATGCGACGATCTGTTGACAGACAAAAATTAAAACGTTGGAGGCTCTGCAATCGGCATTTTCACGCATCCGATCGAAGAGCTCTCCAACGTTCGCAATTGCGCTGCGCTTACGAACTGAAGCAAGTATATGCAGAATTGTTGTTTTGCTTAAGCTCTCTGTTATTGTCTCCCTCTGTCTTTGTTTCTCTCTTTCTACATCTTTGTCTCTTTGAATTTTCTCTCTCTCTCTCTAGATCTCTCTCTAGATCTCACTCTCTCTCTCTAGATATCTCTCTCTCTCTAGATCTCTCTCTCTCTCTCTAGATCTCTCTCTCTCTCTCTCTCTCTCTCTCTCTCTTCTCTCTCTCTCTTCTCTCTTTTTATTGCAGGTTATTCAAGAAGCTAACCAAGCAAAAACTATGGATCACAATTGTAAGTACAATTTCTATTATTTGTAGATCATTTGAATTGTGTTATTTTCATTACATACCATACTCACACTTATTGATATGCACTCATACACTTATACATGACGAAGAAGCACACACACATGCATATACCTACATATACACATATACATGCACATACACACACATACACATAGAGTTATACATATACACACACATACACAAGAACATGCACATATTGATACATACATATACACTTATACATGTACATGCATATACATACATATACGCACACATACACATGCACATATACACATATACATGCACATACACACACATACACATAGAGTTATACATATACATGCATATACATATACACACATACACATGCACATGCACATACTCATACACACATATGCACTTATACATGCACATGCACATACATACATATACACACACATACACATGCACATACATACATATACACACACATATATACACTTAGGTACACACATATGAATGAATTATATAATTAAAGTATTAAAACACATGCTTAATATAAACAATAATAAAAATCAATAGAACAAAACTCTTCATTACTTAATACCATACACACAATTCAAAACATGACTGAAATGAAAAATATATAGATAAATATATGTATATATCAATGTAAATACATAATCCAATGTCATAATCAACGTCTAAAATCCTAATCATCGTCATCATGATCATCATCATCATCAGCAATATCATGATCAGATGGATCTTCCTCATCCTCATCCTCATGATCACCCTGTGACGATCGAGATCGTCCCTCCTGTGTCTGTCTCTCCACCTCATCCATATTTGTCTCCCCATAATACTCCTGTATTACATATAACAAACATAAATCAATAAAATAATTAAAACATTCATAACAACAAAATAATTATATAAAATTTAAAAATACTCACAAAGGCATCAGGATGATCTTGTATATACTCGCTCAAACGCCGATATCCAAAATGTGTAGCATACTCGATCTCGTGTTTCGTAGGATATCGGCCATAATCCTTTCGCTGCAATGAAACAAATAAAAAACATTAGTTGCTTGCATTTTAACTAAAATAAAAAATATACTCACAATAACACATATACTTACAAACGTAGCTACAAAACCATTATGGCCCATTTGGCCTAAGTGCGATGTGTGGCCCGACTCCACTCTCTTCCTTGCAGCAGCCTATTTATTCAAGGAAAAAAATACATAAATTAAATTAAAAAATTACTAAAATATCTAAAAATTATAAATATAAACTATTAATTTGTGTACCTTCTGCTGAGGAAATGACTCCTGAAGACGTAGCTGTCTACGAAAAAACTGCCACGACTCAGGTGGTATGTTAGCTCGCCTCTTATTTTTTTCGACCATACAATATCTCCTGTTAATTTAATCTCAAACAGAAAAAAAAGTCAGAATACATACACATTTATACACACATATACACATACACATACACATACACATACCCACATACACATATACATGCAAACATATACGCATGCATATATGTATATATATACACATATACATACATATAACATAAACACACATATACATATCCACATATATACGTACACACACATGCATGCATATACACATTCATACAAAATACATGCATTTATCCCACAATAATATGTGTTGTGTATATGTGAATATGTGTGTATGTATAAATGTGTATATGTGAATATGTGTGTATGTGTAAATATGTATATGTGAATTTTTTATTTATGTAGATAATCAAATTATTAATATCAAATACCATTATTTGTAGATTCTGATCAATCAGATGGAACTCCACCACCGTCTCCTCATCGTGCAACGACTTTATACTGTAAGTATATGAAATATTTAATTTTAACTATATTTGATGGATACATAACTTATATATTTTTTTTATGTTTCTTATTATGTGCAGATTCTGATCAATCAGAGGGTACTCCACCACGTCCTACCCATGCAACGACTTCACATGTGTCCTCCGATAGGAATTATGATGAATTTTACTATCAAGAGCATATTATATGTTGGTGTAACTCTTGTTATGGCACGTATCGAAGACCACGATTGGAATGTATTGAACATGAGGCAGAGTATGGTACTTTTGAGCATGCACCATCACCTAGTCAAGGTGATAATGCTTGGGTATGTATTTTCTATATATATTAATGTCATTTTTTTATTTAAAAACCATGTATAAAATCAAATTATTATTGATATACAGGAATACTTGCTCGATGATGATGATGATAATGATTTTTCTCATAATGTTAATATACCTCGTACACGTCATGGACTTGCTGTTCATCAATTACAAGCAGAGGTTTCTAGAAATCCTCTACCTCCTGGTTTAGAGAATGAAACGGCTGGAGATTATCCATTGCCAGCTCGTGATCGTTCTTTGGTACAAACATATGATAGAAGAAGATATGGAGGATGGAATAGAGGACCACTTCCTTTAGATGGAGAGGTTTTCAACTTTTGGGGTAATCGCTATATGATTGCTCCATCCACTATTACTAATGCTGGTCGTGGTCTCTTTATTGTAGAGGATTTGTATGTGCCTCCGAACTCTGAAGTCACTCTTATGTCATTTTGTGGTCCTATATATGGATGGGGAGATTGGCATCGACTTTCACATTATGTTCAAAGCATGAGTACTTATGGAATATGCTTGAACGCAGCATCTCTTACTAGTAGAAGGATTTTACATGCAGAAAATGAAAGATTATATATTGATGGAAGACCTTACACACATGGAAATATAGCAGGTTTAATAAATAGTAGTCGAGGGTTACATAATAGTTCAAGGACTAATTGCACATTTGAGGAGCGTGAAAATAGTCATGAATCACCATACATGAGTAGAGATGTATCAAGATACATAGTTGTCAATGCTATTACTACATTACATGCTGGTGATGAACTATTAGTGAATTATGGATGGCGTAGACCTCCAAGAGCACCTTTTAGCTAGAGAGAATAAAAATTTTCTATCCATATTTAATAAGTTATATACTTAATTTTATATTTGAAGTTTAATTTTTATTCATTTATGGAATACTAATGAGTTTTGTTTATATGTGTAGATTCCAACGTATGATGTTGATGATATTCGTCCACAACATTCACAATTACCAATAAGACCTCATTTATCAGAAGCTTCCATGAGGAGGCTACGCAAAACTAATCCTGTGCAATATGCAAAGTTGAAAGATCTATATTCAAAAGATGATAAAGTACAAGATTTGTGTGACAATGATGAAGATGATGGCATGGCAGATTCTATTGAGGATTGGTATCAAAATGACAGTGAGAGCATGGATATTTCTAAAAATGAGAAATATCTTCGAGAGGAATGTCTAAAGCATGTATATGAAGGAAGTCGTTTGACACGACTAAGTGCAAGCTTACTTATTCTCAACCTTCAAAATCGTTTTGGATGGAGTAATGTATCTGTTTCGACACTATTAAGGTATAATTTTCAATTTTCTATCTACTTATATATATGCGCATCTTTTAAAACTATTAATGCATCTTTCAAAATATTCGTAAAAAATTTGATTGTTTGGATGGCAGGATACGATTGTTTGTTTTGGAGGATATGAAGTATGTATCTTCATTGAATGATTTGTCGATTCACGCATATGTTCAGTTTGAAAGTGTGAGAAGCGGATTTATAATTTGTATTCAAAGAATTTGGCACTGTTTATAGGCCATACAATGGTGACCTGGATGCATCGCATGCACAGAGGTTACTCAAGATAGAGCAATCTGATTATAATGGACTAGTGCCAGCAAGATTCCTAGGGTATGCAGTAAACCTCTTGCATGTCAATGATGAGGCGCATTTGAAGTTTAGGATACAAAGTGGAAATCATGGTGGCTTGAGAGGATCACACATATACATGCAAGAGGTTTACTGCATACCCCAGGAATCCTGCTAGTACTAGTCCCTTATAATCAGGTTGCTCTATCTTGAGTAACCTCTGTGCATGCGATTCATCCAGGTCACCATCGTATGGCCTATAAACAGTGCCAAATTCTTTGAATACAAATTATAAATCCGCTTCTCACACTTTCAAACTGAACATATGCGTGAATCGACAAATCATTCAATGAAGATACATACTTCATATCCTCCAAAACAAAGAATCGTATCCTGCCATCCAAACAATCAAATTTTTTACGAATATTTTGAAAGATGCACATAAGCATACACATATATAAAATTATATGCATATATATATATGTATATTTATTTATTTACTTTCTTTAATATATCATTTTTTTGATAATTTTACAGGTTATTATCTGAAAAGTTTTTACCAAGTCAAAATATTCTTCCTACCTCACATGATGAAATGAAGAAGATAATGAACAATCTTGGTATGGATTATCAATGTATACATGCATGTCCTAACGATTGTATTTTATATAGAGGTGAATATGCAGACTCTTTGACATGTCCCAAATGTCAATCTCCTCGATATAAGGGTGAAGAAGGTAAAATCCCGAATAAGGTATTGAGACATTTTCCATTGGCTCCACGGATTAGACATATGTTTCAAAGCCCCGAATTATCAAAGCTTTTGACTTGGGGACATGATCACAAAAGTACTGATGGAATAATCAGAATTCCTCATGATAGTGTTGCTTTTCAGCATATTGATTCTACATGGCCTGAATTTGCACAAAATCCACAGAATCTAAAGTTAGGAGTTGCATTAGATGGGGTTAATCCATTCTCCATGAAATCTAGTAAATGGTCAACATGGCCAGTGGTAGTCATAAACTATAATCTTCCGCCATATCTTAGCATTAAAAAGGAACATTTAATGCTTTCACTTTTAATCCCAGGCAAAAGACAAGTTAAAGATATGAATGTATATCTTGCTCCTCTCATTGACGATCTTCAAGAGTTATGGAGAGGTATTAATGTCATTGATATATCAAAAAGCATCAATGAAAGACATATTACGATTCGTGGTATTGTGGCTTGGACTATTCACGATTTTCCTGGATATGGCGTTTGTTCAGGTATTGATGTAATTTTTTTATTCAATATGCATGTAAATAAATATGATTTAATCTAATTATATTTTTATCATTTTCCATGATGCAGGAATATCTACTAAGGGTTATAAAGCTTGTCCATATTGTGGTGATTGGTTGAGATCAATCTATAGTAAGAATCTCAACAAAAATATTTATCTTCGACATCGACGATTCTTGCCTGATGATCATCCATTAAGATCTAAAAGAGAAGCGATACATTTTAATGGAAAGCTTGAAACAGGTCAGTGTCCAAAACCTATGACGCCTATGGATTGGTATAAAAAATGGACAGATGGATCTCTGATAGATCCAGAAGCAGAAATCTTCAGTGATGATTCAGATAATGAGTATGTGAACAAAGGTAAAGGGAAATTGGCACTCGCAGAGAACATATCAATATGGTATTCTTTGGAGTATTGGAAAGAGTTAAAAGTATGTCATCTTCTTGATCCTATGCATATATTCAAAAATATTGGTTATTCACTATGGCAGCATCTTCTTGGACTAAAAGATACCACAACATCAAGAAATGATTTGAAAGATCAAAAATCCAAACCAAAGTTATGGCCAGTTTTTGATAGACATCGACAAGAAACGACTTATGCATCTGCTCCTTGGGTACTTACGACAAAAGAGATACAAACTATCAACAATAGAATTCAATTGATCAAGACTCCTACAGGATATGGAGCATCGTTTCAAAACATGTTTACTATGGATGATAAGAGCTTATCTGGATTAAAGACCCATGACTGGCATAACTTTTTGAAACATATTTTACCTTTGGTTATCGATGGATGTACAACGAAAGGAGTACGAGATGTCATCTATCGTCTTGGATCACTTATAAGGTAATTATGATACTTTTATATTTAATATGTTTGAATATTGGATATCTTTTATTTTTTAATTAACTTCTTTACAATTGTTTTTATGATTTGTATAGGTGGATTACATCCAAAGAGATCGATAAAAATTCGATCCCACAAAAAAAACGTGAATGCAAAGAGCTACTATGTTTGATGGAAAAAGAACTTCCTACTTCATTTTTTGATATTCAAGTTCATTTACTAGTCCATCTTGTAGATGAGATAGAGATTGCCGGTGTTGTCAACACTCGATGGATGTTTTGGGTCGAGCGATTTATGGGAATACTAAAAGGTTATGTGCGACAAAGAGCAAAACCAGAAGGATCCATGGCAAAGGGTTGGATGCTTGAAGAGTGCATGTATTACGTTAGTGAGTACCTTGAAAGAGTTCATGAAGAAGCTCCACGTGCATGGACCAACGAGTCTTCTTCAAAAATAACCGATGAGGTATTATCAAGTAAGGGGGTTCCATTCTTATTTACATTTCAAGAAAAAAATGATGTTTCCACTTTTGTAGCATATAATAGCGAATGCATGCAAGCATTCGTTAGCGAGTACGAGGAACTTCAAAGTCTCCAAAGTAAAAGGTGAAAAAACAAAAGATCTAGACGTAATCTCGATAATAATGAGATTACAGATATACCTTCTTTCACGGATTGGCTATATAGTCGTTTGCAACGCGCCAACGCAAATAATGAAGAAATCTCAGATGAGCAAAGAGAGTTAATGATGGGTTGTGAACAAAAGGTAATTTTATTAAAATATATATTTTATTTTTTTCATATATGTATGTTAGTTTCTATTTACTAATTCAATTTATTTTGCAGGCTCGAAGGTTCACTAATATGTGGGCTTTTGGACAGCATATTAGAATCAAATCCATTGATTCTTTACGTAAAACAGAGGATTCTAGTATTGTTGCTTGTTTCAAGCAACTATCACGTGCTAGCTCAAAAGACACGAACCTTATAGATGGCGAACTTGGTTACGTAGGAACTATTGTTGGTATCTATGAAATTTCATTTCGTACATTCAAACAGGTAGAAAAAAGTTTATATATTTTTTTTAGAGTTAGTTTTTTTTTAAGCACCTAATAATGGGACGTTTTTGTTGTTATATATTGTGATAGGTCATTTTGAAGGTTGACTGGTATCGAGCGGAGTATAAAGGTAGTAATTCTACAATAAGAAAGGAATTATCTGGGTTTTGGGCAATTGATTCTTCCAAGGTAATGCGATCTACTAAAGAACCATATATTCTTCCTAGGCATATTGAACAAGCATTTTTTTATAAAAACCCAGATGCTCATCCTTGGTGGCAAGTCATTCATGTGCAACCTAGAGGTAGGTCATTGTTTGAACAGTTTATTGTTAGAGAGATTGAAGAAAGTCCTCTTGATGATTCAGCATCAGATACTGATACATCAACATCTGGAATAGAAATTAGACTCATTATACGTGATAATGATACTAATCTTTTTGATGAAGAGGATAATTCTCTACATGCTGATTCTACTGATGAGGAAGAGGAATTACCAGAAATAGATATTAATCCACCAATAGATGATGTGATTCATGAGAACATAGATTTAACAATAGAAGAAATAAATGAAATCAATAAGGATAATGAAGATGAGACTATATTGATGTCTTACCAAAATGATGGCAATAATGAAAACATATGAGCAGATTAGATAGTAACTTGAAGCTTCTGAATGGATATATATAATAGGTTTTTTTTATTAACTTGAATAACGATGAATCCTACTAGAGAGATGAAATCATGTTCTTCTAAGTTAGAACATGAAGCTCGGGGGTATGCCTAATTATTTTATATATAGCTTTATCTTCGAGGAGTAAATTTTTATCATGTATGTATGCATATGTGTGTGTATTCATGTGTATTATATGTATACATATATTAGTATGCATATATATGTATTTCATGTATATGTATGTGTTTGCATGTGTGTGATATATGTATACATGTATTCATGTACGTAATATATGCAAGTGTTTATAATTGTGTACATGTATATATGTATATGTGTCTATGTGTAAATATGTACATGTAAATATGTATGCATGTATATATATGTTTATGTGTGCATGTAGGCATGTACATGTATGTGTAAATATGTACATGTAAATATGTTAGTATGTATATATATATTTATGTGTGCATTTAGGCATGTATGTGTGAAGCATAATATATCTACTCCATTTTATATTTATGTATCCTATCTACATGATGTGTATATATCTTTACATATATTATGAATCATGATCCTCGTTGATTCGAGTAGCTATATATAGAGGCATAAGGTTGGGAGGAGAGACATCTCTCAGTAGGACGTCGGAGGTGTATATATACTTCAAACATATGGCTAAAAGGTTTTATATGTATATGTATATACATTTTTATTCTAGATTTTTTTATATGTATATATATATATATATATATATATATATATATATATATATATATATATATATATATATATATACATACATACATATATACACACACACATACATACATACATGGATTATATTATATTACATACATAGCAGTAAATATATACTACATACATACGTGTAATGTAATACACACATTTTTATGTATATATACACATAGTATATACATATTACATTTATACACAACACATAGATGTATACATACATGATACACATGCATACATACATACTACAAAAATAGAAACATGTATATTAGATACATATATAAGTTAATATACATGCCTTTCAGTAAACATAGAGTAATAGATTTTAGGAATGACATCATACATACATAGATGCATATATAGATACATACATACGTACATACATACATAGCTCTCTCTCTCTCTCTCTCTCTCTCTCTCTCTCATATACATACATACCGTGCATTGTCGCGACGATGAGCCATAAGTGTCCGCATCTCTTTTAAACACCACTTAAGGGACCATCCTGTCCCAAACTCTGTCTCAAGTGAACTAAGCACGTACTTTTTATCCCTCTCATCATGCTCACTACAAAAATAAAAAACATAATGTAAATAAAACATAAGATATACATTTCAATTTATATGTAAAACTTTTACTTACTTCCATGGTAAGTGGATAAAGCGCAGGTAAGAGTCGCATAGTGCCCGCATTCTTCTCTTGAACTCCAATCCATTCCCTATGTACACAATGTTCCCCTCCGGCTCTATGTCGCACTCTAGTCCTAAGGTGCCTATGCATGTCCTCATAGGCAACTCTGCTCTGCTATCACGTGCTGGAGGTGGTATAGGTGTCCTAAAAATAGATAGATAGAAATAAATAAAAATATGTGCTATAATATCATTAAAAAAAATTATGAAAAAAAACATACCTATGAGCAGATAGCTCTCTTCCTGCATGTGGATCCGCAGAAGAGCCCTCGTCTGATCGCGTAAGCATCTGGATCGTATAATCCAGCTCCTCATCGGACATGTCTGCGTAGTCCCGCATTATGGCCCCTAGAGTATCTGACGGAACTCTTGCTCTCATAAGACTTTTGATGAGAGTGAGTTTCGCCTTTCTCTCTTTACTGGGATCCATAATACCTAACATATAAAACAAAATGGTTAGAAATCAATATATATATACGTGTATGTGTGTGTATGCATGTGTATGTGTGTGCATGCATGTGTATGTGTGTGTATGCATCTGTGTGTATGTGTGTAGGTATATGTGTGTGTTGTCTATGTGTATGTGTGTGTGTCTATGAGTGTGTATGTGTTTATGTATATGTATGTATCTACGTGTGTGTATGTATCTATGTGTGTATGTGTATGCATGTATGTATGCATGTGTGTGTATGCATATGTATGTGTGTGTATGCATCATTATGTGTGTCTATGTATGCATTTGTACGTGTGTATGCATCATTGCATGTGCATGTGTCTATGTGTGTATGTGTGTGTATATGTGTGTGTGTCTATGTGTATGTGTGTGTGTTTATGAGTGTGTATGTGTTTATATGTATGTATGTATCTATGTGTGTCTATGTGTCTAAGTGTGTATGTGTATGCATGTATGTATGCATATGTATGTGTGTGTATGCATTATTATGTGTGTCTATGTATGCATGTGTATGTGTGTATGCATCATTACGTGTGTATGTATCTATGTGTGTATGTGTGTGTGTATATGTGTTTGTATGTGTGTATGCATGTGTGTGTGTATGCATGTGTATGTGTATATGTGTATATGTGTATATGTGTATATGTGTATATGTGTGTGTATATGTGTGTATGCATGTGTGTGTGTATATGTGTGTATATGTTTGTATGCATGTGTGTGTATGCATATGTATGTGTGTGTATGCATTATTATGTGTGTCTATGTATGCATGTGTATGTGTGTATGCATCATTACGTGTGCATGTGTCTATGTGTGTATGTGTGTGTATATGTGTGTGTGTCTATGTGTATGTGTGTGTGTCTATGAGTGTGTATGTATGTATCTATGTGTGTGTATGTGTATGCATGTATGTATGCATATGTGTGTGTATGCATATGTATGTGTGTGTATGCATAATTATGTGTGTATGTGTCTATGTGTGTATGTGTGTGTGTATACATTATGACAGTGTATGTAAGCATGTGCATTATGTATGCATATAAGTATGTATGTATGCATATGCATATGCATTATGTATGCATATGCATATGTATGCATATGCATATGCATTATGTATGCATATGCATATGCATTATGTATGCATATGCATTATGTATGCATATGCATATGCATTATGTATGCATATGCATATGCATTATGTATGCATATGCATATGCATTATGTATGCATATGCATATGCATTATGTATGCATATGCATATGCATGTGTATGCATATGCATGTGTATGCATATGCATGTAAGTATGTATGTATGCATATGTGTGTGTATGCATATGCATGTAAGTATGTATGTATGCATATGCATATGCAATATGTATGCATGTATGTATATGTGTGTGAATGTGTGTGAATGTGTGTGTGAATGTGTGTGTACATGTGTCTGTATGTGTGTATGCATGTGTATGTGTGTGTATGCATCATTATGTGTGTATGTGTGTGTACATGTCTGTATGTGTGTATGCATGTGTATGTGTTTGTATGCATCATTATGTGTGTATGTGTGTGTATGTGTGTGTGTCTATGTGTATGTGTGTATGTGTGTGTGTCTATGTGTATGTGTGTATGCATGTGTATGTGTGTATGTGTCTATGTGTGCATGTGTGTGTATATACTATATGTGTGTGTGTCTATGTGTATGTGTGTGTACCTATGAGTGTGTATGTGTTTATGTGTGTATGTGTCTATGTGTGTGTATGTGTTTATGTGTGTATGTGTATGCATGTATGTGTATGTGTGTGTATGTCTCTCTATGTGTGTGTGTATGCATATGTGTGTGTGTATATGTGTGTATGCATGTGTATGTGTGTGGATGCATCATTATGTGTGTATGTGTCTGTGAGTGTATATGTGTGTGTATGTGTGTGAGCGTCTATGTGTGTGTATGTGTGTGCGCGTCTATGTGTATGTGTGTCTGTGTGTGTATGTGTGTGTATCTATGAGTATGTATGTGTTCATGTGTGTGTATGTGTCTATGTGTGTATGTATCTGTGTGTGTATGTATCTATGCATGTGCATTATGTATGCATGTAAGTATGTATGTACATTATATGCATATGCATATGCATTATGTATGCAAATGTATGCATGTATGTGTTTATGTGTGTATGTCTCTCTATGTGTGTCACGTGTGTATGCATATATGTGTGTGTATGTGTGTGTATATGTGTCTGTATGTGTGTATGCATGTGTATGTGTGTATGTGTCTATGTGTGCATGTGTGTGTATATACTATATGTGTGTGTGTCTATGTGTATGTGTGTGTACCTATGAGTGTGTATGTGTTTATGTGTGTATGTGTCTATGTGTGTGTATGTGTTTATGTGTGTATGTGTATGCATGTATGTGTATGTGTGTGTATGTCTCTCTATGTGTGTGTGTATGCATATGTGTGTGTGTGTGTATATGTGTGTCTATGTGTGTATGCATGTGTATGTGTGTGGATGCATCATTATGTGTGTATGTGTCTGTGAGTGTATATGTGTGTGTATGTGTGTGAGCGTCTATGTGTGTGTATGTGTGTGCGCGTCTTGTGTATGTGTGTCTATGTGTGTATTTGTGTGTATGTGTGTGTGTGTCTGCGTATGTGTGTGTGTGTCTATGCGTGTATATGTGTGTGTGTGAGTGTGTGTGTGCGCATACCTTGTGTATGTCTCGCTTCTCTCTCTCCCTCTCGCGCGCTGTATGTCTCTCTCTCTCTCTCGTTCTGTATTCTTCCTCGCGTTCAAGGCCCGGCACAAATGTGCCGGGAGAATTGAATTTTTTTTTTTACATTCCAGAGCGTCGCATATGCGACGCTCTGCAGTTTGCCATCGTCGTTAAGTGCGTCGCTAACCTGCGACGCTACTAGCGACGCTTCTGGTTTAGCGTCGCTTATGCGACGCTATCGTCGCTTATGCGACGCTATCGTCGCTTATGCGACGATGCTCGGCCAAAAAAAAAAATCCGAAATTTTTACCGTCGCTTATGCGACGGTTTCGTCGCATAAGCGACGGTTTTCATTTTTTTCCCGATTCGGGGGCGTCGCTACGCCCCCCTTTTTCTTGTAGTGGTTCACACAATATGTGGATCAATTCCATGAGGCCGAAAGACCTACCCAACCAAAAACCATTTCATTATTTTGGATGGTTTGACTAATGGAAGGTTAAGAAATTTGGTATATGTAAAAAGGTTGGAATATTTGGATGCTTGTCTCAAAGAAGTGAGAGAATTGGAGAATAATCTAGCCAATGACTTAAAGATTCATCATACCTCATCAAAGTCTGAAGATGCTCCCGATTGTGTATCAAATCACTTTACTAATGTAGAAGAATTGGCAGAAGTAGTGTGTAAGAAACTAGGATTCCAAAATCAATATAGACCCAAAAAATATTAAGCTCAACCCATGAGAATGAAAATGTTAAGATGATGTCTGCAGTGTGGAGGTGACCATCCAACACATGCTTGTGCATGAGAAGGGCCTATTCACCCAACACAATATTCTTATGGAAGGCCACTGATGCAGGGAACAAGTTTCTATTATCATATTGAGAAAATGTATACCAATCACACAACATATAATTTTCCATATAAGAGACAAACTCAACAACTTCAACCCAAGCATTACAGACTATAAAACTATCCACCAAGGGAACAAGCAAGGGAGGATCCAAGATATGCTCCATATCAGGGACCTCCATAGACTCAAAGAACTTATGAATTCCAAGGATATCCTCAACCTAAACTAGTATTGGGCCAACAACCACCCCAACCACAAAACAAAATGTTGATAAAATACACCCAATTTGAAGAGAACCCAAAAAGGGTGGTAGTACTAGTGAACTTTTAATCGACATAAAGAATATCAATCAGGGACATGAGCAATACTATGGTGAAAAGTATGCTTATGATAAAAATCCCTTGCAGTATGAGGTAGCTTACAAGTAGCAATATCATGAGTATGATGGTTACAAAGACTCTTATGGGTCTGACTATGCCAATGTGATGTATGCTACTCCTATAGCTACAACCTAGGCATGGCAAGTAGTGAGACATCTTGTGCCACGAGTGTCATGTTGTAGATGGGGAGGGGACCATTCCATTAGAGAAAGCACAATTCCCAATCCACCACGTAAGAGGCCTTGGGAAGGATATTGCAATGAATGAATAAAGGAACTGTTGATATATTTAGGTAGTGATGTGTGTGAACACACTAGGACCACCGGGGCACTTTTTTCCCTCTTTAGGAGTTTTTTTCCCCCCGGCTTGTATATATGCCTATTGCCCTAATGGGCTACTTATCTTTGTACATTCTCTAGTAATAAATTCAGTATTGTGTGTTGTGCTCCAAGCTTCTTCTTCTTCCTTGTGATGTTCATGTGCTTCCGCAGACGTCTAACTCCAACAATTGGTATTAGAGCAGTTCGTCGCTTCATCTAGGGCGCTGTCGACACTCCTCCATTTGCAGTCTCAGAATCGAACAAATTTTGGTGAGCATACTCAGCCTGTTTTCGAGATCAAAACTGCTTCGCTTTGTGGTGCCGAAATCGCAATCTGAGCTCGTTTCGGCCTCTGAATGCACTATCACAATGCTTGTGTAGGCTATTCTGTCTTTTTGTGCCAAAGGTATATATCAGTTTTTGTTCACCAGTATAAGCGTCTCGAAGTTTGCTACAGGTCTAGTGGAATTCATCTCGGCAGTTCTATTCAACTTTTTGAGATACAGTCAATTTTCTGCATCAAGGTATTTTAGTCACCGGCCATGTCTGAAAGTAGTGATGTATTTCGTATGTTGGTTGTTGAGGATAAGTTGGATGGTACCAACTACCCGTTATGGGCTTTTATGATGTGACATGTGTTGGTTGCAAAAGGACTGTGGAACATTATGTAGGGTGTCGAAAAACATCATATCACACCTGCAACTGTTACAACTGCAGGTACTGAAGCTGATGCAGAAGGTGTCGAAGATGGTGATATTCTGCATATTCCTGTTCATGCTACGGTTTTTGCTGCACCTACTGCAGAGCAGATTCATTGGGATGGCAGAGATGCCCAGGAAAATGCATTGATAGCTTTGTCTGTCAAACGTGTTATTATTCCTAATATTCGCTCTTGCAGAACAACTAAGGATGCTTTAGATACACTTACCACATTGTACCAAGCTAGGAATGAGGCTCATGTTGCTTACCTCTGAAAACAGTTGGAGAGTGAGCAGATGAATGAAGGTGATTTTATGGATAATTTCCTAACAAAGATCAAAGACTTGAAGGAACAATTGATTTCTGTTGATGAGGTTATGCCAGATAGCTCACTTGTGCAGACCGTTCTGAATGGTCTTCTTGATTCATATCAGAGTTTTGCTTCTACTCTTTGGTTGATGATGAAAGGCAATCCAAATGCCTTGTCATTTGAGGAGTTAGTCTCCATTCTGTTGCAGGAAGATCAGTCCAGGCAAAACAAGTCCATTATGCGTGCTGCAGTTGAAGCTTTCCTGGCTAGTCAGAAGGGCAAAGGAAAATGGAGCTCTTCTACTAGTAAGCAGAAATCTGCAAATGCTGCACATTCAAAGAACCAAGACAAAGATGAGAAAAAATAAAAAAAGCTGAAATTGTTTTGTAAGTACTGTAAAGGGAATGATCATATCATAAAGAACTGTCCAAAACTGGCTGCAGAAGAGGCAAAGAAGAAAGAGGCTGGAATGGTTGTTGCAGAAGCCTCTACACCAAAAACGGAGTCTGCTAATCTTGTGTAGGAAGAAGAATGGGCATTTACTACTGTTTGCAGTTTTGACCCATCTTCTCATGAGCAATGCATGTCTGTAGTAGACTCAGATGTTTGGTACTTTGATAATGGGGCGACCAAACATATTACCTCGCAGCGCAGTTTCTTCTCTTCACTTGAGCCTGCCCCTACAGGGAATAATGTTACATGTGCCAACAACTCCTCTTATCCTATTATGGGAGTTGGTAAGATCATTTTGACTACTGCTGATGGTAGTTCTTTCACTTTGTCAGATGCTTTATTTGTGCTAGGGATCAAGGAGAACCTATTATCAGTTTCTGCATTAGCCAAGATTGGCTTGGTTGTGAAATTTTTTGATGATAGGTGTACAGTTCATGATCTGTCAAATGGCGATGTGATTATTGCTTCTGGCATTTTATGTCGTGGGTTGTATAAGCTCATAGACTATGAAAGATCTGTAAATGATTTGGCATGTGCAGTAAATGATTCTCAGGCTATGTCAGATGCAAAGCTTTGGCATGCATGCTTTGGTCATCTGAATTTTGCTAGTTTGCTACACCTACAGAAATTTGAAATAGTGTCCTCTTTGCCCAAACTTGAGGCACCTGGAAAACATCTTTGTGAAGGCTATATTTTGGGAAAAATGCAGCATTCATTTTTTCCAAAAGATGGTTCACTTCGGGCTACTCAGAAATTGCAGCTTGTACATAGTGATGTCTGTGGTCCTATGCAGACACCTTCTTTTGGGAATTATCTTTACTTTGTGACTTTCATGGATGATTTTTCCAGGCAGGCATGGGTATATCCATTGAAGGAAAAGTCTGAAGTGTTCATGTGCTTCAAACAGTTTTTGGTTTTGGTTGAAAATCTGTTAGCATGTAAAATGGGCACCGTCCGTTCTGATCGAGGGGGGGAATATATGTCTTCTGATTGTAATGCATTTCTGGCCAAATGTGGGATAAAACACCAATGTATAGTGCCGTATACACCTCAATAGAATGGAGTTGTTGAACAAAAGAACAGGTCACTCATGGAGATGGCGAGGTGTATGGTCAAGAGTCAGTCTTTACCACATAGTTTCTGGCTTGAGGCTGTCATGTGTGCAGCATATGTACTGAACAGGTGTCCCACTAAAGCGCTGCAGTCTATCACTCCATATGAGGCTTGGCATGATCGCAAGCCATCTGTTGCTCATCTGCATGTTTTTGGTTGTTTGGCATATGCATTAGTGCCTGAACAACATCGCAAAAAATTGGATGATAAAGCAGTAAAATGTATTTTTGTTGGGTACAGTTCTGAAAGTAAAGGCTATCGTCTATATCATCCACATACTAAATGCATTCTGGTTAGCCGTGATGTTGTTTTTGTAGAAGATGATATTTAGCCATTGCTTTCATGTACTAAGGAGTCATCTAATAGCTCCAAAGACATGTATGATACTTTGCTGCCTCTTTTTACAGGTGGACAATCTAGTGCTGGTCCTAATGAGGCAACTTCTCACCCTTTGCAGGTTTCATGTGATGATGCAGATCATTCCATTTCTGATGCAGATTTACATGATGCACTAGTTGATGAGAGAGCTGATATTGAGCAAGCAAAAACTATGCCAAAATGGTTGGTGCAGACTTTGCGTGACAGCAAATTAGATGCACCTCTGTAATATCGTACTCGTTCAGGCTCTCATAGTGCCTCTTTTGCATCAGATTGCTATGCTATGGCTGCATCTAGTCTCTATGATGAGAATGATCCTATTTCGTTTGATGAAGCACAAAATTCACAAAATTGGATGGCTGCTATGCAATCTGAATATGATTCTATAATGAAGAATGGTACTTGGTCTTTATGTGACTTGCCTCCTGGCAAGAAGGCCATTGGCACTAAGTGGGTATACAAGCTAAAGCGTAAACCGGATGGTAGAGTTGACAGATATAAGGCTAGGCTTGTTGCAAAGGGTTATGCACAGGAAAGAGGCATTGATTTTGATGAGACCTTTGCACCTACATGTCGTATGACTACTGTTCGGAGCATCTGTGCACTTGCAGTTCATCATGGTTGGAATGTACATCTGTTGGACATTAAAATAGCATTTTTGAATGGTGACTTGCATGAAGAGATGAATGTTTTTCAGCCCCGTGGCTTTGACCTTAGGTTCATTCACATGTAAGTTTTTGTTTCTATTCTTTTTAATCTCTCTTGGTATTAGGATTTGGCTTAGAGGGTCAATAATTTTCAATTTCCTAAAGAAGGTCAACAAATGAATTTTCTTTAACCAAACACTTAGGTATCATTTTTTGGGTCAGATGTAACTTTGTCCAAAGTCGATAGACAAGTGAAATGATTCACATTACTAGGATATAGATGATACAATACTTAGAAAGATGACATGCAATGTGGATATTAGATGATGCATGACACACAACTCCACGATGCATGACACACCACATAATCAGAATACACAATACAAGAATCACACGACACATGATACTAAATGGGTATTGGAAATACACGACATTCAACTCCACAATACACGAAACTTGGATCAAATAGTACACGACACTTCTATTTCCATGATACATGATCCTCAACACAATAACAAAATGTGACATGATACTTGACCAGAGTCAAGGAAGTCCTCACTATGGGATGAGTTCACTTCAAGCAGAAGAGCTCACAATCAATTTCTGATTATGTGGCAAGAATGAAGGATATTGCAGATAGCTTGGGAGCAGTAGATGAAGATATTGAAGAGGACAAGTTGGTAAGACAACTACTTATAGGTCTGAGAGGAGATGAGAAATGGAAGCCTTTCATATTGTCCATAGAATTGTCATTAGATCATTTTACTTTTGATCTTTATCAATTGCTAGGACACATGCTAACTTTTGAGCAGGACATGAAGGGAGATAATCATAGGAGTGCAAGCCAAGCTATGTACTCCAAGGACAAGAAAAAGAATGTCAAAGGAAAGTAGTCAAATGATGATGAAGGATCTTCAAGCCAAGTTAACTCCACAAGAGGGAAGATTAATTCAAGAGGTAAAGGAAGAGGAGGTAAGAATAAAGATAATGTTAGAGCTTGTTCGATTTGTGGTATTCCACTATGAGATATATGGCCCAAACAACCATGCCAAATACAAGCCATAGGTTGTTCAGTAATAGCTAACAAGTGTTCTTTCTATAATACAAATAAAGGATAAAGTGAGCCAACTTTGCTTCCTTTTGCAATAACCATATTGCCCTTTGATATGCACAAGGACTGAGCATAGAAGACTACCTTGTAACCAAGGTCATCAAGTTGACCAACTGACATCAAACTCTGTGATAACTAAGGTACACGGCATACATTATGCATAGTAAATTTTGAACCATCAATGAAGTGCACAACCACATCTCCAATCCCCACAACATCACACTGGTAAGAGTCACCAAGTCTCACAGTACCAAGGGACTTTGTTGCATAGTTACAGAACCATTCTCTATGTGGTGTCACATGGAATGAAGCACCAGAATCTAGCAGCCAAGTGTGGGAAAGAGAATCAACCATAAAAGCCTCAGTTGCCACAGTACTATCAAGTGTCAACACATCAGCATCATGAGAAATAGCATTAATTTCTTCAATCTTCACAGTTGAAGTAGATGGTGCAGGTAACTGTTTAACATGCCCATCAACATTATGTCGTTTACCTTTAGCATTCTTTGATGCATAATAGTCTTTCTTCATGTGTCCTTTCTTATGAAAATAATGGCATTCGATATCCCTCTTCCTTGATTTACTTCTACTCTTATTCCATTGACCATTCTTTTCCTTGTTCTTGCTCCTGCCACATTGTTCATTCTTTCCTTGGTAAGAATCACGAACATTATATGCATCTCCACTCTGAGTGCCAACCGTAGATTTTTTGCAAATCTCCTCACTCAAGAGTGCTCCACATATGTCATCATAGACGAGTTTACCACTAGGTGCACTATTGCTAATAGTTGTGCAAAATGTATCCCATGATGATGACAAGGTGCATAACAATAATACTGCTTTCATTTCATTATCCATATCCATTTTCTAAGCCTGTAACTGAGAGAATATAACATCAAACTCATTTAGATGAGCAGCAACACTATGTGTGTCCTTCATACGAAGGTCATATAATTTTCTCATCAGATAGACTTTATTTTATGTTGTCTCTTTTTCATATGTATTTCATAACTTCTTCCAAAGATCCTCTGCACTTTCACACTCTAATATTGTAAAGTAAACATTATCTGCCAGGTGCAAGTGAATGGTCGACATGGCCATTTCATCTAACTCATCCCAATCATCTTCATCCATGTCAGCAAGCTTCTTTGAATTTCCATTTATTGGCTTTCATTTCCTCCTTTGAATTAGCACATCTTTAATCTGATTCTTCCATAGAGAAAAGTTTGTGCCATCAAATTTCCAAATCTCAAAATGGTCTTTGCCCTGCAAGTTATAGCTCCTCCTTGGAACACTAGCACTAGACCCTGATCCACCGGATGTGCTTGAGACCTCTGATACCATGATGGTAGATAACTTAATAGAATAATAATGGAGCTAGAAGAGTCGGAACACCAACGAATAAGTGTATCAAGGAGTGAATCGATCACTGTATAGTTGACAAAACCAGAAATCTGGAAAAATTTTGCCAGAGTATCCTCTACAAAATGAGCGTATGACAAGTGTCAAAATATCATAAAACTACAACTACTGACTTGTTTTCCTGCATAGTGAATCACTGACTCTACTGCATATAATCAGTTACCCAATAGAAGCCAACTAGGCTTATCAAGCACCTATGAACAACTATCATACATCTCCTATGGTGAGGCTGGGTAAGTCTTCCACCTGCATCACCAAAGAGACCCCGGCATCTGGGTGTCTCCCAATTAAGAAAACCTCACCATGACCCTCTTTATCAAACGTAAAAGGCTTTATGCAAAAAACTTAACTGCTATATCAATGACCACATGGATGTACATAAGCGCTATCCACAGAAGCATACATGGTGTGTATGTGCTCAATATATGCAATAAAATGACAATAAAAGGCTGAATGCATAGCCCAAAAACTAGCCAATAACACCTGCAAGTTTCTGTCAACACAGATGTTTTAGGCTCAAAAACCTGCATAAATTTGCAGCGGTTACTCCCACCAAAACTGAAAAGCTCTCAAGAAACCTGTAGTTTTACGAGTGTGGCTGAAAGCACAATGCCAAAGGTTGATATTTATTGTCAGAGAAGTACAAAGAACACCCTTCTTCATGTTCTTGGACCTGTGTGAAGAGAACTATGTGCGAAAGTCCTCCAAACTTAGTCTTTACCCTTCTTCAGACACCACAAGAGCGTAGCTTAGTGGCAAGAGATTGTGCCACGGTTAAGCGAGCTCTGGGAGGAATAGTACTAGGATGGGTGACCTCCCAAGAAGTATCGGGAACCTCTATATTCCTTGATCGTTGAGGTCCTCCCTCGCGCGTAGCCAACGGTGACTTCAGTGACTCAGATGACAAGGTATGCCAAGGACTATGCCTTGGTTTCCGCCTTAGTCGTAAGCCTTGGGGGGGGAGGGGGGCTCGCTTTGCTTGCACAAAGGGAACAAATTTTTTTCCTTGAACGGCTCTAATACCAATGAAGTATTTCGATGGCGATGCACCACAGTGCACTCTCCTTCTCGAGAGCTCCACGATGATATCCTTGGGGTAGAAAATCAAGCTCCTAAGGCTGCACAGAGTACTTCGCAGAGGCTATTGAATACATAGAAAACACAGTACACAGGGAGCACGAAGACAGATTTCTTAGGTTTTACAAATGCGGTCAAACTTGTAGTCTATGACTGACCAGGCCACTATAGGTTTTACTAAAGAACATATACAAAGAAGTGTCCGGTGGCCATTTGACCTTTCACATGGACACTAACGGTAACAATAATATCTGGATCTATTTATACTATAATCCCTTGAAGGACCCCACACATCTGTATGAACCAATTCAAGAAAATTTGAATACTTGTATCCTGATTTATTGTATGAATTTCTATGAGATTTACCTAATTGACAAGCTTCACACTTATATACCATGTGTTGACCTTCAACATTTGTCAATCCAAGCACTACATCATTCTTTGACATTTCTTTTATGGATCTCTCATCGAAATGACCTAGCCTTTTATGCCATATGTCTAACTTAGACATCTTCGGACTCCCATACGTAAACAATGCATGTCCCACATTACCTTGGACCTTGAGGGTAAAAAGCCTTCCTTCTTTTTGATCTATAATGATACTTCGATATCCATGATTTGGATCTTGCACATAAACACCATCATTTGTGAATTTGACTTCATATCCTTTCTCCACAATTTGTCCTACACTTATCAAGTTTTTAGGAATAGTAGGAACATAAAGTACCTTGCTTAAGAGTTTCTTCATTGATCCAATGCTTTCCACCTTATGCTTGGTATTGTATCCTATTTGAACTCTATGTCCACTCACCATTGCTTCCATATCATTCATCAATGATATGTTGCCACTCAGATGATTGCTACATCTTGAGTCAATATAGAATACCCTTTGATCTTCTCCTATTGCTTCATGTGTTGCATTCAAGATGAGAGTCATGTCATCCTTCTGATCTGATGCATAATTATAATAGTTGTTATTATAGGACTGAGGTTGAAAGCTTCTTCCACCTCCTCTAGCATATGAAGTCCTACCACCTCTTCCTCTGAAGTTACCTCTTTGATTTCTACCTCCTATACCTCTTTGATTGAAGCTCTGATTATGACTTCCAACATTTTGATTGTTATACCAACAATCATTTGCCAAATGATCACAAAGAGATGCTCAGATGGCAGTTTGATATGCTTGATACTTTATGTCGATGATATGTTAATTGCTGGGAAGTCCTCTTATGATTTGTCAATTCTAAAAAAGAAGTTGAGTCAGACATTTGATATGAAGGATTTGGGGGATGCCAAACGTATTCTTGGCATGCACATTACTCGTGATAGGAGCAAAAGATGCATATACTCGTCTCAAAGTGAGTACATATCCAAAGTACTTCACAAGTTCAATATGCAGGGTGGAAAGGCATTGAGTACACCTCTACCCACATATGTGAAATTGAGCAAGGATGATTGCCCCAAATCAGATGAGGAAAAGGAATTCATGACCAAAATTCCCTGTCAGTCTGCTGTTGGTAGTCTCATGTATGCTATGGTAGCTACGAGACCAGACATTGCATTTGCAGTGGGAGTTGTGAGCAGATATATGTCTAATCCTGGTAAGAAATATTGGGAAGCGATCAAGATTATTTTAAGATATCTGAGTGGCACTAAGGACAAGTGTCTATGCTTAGGTAGAGGAAAAGCATCCATTATTGGTTACACCGATTCTGACTATGCTGGTTGTGTAGACAATCATAAGTCTACATCAGGGTACATTTTTCATTTTGTTGCAGGTGATATCTCTTGGAGATCTTGCCTTCAAGAATGTACAACTGTTTACACCACAGAAGCAAAGTATGTTGCAGCAAGTGAGGCATGTAAGGAAGCATTGTGGCTTTCTTGTCTTGCTTGTGGTATGGGTTTACCTCAGCATGTACCTCATTTGCTTAGTGATAGTCGTAGTGCCATTGCTTTGGCTAAGAATCCGGTCTATCATGCAAAGACCAAGCACATTGAGGTGAGGTATCACTTCATTAGAGATTTCTTAGCTACTAAGCACATTATTCTTGAGAAGCTTCACACTCGAGATAATGCTGCAGATGCTTTGACTAAAGCTCTACTACAAGATAGCTTTCGACACCGTTGTCACTTGATGGGGGTTACTTGATTCACGATCTTACATAGTCCCTTGTATACTGTGTAACATGCCCATCAGGTGGGAGGTATAGTTTGGATACTTACACTCAGATATTATTTATCATTCTTTATTTTTCTCCCATAGTTACTTACGTCGTGGAGCTCTCGATAAGGAGAGCACACTGTGGTGTATCACCATGGAAATACTTCAATTATGTGTTGTTTGTTGATGATGCAACAAGATGGATTACACTTTATGTAATCAAGGACAAATATGAAGTGTTCAAGACATTCAAGCATTATCATGCTTATGTAGAAAGCATTACAGGACAAAAGCTCAAGAGGTTGAGATCAGATGGAGGGGGAGAATATTTTTCTAAAGATTTTTATAATTATTTGTGGAATGTAGGTATAAAAAGAGAAGTAACTTGTAGGTACTCCCCTCAACAAAATGGAGTTGCAAAAAGAAGAAATAGAACTCTTGTAGAGTTTGCAAGATCAATCATGAAAGAGAAGAATTGTCCCAACTACTTGTGGGCAGAAGCTATCAACATTGCAACATATCTTGTGAATAGGCTACCCTCCAAAGTTTTGGATGGTAGAACACCTTATGAAGCATGATGGGGTAAGAGACCTACTCTTGATCATTGTAAGGTATTTGGATGTTTGGCATATGCTTATGTTCCTTCTCAATTAAGACATAAGCTAGAACCGAAAGCAGAGAAGTGTGTGTTTATTGGGTATGATGATAGATAGATGGGATATAGATTGTGGAGTCCATCTACAAAACAATTTATTGTTAAAAAAGATGTTACATTTGATGAGCAAAGTACATGGTATACAGGGTCAACTAATGATTATGCAGATTTTGAAGAAATACAAAGGAAAGGGAAGACAAAAGTAAAGGTGTATGAAGAAGATATTGATGATGATGATTGTAAAAGTAAATTGCAGGGCAATGATGAAGATAGGCCAAGATTTGATCCAAAATCAAATGTGGCTGAGACTTCAAGAAGTGCAGAGGTCAGAAGATCTTTGAGAGAAAGAAAGGAACCTATTAGGTATAACTATGATACATCTTTCTTAACAACAAAAGATTATGCTTATCTTGTGAAGATAGAAGAATATCCAACCACATATGGAGAAGCTAAAGGAAAATAGAATTGGAAGAAGGCAATGCAAGAAGAGTATGATGCTTTACTTGATATAATCACAATTAGTGATTGATGCATGAAGATACTCATTTGTGGATGTGCAAGGTCGCAGAGGAAGAGGAAAGATGCCTAAAAGCACAAGAAGAAGAAACTTCTCAAGAAGATAGACCAATCAAAGACCTAGCCTATACACCGATGATCTTTCCAGATGAGGAATTTGAGCCTCATGGCTGGGCAGAAATCTTAGCTACCATGGACATTATTGTCAATGAAGAGCAGTGGACACCTCATTGTGATGAGGAGGGCTATGATATTTCAGTGTTCATGTGTTAGCCCTTGTTGGAAGAATGTGACCCTAGTGAGGTCATAGAAGAAGAAGAAGATGACGATGATCTGGAGTCCATTGTAATGGAGAGTTGCTTTAATTCAGAAAAGCACTATCTAGAAGATGTATGAGTATTTAACCAACAAGAAGAAGAACCTGTCACAAGCATTAAAATTGTAAATTCAATGGATGGAAGTGAAGATAGTAAAAAGAAAAAGAAAAGAAAAGCAGTGAAACAAGAAGAGGAGGAATCATTGTTTGAAGTACCAAAAAACTTCAAGAAATATGAAGTTAGAGGATCGAAAAATCTTGGTATGAATGCCTAAGAGAGAGGCCATTACAGGAGAAGCATATGAAAATAAAGAAAAGACCAAAAAAATTGTAGTCACCATTGAAGAGAATGAAGAATGATGTACATACATAGGAGATGACCTAAGTAAAGAAGAGGAAGTAGAGTGGTAGCTTTATTAAGGGAATATAGGGACGTGTTTGCATGGCACCCCAAAGACTTGAAGGGAGTAGATCCAAGGATATGCTCACATATGATCCCCATGATCGTTGATGCCAAGCCCACCAAACAGAAGCCCTACACATATAATGAGACTTATGCAGCTAAAATAAAAGAAGAAATTGATAGATTGATTGAAGCTGGATTTATCTATGAGATTGAACATACTGAATGGGTGTCCCCCATTGTAGTGGTGCACAAGAAGAACAAGAAGTTGCGAGTGTGTATTAACCTTAAAAAAGTTAATGCCGCTACGATCAGAGATAGTTATCTGCTTCCAATCACCGAACATTTATTGGAGTGTGTTGTAGGCAAGGAAGTTTATAGATTTCTTGATGGATGTTTAGGTTACAATCAAGTAGCCATTGCCCCTGAAGATCAACAACAAACGGCTTTCACCCCAGAGTGGGGAATCTTTGCATTTCGTGTGATGCCATTGGTCTCACCAGTGCACCTGCAACATTCCAAAGGCTCATGTGTCATGTCTTCAAAGAGTTCTTGCGAAAGAGCTTAGAAGTATATGTGGATGATTTATGTGCTCATTCCCAACAAAGAAAATACCACATCCCTGAGCTCAGACAGATTTTCAACAAGTGTAGAGAATATCAAGTGTGTCTGAACCTAGAGAAGTGTGTGTTCATGGTACGACAAGGTAAAATCTTAGGTCACATTGTTTCTAGGAATTGAATATTAACAGATGAGGACAAAGTAAGAGCCATAGCGGAGCTGCCCAGGACAAGGAACATTAAAGAGGTACAAGCCTTTATGGGCCATTGTGGATATTATTGTAGGTTCATCCACATGTATGAAACCATAGCCAAACCTCTTTATGCCTTGCCAACAAACTTTGAGTGAAACGATGAATGCAAGAATTCCTTCAATGAACTGAAGAGACATTCCATGCCCACGAGGATGCATCCAATTATGCAATAGGATGTGTGTTGTCACAACCAACAGGTGAAGTAAATTTAGACTTGCCAATAGCATATGCTAGCAGGCAACTCAATGTAGCTGAACAAAACTATACAACAACAAAAAGAAAAATCCTAGGCATGGTATATGTTGTGAAGAAGTTTAGACATTATCTATTGGCCAACAAGTTCAAGTTTTTCACTGATCATCAAGCTTTATTATATTTGGTCAATAAACCTTGCAATAGAGGGTGCTTAGTAAGATGGTTCCTCTTACTAATGGAGTAGGATTTTGAAGTGGTAGTTAGGAAAGGTAGGACCCACCTTAGGGCGGATCACCTTTCTTGCATCACTTCAGGAGAGTCACCGCAAGGAGTGTCTGATGACCTACCTGATGCTTATCTGTTCAACATGGAAGTTGTTCGTAAATGGGCAAATAACTTGGTACCAGTTCTAACCTTTGGACCCACAAATAAGAACGTGAAAACAAACAAAGATGAAATTGTAAAATCACAAAGATACCAAATATTAGCAGGAAGTATGTACAAACAAGATACAGAGGGTGTACTAGCTTGTTGTGTCGAGGACGATGAACGTAGTAGTTGGTTGCAACAAGCCCATGAAGGATTGCTAGGAAATCACTATTCTAAACAACGAAGATTGCAGAATCTGAAACGTTTAGGAGTGTATTGGCCTAGCATGGACAAACTAATACACGAGTGGATTAAGAATTGTCTAGTGTGCCAAGAGAAACCCCCAATGGAGCATGCTACCCTTTACCACATATCGTTAATTCCAGATTGGAGTGCTCCATTGGTAGAATTCATGAGATTGGGAACATTACCCAAAAAGGCTAGTCTAGCAAGAAGAAGAAGCATGGAGCAAGAGGCTCAAGACTATGCCTTAGTTGGAGACAGCCTATATCGGAGAGGAAAAGATGGTTACTTAAGATTGTGCGTTCATGAATCAGATTATTTGAAAATCTTAGAGACTACACATAGTGGTGTTGCAGGTGGACATTTTGGTCCTGATCGAGTAATTAATACCATTCTATTCTCAGAACTTTGGTGGCTCATTCTTCATATGGATGCACATACCTATGTGAAGCAATGTGATACATGCCAACGTGCACAATATCCACTGAGAAAAGATGAGATGCCTTTGAGATCAATGATGGGAGGACGTGCATTTTCGAAGTGGGGCATTGAATTTGTGGGTCCTATTAACCCCCCAGCTAGAAACTCCCATGCAGAGTACATTATTGTAACAACGGATTACCTTACAAAGTGGGTAGAAGTAAAAGCCACGACAAAGAATGATGCTCAAATGACGGCTAACTTCTTATTCGAGAATGTGTTCACGAGATATGGATTACCAATAGAGTTAGGAAGCGATAGAGGCACACACTTCTTGAATGAAGTCATTGAAAATCTTCTCCAAGAATTCTTGGTGATACATAAGAAGTTTGCCCCATATCATCCACAAGCTAAGGTACAAGCCAAGAGCACAAATAAGATCCTATGTAATGTATTGAAAAAACTGGTCAATAATAAATGCTCTGATTGGGACAAATAGCTTCATCATGTTGTTTGGGCTTACCGAGTTGCCTATAAAACGATAATCAATTCCACCCCATTTCAGATGGTCTTCGAACAGAATGTGGTGCTGCCATTAGATTTCCTTATCCCTGCTTTAAAAGTAGCACACGAGCACGAGTGGAATAGACATGAATTTTCATCCAGAATCTTTGATTTAGAACGCTTAGGTGAGACGAGGCTACGAGCGGCAGCAGGTATCTACGTTGCAAAGAAAAGGCAAAAGGCATACTTCAATGCACACACCAAGGATAAAGGATTGAAAGAGGGAGACGTGGTGTTGGTTTACACACTAAAGCAACATGCCCATAAATTGGAAAAAAGAGGATACAAACCCATGATCATTAATAGGATCTCCCCTAGTGGTGCAGTTCAATTGGCCACTCTAGAGGGTGACATCTTGCCAAACTATATTAGTGGGTGTCGAGTCAAGCTTTATCAAGAACCTCTTACAGAGGATATGCTAAGGAGACTCAACATTGCTAAGAAGAGAAAAGAAGAAGAGTTGAGAGTTAGAGAAGAAGCACAACCAGAGGCTCGAGAGCGCATTAGGCAAAATAAGTTGAGGTGATGAGGCCTAGATGTCAACCCGAAAGCCCAAAAATATCACATGGACATGTGCCAAAAATCGGGCATAGTTACTTCTCGCATAATCGACCGACATCCCTTTGTGACCTTAGAAGTAGGACATGGAGATAATGTGAGGACTGTGAGATCATTGATTGACTCAGGTGCAACAACTAGTGCAATTAGACTTTCATATTGCCAGGACTTGCAATTGAACATCAATCCCATAGAAGCCTATCTAATAGGTTTGGAAGGTGTAGAAACCCCTTGTTCGGGCAAGGTGGAACTTCCCATCTACCTTCAAGAAATTCCAATGGAAGTCAAAATGCTAGTGTGTCAAGATGAAGATCTTACAAAACCACTTGTCTTGGGTCAAGATTGGATCTATGACCATGCAGTCAACTTAAACCTAAGAACTCAACTTCTTCAAGTTTGGGTACATGACCAATGCATCACAATAGAATTAGAGAACTGCATGCTCACAAATCTAGGTGTCACACATTCTCTTAGTTCTTCTAAGACTAATCTTATAGAAGAAGATATTGTATGTGTCAAAAGCTCTATGATGCGGAAGGAGTCAATCATGGAAGAACAGGCTCGAAGGCAAGTGGACCTCTCTTCCTCTTCAAAGACTAAGGCAGCCATAGTAGTTCCACCACAAAGGCAAGCACAACAATTCAAGACAACTGCTATATCAAATAGAAAGACACCATTCAACAAGAAAGCAGTTTTGGGCATGAAGCAGATCTGGGTACAAAAAGGAGGACAACCACCAGCCTTGCCTCCACAATTCCCATCCAGGCAAGCCAACAAGGCCGGATGACAAACGAAGAAACTAGGACAAGCTCAACCACAAGGTATTCGACAAGTGTGGGTGCCTAAGAACTTGGCTGCAACTCAACAAGGACAATTACAAATATGGGTACCCAAGAAGCTCTTACATACACAACAAGCTATGCTCTCCCACATGAGAAAAGTCTCAACAAAGAAGCCAAGGTGAGACAAGGGTCAAAACCAAACACCAAGACCACAAGTAGAACAACTCACCTCTCCAACAAGAGTCAGAAGACAATCATCAAGGATATGGGTTTGGAAGCCAAAAGCACTAGCGACCCCTACAAAACCAAAGCGCCAACCACAAGGGACACAACAACAAGAAACCAGCCAAGGATGAATAGGCCAAAGGTGCTCACTACACAGTCGCATACTATTCTCAAATGGATCCCCATAAGGAAGAAGGGCCAGTTGTCCTTCAACAATCAATCGCTTACATCATTTCAAGGTCCAATGATTACCTCCATCAAAGACGATATCAACATCTGCAAGTAACATCGGAAGCCTCGACAAGCGAAAACCATGTGCTCCTTGCACAAACTTGTTTCTGCACCATTTAGGTCATGCATTTCCAAAGTATGCATTAATATAGGGCCACATAACACGGCCGTGCTTAGACACAATTGTGAATCCCAGGCTTATGAGACACATTTGACATAAGTAATATATTTTATTGATAATAACATCTTTCTTTTTGTTTTGTTCCAGAAAAAAAAGTTTGTTCCCAGGTTTGGGTCTTGGAACATGAATAAGTAATGCTTATTTGAAGGTGGAACCATCGATTATCGGGCATTTATCAGTTTGGTTAGAAGTATGTCTTAGCTAGCAGAGGATATTATTGCTGCCTTATCTGGCAGATGTCCGCAACTTGGCATGAACATGGCATCCACAACTATGGTTCCCCCTTACCATGGTAGGAGGGAAGAGCTTGAAGATCCGCAACTTGAGCGATGCTTAACTATTGTATGCATGAGAGCATCCAAGGAGATATCTGCAAGGGGTAGTTCTGGTACCCTACAAATCCTTGTATGTATACTAGATGAGAAGACTTCTGCTTAAGGTGAGCTAAAGAGAATATGTGAAACTAAGCTTGGTGTAGTTACCCAATGCTGTTTGTCAAGGAATAAAGAAATTCAATTCTCAGTATTTGGACATAACCTCATCAATGAATCATCAACAAGGACATTCATCAACCACGGAAGATGCACCATTGGTCAATCACTATGATGGGAGTACAACACAATGAGTGAAATATCGATCGACCTTTCATGCTAAGAATCCTCTACTTGGGTGTCACAATAACACTAAGAGAGTAGGAAACCTCTTCGTCAGCGTACCCTTGACCAATTCGCTCAAAACCTAATTTGTGCGCACCATGTTTATGCATTCCCCAAGTAAGCATGCATAGGGCTACATTACAAGGCCATGCACAAGGCACATATTTTACTCAATCCATGCACAAACACACTTACCCATCATTCATTATGGGTTATGAGAACTTGGCATGACTACTATGAACATCATCTTTGGAAGATCTAGAGGACATCAATGGAGACTCACAATGACACAGTCATGCTGGAATCCAAGGAAGAAGCACATAGCAAGGGACTACAACTTGCAAAGGCTCCCAAGGACAAATGAAGAACCAGAAAAACAACCGTGCCACATTTGGAAGCAAGATAGCTCTTATTCATACAGAGTGGACACTACCTCTCAAAGCACTACCTGGAACAACCATTACAACAAGGGTCTGTCAAGGACGACAGACTCGAGAGGGGGGGAGTGTTGGAACTCCAGGTCAAGCACAAGCATGGAAGCACATAAGAAAAGTGGACAGTCAAGAAGAGGGAGTATTAGGAGGGAGCTCCAAGAAGCACATGTCAAAATTTCAGAAGAAATCCCTATAAAAATAGTGATTTTCACCACTAAAAGCCATTGTAAATACCATTTCATATTTTTGTTACTCTATTTTGTTCAAGCCGAGGAGTCCTCGAGGTTGATGAGTATTAGAAGTATCATCCTACCAATTTTCATAGTTTTTAGGCTCCGTTTGAGCCTTCAAATAAGCCCTAGAACCTAATTTTTAACTAGGCCACACACTAGGTCTAGACAGGGCCAAAACTAGTAAAAAACCTATAAAAAGGGCTAGAGAGCTCATTTTTGGGGTTAGCTTGTTAGAGATTGGAGCTCTTGTATTAGATTTCTTTGGTAATCAAAGCCTTCCATTGTTCCTCTCTTTGATATTGCCTTGTGTGTGTGTATGTGTGTGCATGTTTGTGTGCTTTCACTCACGCACTTGATAGGCATGTTTCTACATGCCTCCTTGATAGGCATGTAGAAACATAATATAAAGTAGCATGTTCAATGATTGGAATGATTTGGATCATAGAACAAACGCTAAAATAGTCATGTATGCTTCTTCCCACATGTGGCCAATAAATGTGATTTCGTTGTCTACTAAAATCATCCACATGAGCCTTGATAAATGATCAGCTCTAATATGATTAATGCCCTTTCAAACGACTATATCAAATCAAATTCCATGAGAATAAGGAACAACCTTACTAATATGCTAGTAGCATATGGCTTATTGAAAAGATATAGCAAAGCATGATGGCCTAAAAAGATCTTAAATTGTATAATTCCTTTCTACTAGAATAAGTTGAAAATTGCATATGCTACCAACAAGCCAAAATTTCCATCGTCTGTAGGTTGCACTAAGATGCATCCAATTGCATGATTAGAGGCATGCACATAGATATGGAATGGTTTATTGCAAAAAGAAGAAGAGAGAAAGAGCAAGCCCACAAAATTTTCAAGATATTGCCATTTTTTCTTTTTATATATCACATCATGGAACACATAAAAGCCTTGTAAATGCACTAGAGGAATCCTCTAGATGCATATTCCCTCAAGCATGTAACAAAATCCATGAACAATAGCAAGCTTCTAGGGATTTCTAGAGGACATGCGAGTCTCTTGTGTGAAAAGATTAAACTTAGGGCACTTGTGTATAAGTCACTTGGTGACATAGTTGTAAAGACTTTTTTCATGATACAAAGAATACCTTTTGAAATTTGTAATTTCTTCTTCTTGCTTGTGTATCTTCTTCTCCGTGAGCTTCTATGTGTGTTTGAGGCCTTGAATGTATGTTTGGAGGTAGTAAGTGCCCCTTCTTGATCTTTTTTCATTGATATCATGTGTGTGAAGCGTAGTGAGTTGTTAGGTGTCCATAGATGATTGATGATGCTTAGTTGTTTGGCTATCACTTGGAGAAAAATAGTTTAATCAAGCTAGAAATAGGCCATATGATGTGTTAACTAGCAAAGTTAAAATGCTCAAATGTTAAACGCCTGGTTCTAACTATCAGAATGGTGTTTAACCAGTCTCAGTGGGTTCTTGGGAGTGGTAGGGGTCTGTTAGACAGAGGCTTTGTACTTAGTTTCCAAATCTTAGCCACGTCAGAGACACGTAATGTCACGTCTTAGCTCAATTACTCAGGTACCGCACACACTCAGGTATTCTACTGTTACACACTACCTTGTGGTACTGCTCAGAACAATAGAATACTTCAACTTTATCGACTATATGTATATACTCCTAATCCACAGTATTGCGACAATCCAAACACGATTCAATCTCAGTACACTATACAACTACATAGATTTATTCACCAAATTTCACACATGACAACTCGACACATTACTAGCAATTCCAGGCCTATAGCCTTTCACCAAGTACTCTACACTGGACACTGAACATCGTGAACGAACAAATCACATCAGTAGCAAAGAACGAACCACAGAGCGAATCAGTTACTCCGATCGTATACAGTAACAACGCAAGACGGTCACACAGATGAATCACCAAGTTAACGTGACTACGAACACGCACATCAAGCGCGGATAGATACAGAACGCAAGATCTTGCTCAGATATTGGACACAGAAATAACTACTCAGATAACTACTCAAATACTAGAGAAACAACAGTAACACAGTAATAACTACTCAGATATCAAAAGAACAACAAACACAGTGAAATCGAACACACCCAAACGAACAGTCTGGTGATTTTGAAAATTGAGCTCTCTTCGCGTATCTTTTCATTGCTTTAAATAGGAATTTTACACTGGCACGCACGGTGGACTTCGAACCCACATGTCAGAATTTTACTCTTCGGCTACTATGCCTTCTAAGTACATATTTCGGGCTAGTCTAAAAGTTCGGGTAATTTTATTTTTGAGTGTTTCTAACATCTGTACTAAAATCGATGGCTCTACTAACTGTGCATCTGTCCTAACCGAGCTTAAGGCAATCGCTTCGGTAAGCAAAATTTTGGCCTGCGTTTGCAAAAAGGCCTCCTGCAAATAAAATTCATTTGATAGAGCGGCATCTCTCGAGATCTTCATGTCTTCCAATTGCTTCTGCATATTGATTATTCTGTCTTTTTGATTCGCGAGCTGTTTCTCTTTTCGCTCAATTTCCTGATTTTGGTACTGTATGGTCCTGGAATAAGCGTTGCATTCTCTTTTTATATCCTTTATCAACTTCTGTGTCTGAGCCTCTTGTGCTAGCTTGTGCCGTAATATCTCGTTTACTTGATCAAAATCTATCTTGAATCGTTGTAATTCTTCAATGGTTCTCATTGCCAGGTCGTGCTACTCTTGTCTTGCTTTCACCGCTTCGTCCAGTTGCTGTCTTGTTTCTTCCAACAAATTGCCTAGTGCTATTCTTGCATCCTCCTTATCTTGCATATCTAACTTCAATTGCTTGATTTCTGCCTGTGTTTCGTTTAATAATTGGTCCTTTGCGGCGAGCTATTCCCGTGCTGTATCTCTTTGTTTGACAAGTGTTTGCTGTTCTGCCAGCTGAGCTTGAAGCTGGAGAATCTATGCCTGGAGCTGGTGGTTTTCGGCCTTGACTGCGTCAACCTCCTCCTGTAATGGTGTAATATCCGCTTCCAGGACATCCACCTTATGTTGCAATTCGTTGCAAATATTGTCCGTGACTTCTCTTATCTGGACTGGTAGTTGCTGGAAGAGATCAATGAGCAGTTGCCCCATTGAAGCAAGCTCAGAGAAGACTGGAATTGAGGGGAGTAGAAGAGGGGGTCGAGGTTGTGAAGAGGATGTGGTGTGGAGTTGTTGGGAGGTCGGTGGAGAGTAATTGGGTGATGAGGCGGAAGAGGCTGTGGGCTCGACGGGTGCGATGGGTGGGATCGGAAGGATTGGGTTTGGTGGAGGTTCCGGTGGTGGAGTGGGAGTGGTAGAGAGAGTTTCGATTACCTTATTTTGTTGTGTTTCAGCGTTGTCGGCTGCGGATTCCACTGCCTTAAGCAGCCTTTCAAAAGCTTCTTGTTCGTCGGCTTGTTGTTCCTGCTCGGTTTGTTGCTGAGAAGCTTCTTCGGTAGAAATGGGTTCTGTTTCCGTCTGTTTCTCCTATTCCTGTTGCTGAGATGAAGAAGACTACGCCGCTGAATCATGTTGTATGGATGTGGCGGTGTCGTGGAAGGTGTCCTCTTCTTGCCCTTCGGCTTCTTTATCTTGTTCGACTGACTTCTGTGCTTCACTTTCAGAAGAGCTGATTCTGGTTCGTTTTCTTCGGAAAAGCTGGTTGATCTCCTCTTCGTCTTCTTCTTCATCATCTTCTAATGGTTGCACAGATTCTTCGTGTTGCAGAATGGGACCTCTAAGTGGTGGTTGTGCTGCCAGAATTGCCGGAAAGAGAAAGGAAATGATATGCGGCAATCTGGACCTAGGAGTGGCTCCCTTGTTCACCTGTTTAACTATGGCTACACATTCTTTGTGGATTCGGTGGAAGAAGTAAGAGGCGAAGTTTATGGGTTCACGGGCGGCTAGATCGATGGCGGAGTAAAAGGAGCGGGATATGCCGTAAGTGCATTTTTGCAGGTTTAGGATGGCGACTAAGAACTGGAGTGCGGTTCTTTCGGGTTCAGGGCGGCATAGAATGGCATACTCGTTGGATGAGTATCGGGGAAAAAGCTATATCATGCGGGCTAATGATATGCTTGGGCCATTTTCGCGGCCTTGCGGTGTGAGTCGGAACGACTCAGCAAAGGCTTGGAATGTAATTACGGTTCGAGACGGCAACGATGGGAAGACCCATCTTCGCTCGGTGGTTGGTGATTGAGCGATGGCAGGTATAATCTACGCGAAGAAGGGGTGGGCTTCCACTGAATGCCAAGGCAATTCAGCGAAGTTGGCAAGCCCACGGGTGCGCAAGAACTCTCCTACGTCAGTAGGGAGTCCGTCACGGAAAGCAGCATAGTTCGCTAATGCTTCCATGGCGCACACGAAGACAAAGCACAGAACACAGATACACAGAACACAGTGAAAACACAAAGCACAATCACAAAAACACAATAGCGTTTTTTCGGCGACTGGAGAAGGTTATGTAGTGGTGCTGTAGCGGAGAGTAATCAACAGCAGTAATAATCACGCGGCGGGGGGATTATAATTCTTAACTTCGGTATGCATGCATGAAGAGCTCGAAAGGGCAGGGCGGATTTAGTCATAAATAGGGTTCAAAATGCGGATATTTACAGGAGTATATTATTAAACACGCAAAGAGAAAAGAAAAGTAAAGAAAAGCGAGCGCCAAACGACGCGGCCCACTGAAAAAAAAACGTTTCAGCGCGGGTTAGCTGCGTGTTGGTATGGTTGCAGCTTCGAACCGTTGATTACTTTCGAAAGAGGGTTTCCGGTCAATGTAGTCAACCAAAACGTTGCTGGGCCCACTTGTTCTGAAATTCAGTAATGGCCATACCAGCGTAATTTGAATTTACCAGCAGACCGATTCGACTTTGCATTATAAAAAAGGACAAGTTGTCCCACCGTAAAAACTAGAGTTTTCAAGTGTCGGTCATGCGTCCGAGCCTGTCTTAGTTGTATTTCTTACATAGTTAAAAAGCTGTGCCATCGTTGCTCGTCTAACTCTCTGAGTGTGTCCAACCGAAATGACAGTGAGTCTTCCGGTAGCAGTTTCTGAGCGATTGCTACTCGTAAACTCGGTATAACTATCTCCATTGGTGCTATTGCTTCTAATCCATAAGCTAGTTTGAAGGGTGTCAATCCTGTTGTTACCTTGTATGTAGTTCGGTATGCCCATAACACTGCAGGTAACATTTGATCCCATCTTTCCGGTACTTCTATAACCAATTTCCGAAGCATGTGCAATAGAGATTTGTTTGTACTCTCTACCAGTCCATTTGCACGAGGGTAATATGGTGAACTAAATTTATGGGTGATCTGGAACGACTGTGTCAGTGCTTTAATCAAGTTGTTCATAAAATGGGTGCCTTGGTCTGAAACAATTTCCAGTGGTAAACCAAATCATGGAAAGACGTCAGTTAGCAGACACTTTGCTACCGCAACTGCTGTAGCAGATCGTAAAGCCCAGGCTTCTGCCCATCTAATTGCATAGTCTGTACAAGTCAATATGTAACGGTTGTTACTGAAGACTGCTGGAGGTGTAATCGGGCTAATAAAATCTAAACCCCATTTCTGAAATGGTTCAAGTGGCATAACTGGTTGCAGGGGAAAAAGGTGACGTTGCAACGGTTGTCCAGATCTTTGACAATTATCACAGTGTTTGACAAATTGTGACACATCTCTGTACATAGTTGGCCACCAGAGACCACTTTGCAAGATTTTTCGGTGAGTTAAATCTGCAGCAAAGTGACCACCAGAAGGAATTGAGTGAGCCAAAGCGATAACTGAGTTAATTTCATGTGGTGGAATACATCGAAGTAAGATTCCGGTATGATCTACATAATATACTTCCCCAGCAATCAACCGAAATCGGCGGCTGAATACTGCAATTTTCCTGCGTATTGCCTTAGGGGTCTGAAATGGCAGGTATCTGTCAGTGAGGAAAGCCAACATCTGATCATAGTAGGAAGATGGCAAAGGCGGGTCTGTAGCTTCATCGTGGGTTGGTTCGGAAACATAAATTGCTGGTGACGAGTCATCTATTCCCACCGGAGCTTCACCGGAATCTAAGCGTGAGAGAAAATCTGCTAAGGCATGCGCACTGCCTGGCCGATGAATGACTTCGTAATCGAACTCCTGTAAAAGTAGAACCCATCGTGCTAATTGGCCACCTAAATGTTGTTGCCTAACCAGATAGACAAGTGCAACATGATCCACATGAAAGGTAAATTTGCAGCCCAGTAAATAATGTCTGAATTTTTTGACAGAATATACTAGCCCTAGACATTCTCTTTCTGTTACAGAGTAATTCTTCTCAGCACGGGCTAATCTTCGACTTGCATAATACACTGGTCTGAACCACTTATCAATTTGTTGCATCAAGACACTTCCTATTGCTATATCTGAAGCATCAACAAATACATGAAATGGGCGATCCCAGTCCGGCGGCTGTAAGATGGGAACTTGTGTTAATAAATTCTTTAAACGATCAAATGCTATCTGGCATTTCTGGGTCCATTCAAATTGTCGAGGGGTTTTGGTGATTAGCTTGTTCAGTGGAATTGCCAAATGAGCAAGCCACCATAAGTGTCATCCATGCCATCTTACTTGGCCCATGAAGCGCATAACTTCCTTCGGTGTAGTGGGCATCGGAGCTTCTAATACTGCCGAAATTTTATCTGGATCCACCTGTATGCCTTGTGCAGATACAATGTGACCAAGTAGCTTGCCACATGAAACCGCAAACACAGATTTGTTTGGGTTCAAACATAGTTTGTATTCTCTGCATTTCTGAAAACAGCACCGTAAATGGAACAGATGTGCTATTATCTTACCGAAAATTGAAAAATCGTCAAGGTAAACTTGCATAAAAGAGGTGAGATAAGGAGAAAATATTTCCTGCATACACCTTTGGAATGTACTTGGGGCATTCCTTAATCCAAACCACATAGCAGTACAGGCAAAAACACCCCAGTTGGTAATGAAAGCAGTTTTCGGTATATCCTGTTCAGCCATTCTAACTTGATTATACCCACTGTACCCATCTAAAAATGATTACATTTCATGTCCTGCTACTCAATCAAGCATTGTGTCAAGAAAAGGGATCGGAAAAGGATCAGTCACTGTAGCTGCGTTTAGTTTTCGGTAATCTACACATATTCGCAATTGCTTGTTTTTTTTCGGTACAATAACAATTAGAGAGATCCATTCAACATGCTCTACTGGCACAATGAATCCGACTTTCAATAACCTATCAAGTTCTGCCTTTACCTGCGATGCATAGTTGGGATTCATCTGGTAGCTGGGTTGCTTTATCGATCTTGATTTTGGCTTCAGCACAACCTTGTGCTGGTAAATGCGGGGGTCCAATCCTTTCATATCCTTGTAATCCCATGCAAATACATCAGAAAATTCGCGAAGTAGTTGGATTAGATCTGCTTTAAATACTTCCGGTAAGTTTTGCTTTATCTTTACAAGACGCGGATGATCTTCATCTCCTAAATTATAAGTGATCAGCTGATCTTCTGGAACATACAATTGTTGGGGTTTCTCCGTATCGTTCGTTGGCTTGAAGAGTTGTTGCAGTTCGTCGTCATGTATAGCAACAGTGTCTTCTTTCTTATCTTCTTCTGTTATAGGCATCATTGTACAGGCTGAAGCATTCCAATTATCTACAACAGATTGTAGATCAACAGTTCCTAATGAGATTAAGTCAGCGTTACTTTTCAAAAACTCTTCTTCTTCATCATCTGATAATCCATCTAGCATATGGACTGGTTCAGCGAAATACGGTCTAGCGTGTAACTCGCAAGGTTGTATAGCATCTAGTTTTACCACGTATTTACGATTTGCATCCTTAAAAGTGAGCTCTTGTGCAGACCAGTTCTGTATTACCTTCGCATGCTTCAGCCAAGGTCGGCCGAAAAGAAGGTTGTAATCCAGAGTGGATTCCGGTAGGTCTAGTATGACAAAGGTCATCTTGAATGTCATATCTTGTAAAGTGATTGGTACATTTCGTACGAGTCCTATGGGATGGACTCTTGATTGATCGGCCATTCTGACAAAGTATTGAATTGGTTCGATTTCGGTCCATCCTAACCTTTTGCATAGTGCCACAGTAGCAATGTTAACACCAGATCCTCCATCAGTTAGTACCTGCGTAATCTTATGATTCTTGTACCATACTGTAATCAAGGGAACTGAATGATCGACCGTAGAATCAGGTTCTGGTTGAACTGCTGCTGTCGCTGGAATACAAGAAGGCACCGGGTTGAACTGCTGTTGGAATTGTTGTCGAATTCCGGGTACCAATGCGAGTAGTTGGCCCAGAGACAGGGTGATAGATGCCTTTGATAAAAATTCCCAGGCCTGTTGAGATTGGTTGACATGCTCCACCGGTGTTGAAGTTGATGCTTCTCTTGATGATGAAGCGTCTACTGTTGGTAATGTGCCTGCTGCTGATGATGTTCGTGCTGCTGAAACCTGTTGTTGTGTTCCTTCTTTGGTTAACGAGGTCTGAGTTACCGGAATAGGATCTGGGAAGACTGGTGGTTCTGCTGTGGTCCATTGACTAGCCTTGTTGTACATTCTTTGTTGTTCGCGTATTCCTGGTTCAAATATTTCTGCTGCTGGCTGCAACTGTTTGCCGGAACGGGTCTGAACTGCAGCGGCTTGTGTTTCCACATGTGTGATTTGTACCATGTTAGCCATTGGATTCTGACGTTCCTTCTTCCTCTGATCATACTCAGCTGCATCCTTACACAATCTCCTAATATGACCAAATTCACCACAAAAATGACAGCGCGGTGGTGGTAGATTGGGATTTTTTGGTGGTGGTCCTGTCTGCCAGCGGTTTGCATTATAGTTGTTATTCCTCTGTCCAGAAATGGTAACTCGTTATCGGAGAACCGTAAATTCTCAGTGACTTGTACCAAAATGTCACCGGAGGATATCGACTGTTCACCAAAGCAAAGTACTCCGTCGTCTTTACTGCTGTCTGTGACTAAGGCGTTCCTATTCATCAACAAATTTGAATCTTTACTCAATGTTGTCAAATTAACTTCGGGCTGCGTTCTAGTGGATTCTGGAGTTACTATATTTTCGACAGAATGTGCCGAAATAGTACCGGAATCTGCCAGAAATGCAGTATGTTCTACCGGAATCTGACCGGAATTACTAAAAACGTTCTTTGCTGTCTTATCCACTGGTTTGGTACTTCCCGCGCTTCTGCCTCCTGGAGGCGTCCTTAGCAGGTTAGATACCCACGTTTGTCTATTCTTAGGATACGTTTCGCCGGATCGAGTAACCGGCATATACTGCGCGTACTATTCTTCTCTACGATCGTTCAAAAAATTCTGGGATCTTTACTTACGAGTAATCAATGAACATTTTCGATGCAACTTTTCTATAGGTAATCGACAATCTTAAGGCCACTTTCCTACAGACGGCGCCAGTGTTAACTAGCAAAGTTAAAATGCTAAAATGTTAAACGCCTGGTTCTAACTATCAGAATGGTGTTTAACCAATCTCAGTGGGTTCTTGGGAGTGGTAGGGGTCTGTTAGACAGAGGCCCTGTACTTAGTTTCCAAATCTTAGCCACGTCAGAGACACGTAATGTCACATCTGAGCTCAATTACTCAGGTCACCGCACACACTCAGGTATTCTACTGTTACACACTACCTTGTGGTACTGCGCATAACAATAAAATACTTCAACTTTACCGACTATATGTATATACTCCTAATCCACAGTATTGCGACAATCCAAACACGATTCAATCTCAGTACACTATACAGCTACACAGATTTATTCACCAAATTTCACACATGACAACTCGACACATTACTAGCAATTCTAGGCCTGTAGCCTTTCACCAAGTACTCTGCACTGGACACTGAACATCGTGAACGAACAAATCACATCAGTAGCAAAGAACGAACCACAAAGCGAATCCGTTACTCCGATCGTATACAGTAACAACGCAAGACGGTCACACAGATGAATCACCAAGTTAACGTGATTACGAAATCAAGCGCGGATGGATACAGAACGCAAGATCTTGCTCAGATATTGGACACAGAAATAACTACTCAGATAACTACTCAAATACTAGAGAAACAACAGTAACACAGTAATAACTACTCAGATATCAAAAGAACAACAAACACAGTGAAATCGGACACACCCAGATGAACAGTCTGGTGATTTTGAAAATTGCGCTCTCTTCGCGTATCTTTTCATTAAATTTTACAAATGAAGCGTAACTGCTTTTCGCGCGTGTGATTACACGTTTTCGTTTTACATTTGCCAATCCGGCGGCCAACTAACAGATGTATCTTGTTGAGAGCTTCAAAATTATCTTGCCACTGACCATATTCAGGTATCACAATTAGGAGAAATCCTCAATTTTATGTCTATTATTGCACCAAGTATCACGACACACACCTGCATGTAGAAGGTGTCATGTGAGGTAGAAACCCACTTGTGCATGCATTATTTGACCCATTCTCACATCTACCATCACTAGTGCACATTGTTTTGTTAGCTCTCGAATGCCAGACTTTGTACATATTAATTCACTGAAATATCTTGCCAAAGAGGCAGACCATCAATGTACCTATTCAAATATTATAAAACATCATTCTAACTCAATGCTTAGAGAGAGACAGATATCGACATGCCGAATTGTCAAGTCTGCTGTGTAGTAGAGAAGAGTGCTTTGTCAAATTGACTTGATGTGTTTAGAGTATTTGAGTAGTGTGCTATGTATTAGTTAACTATTCGGTTATCTTTTAGTATTAATGCATATCTAACTTAGTGGATAGTAATTCTATTCTGTGTCTATGTATCTGCAAAGTGCAGCACACAATATAAATTTGTTGTTGTGATTGACAAGTTGTTAATTAGTTCGGTGTGAGTAGTTGGAGAAACATAGGGATTGAGTCTTTACTAAATTCTACCACCCAAGAACCCTGTCAACCTATCATGTTCCTTCATCCGACTGGACAAGAGAGGTTAACACTAGCGATCCCAGTGGGGAGTGGTTTTTACCATCTAAATTCTAGTAACCCATTCTAGTGAGATCTATCCAAATTACAAAAATGGCAAGCATCATATTCGAGTGAATAGTGCATTGGGTACCCCACAACATAAAGCCAGTGACGGTGTGACATCTGAAGGAAAGAGTGGAACAAGTAGCAAATTAACACCATAGTGTTTCCTTGTTTTCAATCTAAGAAAACATCGAAGAAATCTTTGGTGATGTTCAATGATATTTTTTTGTTCGATAGAGACTCAGTGATCGGTACAAGTTTGGTGTTCATTGAAAGTCCAATGCTCGATAATATTTTGGATGCTTCCTAGGCCCATATTGCGAATGAAAAGATGCAAACCACTCATTCTATGCAAACTGAATCTACATCAAAAATTATAGTGGACATCATGAAAAATGCAAAAGAGCCATTCTAAAATATAATCAGTATCAGAAAGGTTCGAGAACCTCGATTGAACAGCGCATTGCAACAACATCCCCAAGATTCTGGAGTAGTAGGAAAGTATCACAGACATAAGAATTAGAACCCATTTAACAACTAATTTTGCAACTTCTACAGGTTTACCATTACTCATTGATCAAGCCTCACCTACCGCCTCTAATTCCGAAGAAATAGCGGACACCCTCAAGTATTTCAATCCTAAAGCGATGTAATATTTACAAGGTGGACAATAGGGTAGACAACATGGTGGACAAAGCAGACAATTTCCAGTCAGGATAACTTATGCTAAATTCAATGGATTCCCAAGAGATGACCTTGATTCTCTCATCCACACATGTGAAATCAATTACAATGCATTAGACAACCCAAACGATGATGAATACAAAGCATTAGTCTTTCAATAATCTCTAGTTAATGAAGAATCCTAGTGGTTAATGGAATTTTACCTAAATCACTTTCAACATTATGATGATGTTTGCAATGCTTTCCAACAAGGATTCCGATTAAAGAAATATGCAGCATAAATTTTTGACTTCTTGCAAAATAATAGACAAAAAACAAACCAAGGAGTGCAAGAGTATGCCATAGTTTTTTGTACTCACCTCTGATAGTTGCCACATGCAAATGCTAATTTTCCAATTGATGTCATTACATAGTGTTTTATAAATGGTCCTACCCCACACCTACATCAAGTTATGATAATTAGGTGCCTTGGTGGTATGACACTAGATGTTGTTATTGAATTAGCTCTGTAGTTGGAACACAAAGTTAGTGGATTTGCAGAAGATCTAGAATGGGTAAAGACTAGTGAGAGTAAATCTGAATCAAGTTATAGGAGCCCACTGAATCTGCAACAAATTATATCCCCCATCATCTTCAGAACACAGCTTACTCATCTTATACAAACTTTTGGGCACCATGACCAAGGAATTACAATCAGTCATGCTAGAACCCCGATCTTGCTAGTGCCAATAATCGAGCATTCCAACCACGTTGTCATTTTTGTGGCAAACTAGGCCACATTTGTAGACAGTGTAAGGACACCCAAGAATATGAAAAATGCAAGAAGGATAGAAAAAATCCAACGACAAATATGGTCATCATTACACTTGCTAAAGCACAAGCTACCACTATCCATACATAATCAGGAAAAATCATGCAACCAATCGTCAAAGTGTTTGAACCAGGTTTTAAGGAGTAGTAGTGGATGTTATCCAAGGTAGCAAAGTGGGCCAAAGCTAAATATTTAATCTTACCTGATCCTATACCAATTACTACTAGAAAATTCAAACCCCCCATATCAATTGCATGAAAATCTTCAGTAGTTCAACCACATGAACCATCTAGCACACTACTAGAAGATCCATCTCCTCGCAAAGCATGGGACATTTTTTCTAAAGCATCAATAACCTTTCCTTTAGGATGATTTCTAACTCTTGCTCTAGGCATCTCGTAATAGTTTCAGTAGTAGGTTAACATAGAGAAGATCTCAACACCAGCTACAACTACCATACACCTGAAACCAGACACCATAGTCGATCATGTGGTACCTTTGATTATAATTTGGTATAAAAATCACAAAATTACACAAGTTCTTATAGACGGTGGCTTTGGTGTAAATATTTCCACTATGGATCTATGCAAGAAGCTTGGTTAGAATCAGATTGAGCCTGTAAATTTCTTTGTTTGTATGGTTGACAAGTCTTGGGCCCATCTAGTAGGGTTTAGTCCGTAACATCCCCATTACACTTTAGAGTGCAATCTTTTACATGAATTTTATTGTTCAAAATCTACTCGAGTCTAGCTTGGATTATAATCTATCTTTTTGTTGTCCTTGGCTAAAGAAGGCCAAAGTCTTCCAAGATTGGTCATCCCATGAACTAATCTTTAAATGTATCCACCATAAATACATTCTTCCCCTTGATGCTATTAAACCTTGTGAGATATATGCATGAAATTTTCTTCTTATGAGGAAATAAAATGATGTGTAGTCTTGAATGATTATCCAAGCACTTAGTCTTGCTAATTGCAGCAAGAGCTCTCCCTCAAGCCTAGGATGCTTGAGTCTTCAGCCCTTCATGTATTCCTATAGTCCAGTCATTGGTTTGGACCCGTTTAATTTGCTTTTATCAAGTGCCTTTATCATCATATGTATGCAAGTACACACCACAATAGAATGGTGTTGGTGAATGCAAAAATAGACATATTGGAGAAATACCAAGAGCTTTGATGGCTGAGAAGAATATGCCTCATTATTATTGGGCAGAAGCTATGCATACTGCTCTATACATCATGAATAGAGCTCCCATTGCTATTGTACATCAAGTTACACATGAAGAGAAGTTTATAGGTAAAAAGCCAAACTTATCACATATGAAAGTATTTGGTTGTATTGCATATGTACATGTTCTAGATGAGTTGAGGAAAATGCTTGATCCAAAAGCATAAAAATGTATCTTCATTGGGTACTCCCTTGAGCAAAGGGGTATAAATGTTATAATCCACTCACATGACACATGAAGGTAAGTAGAGATGTGGCATTTGATGAAATGTCAAGCTTCTATGCAAATGGCAAAGAAGGACTGAATCTTGAACCAAATGAAAAAGATAATGCTGAAAAATCAAGTGCAAAATCTCAAGTTTTGAGTGGACCAGATGCATCATCAAGCTATAGTTCCAACTCAAATCCATCGAGTGGAAGATTGCATGGAAATTTTAGTCCAACAAATCATCAAATACATCCAAGAAAGCTAAAGAAAATCTTTTTATTGGTAGTAAAACATGTGTAGGTTTTGAAGACATTGATGGAGATTCACATGGTTCAGAAAAGAGTCTTGATGAGGAACTTGGATTTCCCTATGTGAAAACTCTAGGAGTAAGAAAGGCACATGCAGATGATACAAGGAGAAGTGACCCAGGTCCAAGAAGATATGGGAGGATGTGGAATTCAGTGCAACGATTGATGAATGACACTTATATGGCTAATGATTGCACCTACATGACCAAGGTAATACAAGATGATGAACCTTCTTGTTTTGAAGATGCAATTGAAAATGGAGATTAGGAAAAAGCTATGGATGAGGAGATGGTTGCACTTTATGGAACGGAAACATAGAAGCTGGTTCCATTGCCACAAGGAAAGAAACCCATAAGCTACAAGTGGGTTTGCAAGGCACAATTGGTAGAAAAAGGATATGCATAAACATATGGCTGCATAAGCAGATACAAAGCACGATTGGTAGCAAAAGGATATGCACAAACATATGGAATTGAATATGAGGAAACGTTCAACCTTGTTGCTAAAATGCCTACTATCAAAATGCTTGTTGCATTAGCTACAACAAAAGGATTGACTTTACATCATATGGATGCAAAGAATGCTTTCCTTCATGGTGAGTTACAGGAAGAAGAATATATGGACCAAACATAAGGATATGAAGATTCAAAGCACCCAAAATATGTTTTTAGGTTGCAAACAACTTTGTATGGACTTAAGCAAGCTCCTCCTGCATGGCATGCAAGGATTGCTGATTACTTAACCACCATAGGGTTTTGTATGTGTGATGTTGATGATTCATTATATGCAAGGAAAGGTGATGACGACATCACAATTGTGGATATTTATGTTGATGACTTGATTATAGGAGGTGAAAATGAAGCAAGCATTAAAGAGGTGACTCCTTATGAAGGAATTTGACATGAAAGATCTTGATGTGCTGCACTACCTCTTGGGCATTGAGTTTATACATACAGAAACAGGTATACGGATATCACAAAGGCAATATGCCTTGAATATGCTGTAAAAGTATGGTACGGCTGATTGTAAGCCAATTTCTATGCCATTAGATCAGAATTTGAAGTTGAAAACTACATCAAGTGAAGCATTGGAAAATGCTACTATGTACAGAAATTTGTGGGAAGCTTGATATTATTGAGATATCAAACTCAACATGTGATGATCTAGGATGACATGTACCCGTTTTTCGTTTCTCTGACATGTATAGTGGTCACGCCGGTATATGTCAGGGATACTTCATTGAGCTTTATTAGATTTATCTACCGAGAGTGATGGCACATTTGTTCCTTGCCAGCTCACCCATTTGCGCACATTAGGTTTTTCCTTATGTACTGATCTTTATATATTGCACTTGTTGTATTCTTGTTTTTAGGTCATTCTTGTACGTTCCTTTTTATGTAATAGAAGAAGAAGAAGAAGAAGAAGAAGAATAAGATCATTCTTCCTTGCCTCAATCTCTGTGTGTGCTTCTTCTTGAGAGTGAGAGTATGTGTGTGAGCTCTCTTCCTTATCTCCTTCCTCATGACATGGTATCAGAGCCACCGTGGCTGTAGAGAGCTCGTGGAGAAGGCGACGGTAAAGACTACGCGACAAGGCATGGAGAAAACGCGATTTCACAAACGGCCTCCATTTGCTACAAAAATCAGCATGAAGGTAGAAGACCTCAAAATATTTTCAAGATTTATCCCTTTAGGATCACTTGTTTTTGTCAAATCAAAGTTTCGGAGCCATCTCAAGCTCCATTTCAAGCCTGCAAGGTGGGGCCCATAAAAAAACTAGGTCAGTTTCAGAAACTGTAACTTGTGTTGTGTTTGGCGACACTCATATATTCCAGATCTAGAATTTCAAGTGATTCCGTGTACTGTTGATACACGAAAACTGTGTTTTTCTGAGATCCAACTGTCACGTCATAGTGCGACAGTGTTCAAGCAGAAGTGCTGCTTGTAATGTTTTGCAGTGTTGCAAATTGCTGCAAAAATGGCAAACATAGATGGAATGAGTCAGCTTATGAGCGATAAGCTGGACAAGAACAAATTCCATGCTTGGAGATTCAGAATGAAGAATTTCTTGATGGGAAAAGGCTACTGGAAGTACATCAAAGGAGAGAATGAAAATGCTCCACAGTTATCAGAAAGGAATCAGACTATAGACTAGCTAAGAGCATATGAGGAATGGAATCAAGGAGCATGAAAGGTAATGTATTGGCTATCTGTTAGCATACATGATAGCATGATTGGACACATACAGGATGCCAAGACTCAAAAAGAGGCTTGGAACAGTTTGGTCACTTTGTATGAGACTAATACAAAGGCACGGAAATTACAACTCAAGAACGAGCTGCATACATTGGAAAAGAAGAGCATGTTGGTAAGTGACTACATTCTAAAAATCAAAAGCATATGTGAGTCACTTGCATCTATTGGCGTGAATGTAGATGATGAAGATAAGGTGCAAGTGTGCCTTCGTGGTTTAGGATCTGCATATAAGCATTTCAGAACTTCCATACAAACCAAGGAAAATATTCCGAATTTTGTTGTTCTGGTATCTATGTTGATTATTGAAGAAAAGAATCTTGGTGAAAATTCAAAGTCCCAAGGAAAGCCCAGTTCTGAGTAGGTATTCTACTCTAGCATAGGAAGAGGTAGAGGTAGAGGTTTTGGAAGTGGAAGAGGAAAGAGTAACCAAGACCAAGGTCAACAACAGAATAATACAGGAGGAAGAGGACAGCTTCGAGGCAGGGGGAGCCAAAGAGATCGTAGAAATTTCCAAAGAAATGATTCAGGTAATGATAGTAAAGGATGTTGGAATTGTGGTAAACCTGGATACTTTGAACGTGATTGCGGGTTGAAGAATCAAAATAATAGAAGGCAGCAAAACAACTATGCATCCACAAGTGCAGATGATTTTGAGAAGCTGTTCATGGTTCAACATTACATGATGAATACAATGTCTGCTGGTATCTCAAAATCGAATGATAATGTGTGGTATGTTGATTCAGGTGCTTCAAATCACATGACCAGTCATGCAGAATGGTTTAGTAGTTTGCAAAAAATGCCAGTTCTTGGATATGTTGAAACAAGAGATGATACATCACATCCTATCGAGCATACAGGAAACATAGCATTGTCTATAGAGGACGGGAAGGTAAAACATCTTGCTGATGTGCTGCATGTTCCAAACATAACAAAGAATCTGGTTTCTGTTGGACAAATGATTGACCAGGGATTACAAGTCAGGTTCAATGCTGATGGGTTATATGTAGAAGAATACAAACATGGTGGACGATTGATTGCCAAAGGAAACAAAGTGGGTAGGATGTTCACCTTAAATGTGAAAGTTCTTGAAATGAATGCAGCCATGTTTGCAAAAGGTGCAGGAGTTATTGCTGATATAGAGATCTGGCACAAACGAATTGGACATGCAAATTTGCAAAGGCTGAAATTGATGCAGTCAAAGGAGATCATTCATGGACTACCAAATTTCAAGGTTTCAGAGATACAAAAGGTATGTGCAGCATGTCAATTTGGTAAACAGTCAAGATCATCATTTCCACATGACAAGCATATCAGTGAGAATGTGCTAGAAATAGTACATACAGATGTTTGGGGTCCTGCAAAGACCACATCTATGGGTGGATGCAGGTTTGTTACTTTTATCGATGACCATACACGGAAAGTATGGGTATATTTCATGAAAGAGAAGAGCGAGGTGTTCACTCACTTCCAGAATTTTAAAGTTGTGGTGGAAAAGCAGACATGGAAGTACATTCACACATTAAGATCTGATGGAGGAGGTGAATACATGTCAAATGAGTTTAGCAATTTTCTAAAAACTCATGAAATTCGGCGTGAGTTTTCATGCAGGTACACACCACAACACAATGGCATTGCTGAATGCAAAAATAGACATATTGCAGAAATAGAAAGAGCCTTGATGGCTAAGAAGAATATGCCTCATTGTTATTGGGCACAAGCTGTGCATACTGCTGTATACATCATGAACAGAACTCCGACTGCTGCTATACATCAAGTTACACCTAAAGAGAAGTTTACAGGTAAAAAGCCAAACTTATCACATCTGAAAGTTTTTGGTTGTATTTCATATGTACATGTCCCAGATGAATTGAGGATGAAGCTTGATCCAAAAGTAGAAAAGTGTGTCTTCATTGGATACTCCCTTTAGCAAAAGGGATATAAATGTTATAACCCACTCACACGATAGGTAAAAGTGAACAGAGATGTGATATTTGATGAAATGTCAAGCTTCTATGCAGATGCCAAAGAAGGAATGAGACTTGAACCAAATGACAAAAAAAATGCTGAAAAATCAAGTGCAAAATCTCAGGTTTTGAGTGGACCAGATGCGTCACCAAGCAATAGTTCCAACTCAAATCCATGGAGTGGAAGATTACGTGGAAATTTCAGTCCAGAAAATTCATGAAATACATCTAAGAAAGGTAAAGAAAAGCTTTCTACTGGTCATAAAACATGTGCAGGTTTTGAAGACATTGATGGATATTCAAGCAGTTCAGAAAAGAGTCTTGATGAAGAACTTGGATTGTCCTCTGTGAAGACTCCAGGAGTAAGAAGGGCACATGCAGATGACACATGCAGTGCAACGATTGACATATGATAGTTACATGGCTCGTCATTATGCCTACATGACAAAGGTAATACAAGATGCTCAACCTTCTTGGTTTGACGATGCAATTGGAATTGTAGATTGGGAAAAAGCTATGGATGAGGAGATGGTTGCACTTTATGGAAATGATACATGGAAGCTGGTTCCATTGCCGCAAGGAAAGAAACCCATAGGTTGCAAATGGGTTTACAAGGTAAAGCATAATGCTAATGGTAGCATAAGAAGGTATAAAGCACGATTGGTAGCTAAAGGATATGCACACACATATGGCATTGATAATGAGGAAACATTCAGCCCGGTAGCTAAAATGTCTACTGTCAGGACACTTGTTGCATTAGCTACAGCAAAAGGATGGACTTTGCATCAGATGGATGTGAAGAATGCTTTCCTACATGGTGAGTTACAGGAAGAAGTATATATGGACCAGCCACAAGGATATGAAGATTCAAAGCATCCAGAATATGTTTGCAGGTTGCAAAAAGCTTTGTATGGGCTAAAGCAGGCTCCGCGTGCATGGCATGCAAGTTGTTGATTACTTAACCATCATTGGGTTTTCTATGTGTGATGCAGATCATTCACTATATGCAAGGAAGGGTGATGATGGCATCACGATTGTGGCCATTTATGTTGATGACTTGATTGTAGGTGGCGATAATGAAGAAAGCATCAAAGAAGTAAAGCAACTTCTTATGTAGGAATTTGACATGAAAGATCTTGGTGTGCTGCGCTATTTCTTGGGCATTGAGTTTATACATACAGAAACAGGTATATGGATGTCGCAAAGGCAATATGCCTTGAATATGCTGCAAAAGTATGGTATGGCTGGTTGTAAGACAATTTCTATGCCACTAGATCAGAATTTGAAGTTGGATACTACATCAGGTGAAGCATTGGAAAATGCTACTATGTACAAGAAAATTGTGGGAAGTCTTATATATCTTACAATTACAAGGCCTGATTTAAGCTATACTATTGGACTTGAAAGTCAATTTATGCAGGTTCCCAGGAAGTAACATTTGGATGCTCTGAGGCGCACTCTACGGTATGTGAGTGCTACTTTGGATTATGTATTGTTTTATGAAGCTTGTGTAGATTTGTAGGTTCATGGATACACCGATGTAGATTGGGCTGGTAGTACTCCAGATAGAAGATCTACTAGTGGTTTTCTTTTCTCACTCAGAGGTGTAGCTATTACATGGAGCAGTAAGAAGCAACCCACTATTGCTTTGCCGAGTACAGAGGCTGAGTATAGAGGTGTTGCAATGGCAGCATGTGAGGCATCATGGTTGGAGATGTTACTTGCAGATTTAAGTGTGGAAGTGCAAAAGCCTATCACTAACTATTGTGATAGTCTTAGCAGCATACAGTTAGCACGAAACCTTGTTTTCCATGCTAGAACAAAGCATATCGAGGTACATTATCACTTCATCAGAGAGAAGGTATTAGCAGGTGATACTTATCTTGTTTATGTGAGCACAGATGAACATGTTGCTCATATTTTCACCAAAGCACTTGGAGTTGAGAAGTTGAAGAAGTTTCGGAAGATATTTGGATTACACGATATGGCCTTGAGCTTGAGGGGGAGTGCTGAGATATCAAGCTCAACATGTGATGATCCAAGATGACACGTACCCATTTTTCGTTTCTTTGACATGTATAGTGGTCACGCCGGTATATGTCAGAGATCTTTCATTGAGCTTTATTAGATTTATCTACCGAGAGTGATGGCACATTTTTTCCTTACCAGCTCACTCTTTCGCGGACATTAGGTTTTTCCGTATGTACTGATCTTTATATATTGCACTTGTTGTATTCTTGTTTTTAGGTCATTCTTGTACATTCCTTTTTATGTAATAGAAGAAGAAGAAGAAGAAGATCATTCTTCCTTGCCTCAATCAGTGTGTGCTCTTCTTCTTGAGAGTGAGAGTGTGTGTGTGAGCTCTCTTCCTTATCTCCTTCCTCGTGACAGATATATCTCACAATTACAAGGCCTAATCTAAGCTACAATGTTGAACTTGAAAGTCAATTTATGTAGGTTCTGAGGAAGCCACATTTGGATGCTTTGAGGTGCACTCTATGTTATGTGAGTTCTCCTTTGGATTATGCATTCTTTTATGAAGCTGGTGTAGATTTGCAGGTTCATGGGTACACCGATGCAGATTGGGTTGGTAGCATTCCAGATAGAAGATCTACTAGTGGTTTTCTATTCTCATTTATGTTAGGGATACTTCATTGAGCTTTACTAGATTTATCTACCGAGAGTGATGGCACATTTGTTTCTTGTCAGCTCACTCATTCACAAACATTAGGATTTTCCTCATGTATTTTTCTTTATATATGGCACTTGTTGTACTATTGTTTTTAGGTCATTCTTGTACATTCCTTTTATGTAATAGAAGAAGAAGAAGAAGAAGATCATTCTTCCTTGCCTCAATCTATGTGTGTGATTTTCTTTGATTGTAGAGTGTGTGTGAGCTCTCTTCCTTATCTCCTTCCTCGTGACATGGCTTACATTATGTATAGTAAATTTTGAACCATCAATGAACTGCACAACCACATGTCCGATCCCCACAACGTCACACTGGAAAGAGTCACCAAGTCTCACAATACAAAGAGACTTTGTTGCATAATTAGAGAACCATTATTTATGTGTGTCACATGGAAAGAAGAACTAGAATCTAGCAGCCACATGTGGGAAAGAGAATCAACCATAAGGGCCTCAATCGGCACAGTGCTATCGAGTGACAACACATCAGCATCATAAAAAATAGCATTAATTTCTTCAATCTTCACAGTCTAGTTCATCTTGATACTTCTTGTGCACAACCTTCAAAATGACATATGAGGAGCTACCAAGTCCACCAAGAGTAGGAAAGAATGATCACAAGAGAATATCCAAAATTGAATAGTAGGTCATTGAAGAAGCAGAAAGCTCGATAATGGAGGGTAGGAGTGAAAGGTTAGGGAAAGTTGAAGGGCTAAAAAGGATAGGGCAAGGAGGGGGAAGGCTAGGGTTGGGTTGAGGTATAAAGTGAGGAGGGGCTGTGGATATGGAAAAAATTGCCAAAACATGGAAGGTACACAGGGTTCATATGGAAAATGTGGAACATATGTGGAAGCTAAGGAGAGAATAGACCATTTGGACCATGTGCAAAATAAGAAACATGTGATAAAAGTGTATAAAACATGTGGGTTTGGACCAAAAGGAGAAGAAAAGTTTGGAATTTGATAAAAAAAAAGCAAAAATTGAGTCCACTAGTTTCTAGAAACACGAAATTGACCCCAAATTTGAAAAAAATGGCGATTCGAGACACAATCTAGAGCCAAAAACATTTCTCCAATAAAAATAAAAAAATATTAGCCACAACATAGGATAAAATTATCCTATGGTGGGCGGGGGGGGGGGGGGGGGGGGGCAGCACGAGAGGCAGGAGGAGGGAGGGAGGAGGAGGGAGGGAGGAGGAGGGGGGGAGGTTAGAGAGAGGTTAGAGAGAGGATAGAGGTAGAGTAGGGAGAGGGTAGAGAGGGTAGAGAGAGTAGAGAGAGGTAGAGAGTGATAGAGAGAGAATTTTTTTTTGGAATAAAAAATGAAAGCAAGGAGGTGCTTTTTTTGGAAAATACCTAAAAAATAGATTAAAAATCCAAATAAAATTTAAAAAAATCCACAAAAACTCCAAAATATTTAAAAAATCTCAAAAAATTCGCTAGACTTTTAGAAAACTTTTCACACTCAAAACCACCGAGAGCTTCCTTTTTCCTTCTATTTTATTAAGAAAAATAACAATGAAAAATGATAAAAGAAGTCTAAAAGACTCTTTAAAAAATTCTAAAAATTCCTTTAAAAAAATCCAACAAGGTGTTCATGAAAAGGGCTGTGAAATGGATTCTAAATTGCATAAAAAATAAAAGAACAAGCATGAAAATGAATGAGAGCTAATAAAAATTAAGCAAAAAAAGGGTACGAGAAGGCCATGTACAACCTGGATAGATTTTGCAAGTCTGAGGTATCTAAAAAGCTTTATTTGTGCTGGTGATAGGCCTTGAGCCTGGATATGATGAGCAAAGGAAGGTATTTTCCCTCCATAGTCTCTAACTGTATAACACTTCATTTGAATTGTCTTCCTTTGGGGCACACTGACCATCTAATAGGGCCACCTTGAATCCTTCATTGGAATAATATTTCCAGCATAATCCATCTTTTGTATCTCTGTTTTAGCAAATTTTTTATTTAAATTATAGCATTTCCATCTTACTATTCCAGGTTCTTGAGCTAATGGAATCCTATGTTTCCAAAGACCTACATGTACTCCTTCCACATCCTTGTAAAACGTTGCATTTAGTGCCATAAAAGTAATCATAACAGATGATATCCATACCATTATCCATAACAAAGTGGCCATTGGTATAGGATTTGATGCAGCTTCATTAATGTTTTACTTAAGCGTAGTTCTTTTCTTCTTTCTTCTATGGCCTATGATTGGATCACCCAAATCAATAACCTGAATGGTATCCTCTTTTCCTTCATAGAATTCCTCTCTCCTTGAGTTGCTTGGCAAAATCTTGTAGCAGGAAGATGAGTCTCCTCCATGTAGCCAAGCCAGCATGTTCTCTTCTTCTTCATATAAATCCACCTTTGGGTTGTCCCACATATCTTTTCCCATACAAATACCAATTGTCTGCATCGTGCTGGTATGTCTTTGGTTGTCTGGTTCTTCCTCTATAAATATATGTTGCAGCTCCTTTCCCTCTTATTTTACCCACATAGTATCCTTACTACATTCATGCAGCACATTGGCATGTCTTAACCAAGGTCTCCCAATAAACAATGGGAAACTTCCATCTACGTGTGGTAGCCTCATGACAACAAAATCCAAGTTAAAGATGTTACCTTGTATCTCAATTGGGACTCCAGGGACCACTCCTATAGGTCTTACTACTTTGATCTACCAATGTTAGAGTGAACTTGGTAGGACTTGAAGGTTGTAGTCCAAGCTTTTTCATGGTATGTTCAGGCATCAAGTTAATGCCAAAACCTCCATCCACAATAGCTCCTTGTAACTGATGTCCTTTGATAGTGACTGTTAGACATGAGCTCTTATAATTTGTGAGGGGGGCTTCCCTTCTATCCTTATTCATAGCAGTAGCCTTTGCCACTAAAGTCATTGTGGAGGCCTCATCAATGATCTACAAGAGCTCTCACCTACATTTCGTGTTGGAGTTAGACGTCTGCGGAAGCACACAAACAACACAAGGAAGAAGAAGAAGCTTGGAGCACAACACACAATATTGAATGTATTACCACTAGAATGTACAAAGATAAGTAGCCCGTTAGGCAATAGGCGTACATACAAGCCAGCGGAAAAAAACCTCCTAAAGAGGGAAAAAAGTGCCCTGGCAATCCTAGAGTGTTCACACACATCACTACCTAAATATATCAACAAATCCCCCCTGGGAGTGATGCGGTGAACATGGAGTTGGCACTCATGTATAAGGAAGTGCCAAGCTATATAGAATCAATCCACAAAAGGAAGCAAGCCCAAAGCTTTGTGGAAAGCTTTAAACTTCTCCCTAGGCAGAGCCTTCATAAAAAGGTCTGCAATGTTCTCCTGCCTAGGCACATATGCCAAGTTGATCTCCCTAGTAGAGAACCTCTACCTCACATAATGATAATGCACCTCAATGTGCTTTGTGCGGGCATGGAACACAGGGCTGCTCGTAAGGGCCAATGTGCTTTGGCTGTTAGTGAAGATGGTGGTGACAGAAGACTAACCAACACCCAAATCAGCCATAAGGCATCTAAGCCACACACACACTCAACACTCACTGTGAAAGCTGCCCTATACTTAGCCTCACAACTGGAAGTGGCCAGAGTAGGCTGCTTCTTACTCAACAAAGATATACATGAGCTACCAAGCATGAAGCAAAAACTAGTGGTGGACACATGAGTGTGATAGAAACCAACCCAATCACTATCAGAAAAAGCATGCAAATCTAGCGGTAGTGATCCCTCCTTGGGATAAAATAAGCCAAGTAGCTGGGTACCACTCAAGTAGCAAAAGATGTGCTTAACGGCCTGCCAATTCTTGACACCTGGGCAATACACAAACCTGCTCATCTATGAGATAGCAAATTGAATATCTGGCCGAGTAATGCAAAAGTAAATCAAGCATCCAAGAGCCTACTGATAGAGAACAACATCAAATGCATCTCCAACATCATGAAGAATCAATCATAAACTTGTCTCCATAGGAGTGGCAATAGGCTTACAGTCATCAAGGCCAAAATGCTGCAATAATGTGTCAATATAATTTGTTTGCAACAAAGCCATTTCACCATCAACTTGCATAAATTGAATGCCCAAATAATGATGCAAATGCCCCAAATCAGACATCTCAAATGAAGCATGCAAATCAGCCTTAAAATCAGCAATATGCATGTCATGATGACCAGTGAGCAGCATGTCATCAACATACACCACGATGATCAGAAGCACATCATTAGCACGATTAACATATAAGGTGCTTTTAGTTGGACTATTCTCAAAACCACGTGCAATGAGATAGGCATGTATCTTTCCATACCAAGCACGTCGTGCTTGCTTTAAACCATATAATGCCTTCTTTAACCTGCACACCTCGTTTTCATGCCCTTTCTACACAAAGCCATGGGGCTAAAAAACATACACTTCTTCATGCAAGTCACCATTCAGAAATGTTATCTTAATGTCCAACTGATGTAAATTCCAAACATGATGAGCTGCAAGTGCAGAGATGCTACAAATAGTAGTAATTTGGCAAGTAGGAGCAAAGGTTTTATAAAAAACAATGCCTCTTTCATGCACATAACCCTTTGCAACAAGCCTAGCCTTATACCTATCAATTGTTCCATCAGGTTTACACTTCAGCTTTTATACCCACTTAGTGCCAATGGCCTTCTTGCTAGGAGGCAAGTCACATAAAGACTAGGTACCATTTTTTATGATAGCATCATATTCAAATTGCATTGCAACCATCCAATGTTCAGAATTTTGTGCTTCATCAAATGAAATAGGTTCAATCTCATCACAGAGACTAGAGGCAGCCATAGCATAGCACTCTGATGCAAAAGCTGCACAACAAGAATTAAAGAAAGATTAAGTGACTTGGAGCTTCTAACCCATAGGTTTTTGAACAATCCTCGATCAACATTAGGTACAATAGAGAGAAGCACTCAAAAGGAATGGTTGGCCATGGGAACATACTCACCCCATTTTTTTTCATGCATACCACAGTAAGGGTGGCACAATGGAATGGAGAGGCCATCATTAAAAACAAAAGCCGACTACCATGTTTACCCTCATTTAGCTATTTAGAAATCTAATATGAGACGAGGGGAATTCACGCAAGCATATCAAAAAAATCTTAAAAATTAACCTTGAACATATTACAAACTCATGGGAATATATCTCTACATCATTGACTTCCAATCATCTAAATGCAAGCATGCCAAATACAAGAGGGAGAAGCATTATTATTTCTCATTTGACATTCAAAGGACATTGCAGACTGAAAATTTATTCCTTTGAGTCATGGCCCTTGGAGTATTAGACACAATCCCAAGTGAATGGGTAGTCATAAAATTTCAAAGGCCATAATCAACCACCAAATGCAGTCATACCTTTGACAACAAGAGAGCTCTCATCAGCACATTTGTGTAGAAGATGAAAGGCATCAACCATGTTCAATATGGCACACAAGGTCAAAACATCAGAGAATTAGAACCAATCCTTGGTGGTGCATCACATAGGTAGGACGACCTTAAACCAAAAATCTCATCACAATGTTTCTACATAGTTTTCAACAATAGGTAGGTTGATCTTGAAATACATGTTTCAAAAATATATAGCTTTGTCCTTGCACAAATTAGGTACAATAACAAGATGAAAAAATAGAGCTCAATTACGCCAATAATAAGATTAAAAACATAGCTCCTATGATGTATCTCAAATGCATGTGTAACAATGAGCATGCTCAATCCAAGTATCAAGCGACATACAAATCTCTAAACCAGGTTCCTTTGGAGTTTCATGTGTTCGATTTGATTTGAGATAGAGAGAGGGGAATAGAGACAATGTACTACTCCCAACCATCTTGACATGCAACATAATTCAATGATGAGAAGGGGAAGGTGAGTTAACCCCCCACGTCCACATCTAACGAAAAAATGGAGATATGCTTAACAATAAATGATAGTAGAGAAAAACAACAATCAACTCCAACCCATTTTTGAAATGTACCTACAAGTGTCAATAATGCTCAAACTCTTTTGCACAAAACATATACTTGAGTTAGCACTAAAAACTTTCAATCCTCGAATTTCTTTTCGTTTTCTTCTTGAAATAGAAAAGAGAGAGGGACAAGAGAGCAGACCATCCATCCCCCTAACCAAGGCAATCACTCAGTGAAGATATGGATAGATATGTGCTTGAAGATGAAGTGGTGCTGCAAAATCCTTGATCTACACCAGCCAAATGAACTCCACGAGTATGTGGTGGGCCCTTTTAGCTTACCAATGGATGTGTTAGACACCCTATGTACCTTGGAAGATCAATCTCAAAAAGATAGATCAAAACAGATGAGCTGGAATTAATTCAAAGGTGAAAAACTTGCTATTTTGATTCATACACCTGTCTAGTGTTTTGAATAATTCTCTGAGCATAGCACCAATTATATTAATTCCTTTTGGAGAACTCTAATTAACTGAGAGAGCTAACTTTCAAGATTAATCTCATCAGAAATGGTGAATCACACAATGAGAATGAAGTTTAATAATTTATGACATCATCCCGATTTTAACGGGTTGCAATAATACTTAGACCAGTGAGCAAAAAAATGATCATAACTCAAGATTCAAATATTCAATGATTATGCAATTTTGTATGCTGATACTAGACAGTATGAATTCAACAAGCTTTGAATCATGCAATTGGATGAAGTACACGCAGAGAACGAGCTCTAACAAGTTGACTGAAAGAAATCGAAAATCTTCAGAGAAGTGAATATGGATAGAGAAGGTTGACTTCAACTGAACATAACTCCAAATTGAGAACTTCAATAGCAATGAATTTTTTTGAGCATATAGTAGATTTTAAAAGAAAACTTTAGCATGTTAAATCATTGAAAATGATCCACCACATTGAGAGAAATGATCTCTGCAATCTGACTAAAAAAAATCTGAGAAGCATAACAGTAAATAGTAGACTCACACAACCATGAAGATGTGAACTTATATAATCATAAGTATGAATGTATATTGATTGTAGAATACAATGAACTTAGAGATACATGTGTGTGCCTTGTATCCACACTTGATATAGCATATAGCTCAGCTTATGGACGCCTCTAAAAGTGCGACTAAACTACCATGTATATATAGACAGTTTTGGAGCCAAGATTTGAATTTGAATCTTGCTCACCTAAAATTGGTTTCTTAATTTTTAGAGATTGATTGATTCTCCAACCTCCAAATCAAGAACTCGTGGAGTCTCTCTCTATTTTTATCAAGTGGACTCAACCACTTTTGATTCCTTTAACTTTTACATCAAGTAAATGATCAAACAATTACAAGGGTGAGTTCACAAGTGAACTCTTAGATTTCCATACATTGTCTTCTCTTAGAAACTCAAGCCAATACTTAGGCTTGTAATGGATTTGTTCCAACAGCTCCCCCGCAAGCCAAGTATGCTTGAGTTCTTCAATCTTCAAGAATAACCTGCAATCCAATCATAGTCTTGAATTTGCAAAGTTTTGTACCATCCAATGCTTTGGTCAAAATATTTGCACATTGTTGATGAGTGGACACATATGATATCTGAATCTCTTTGCTTAGAACCTTTTCTCTTACATAGTGATAATGAACTTCAATGTCTTTAGTCCTTGCATGAAAAATAGGGTTAGCAGCTAAATGAATAGAACTCATGTTGTCACCAAAGATAGTTGGAGTTCCAAACTCCAATCCAAGATCTTTGAGTAATGTCTTCATCCACATAACTTCTTGTGTAGCTTTTGCAAGACCTATGTATTTAGCTTCAGTAGAAGAGAGAGCAACTGTGGGTTGCTTCTTGGATGACCATGAAATAGCCTTTGAACCTGCAAAGGTAAGATAACCTGAAGTGCTCCTTCTATCGTCCTTGGAGCCAGCCCAATCTGCATCAGAAAATAGCTTCAAACCTAAATCAGATACATAAGGATAATAAAGTCCTTCATTTATGGTTCCTTTGAGATACTTGAGAATCCTTTTGGCAGCATCCATATGTGGTTTCCTTGGTGTGTGCATAAATTGGCTTAGCACACTCACACTGTAACATATATCTACTCTTGTCAATGTGGCATAGTTGAGACTACCCACTAGACTTTGATATGATGTGATGTCCTCTATGAGTTCACCTTCATGTGAGCTCAATTTGTGATTGACCTCCATTGGAGTACCTGCAATCTTACAATCTTGCATCTTGAATTTTGCCAACATGTCCTTAATGTACTTCCTTTGAGTGAGAAACAAACCATGATCTTTGTAGACAACTTCCAAACCTAGGAAGTAGATAAGTGAACCCAAATCACTTATCTTGAACTCTTCTCTCATCTGATCTTTAATCTTCTTCATACCATCTGCATCATTTCCTGTCAATATAATATCATCTACATATACACATAGGTAGATGACCTCAGAATTACTCTTTTTAATAAAGAGTGAAGGATCTGCCTTGCTTGGTTGAAAGCCTTTGTCCTGCAAGAATGAAACAAGCCTGAAATTCCAAGATCTTGGGACTTGTTTGAGACCATACAATGCTTTGTTAAGTTTACACACATAATCAGGATAAACTTGATTCTCGAAACCAGGAGGTTGTGCCATATATACCTCTTCTGTGATCCAACCATTCGAGAATGCATTCTTTACATCTAGTTGAAGTATCTTCCAATTCTTGGAAGAGGCAATACTAAGCAAAACCCTAATATTAGGCATCTTTGCCATAGGAGATAAGGTCTCCTCATAATCTATTCCCTGAGTTTGTGCAAAGCCTTTAGCTACAAGCCTTGTCTTAAACCTGTTAATGGAACCATCAGAATTCTTCTTGAGTTTATAGAACCATCTTGAGCCTATTACCTTCATAGATGAAGTCTTGGGCACCAAATCCCAAGTGTTGTTTTCCTCAAGACTTGCTTCAGTCTCTGACTTCATTGCATGCTTCCATTTTGATTTTGCTTTGGCCTCTTCAAAGGATGATGGATCCTCTTGGTTTATGTCTTGTGCTATGTAAATAGAATGTTTATTTACTAATGAGGTGTCAAACCCATACCTTTCTGGTTTTTTTCTTTCCCTTATAGATCTTCTTAAGCCATGTTGTAATGATTGTGCCTCATGTCCGAGTTCTTGCAATTTTTCTTTACCTTTAGACTTCCATGCTTTGATGTTTTCCATCTGAGTTTCTTCATCATCTTCTGAAGTATTTTGTTCTTCAATCTTTGGTTGATGTTCTCTGCCAAGCTTTGGAAAATCTTTTTCAAGGTCATATGGAAATTTGACGTTCCTGCATGAATCTTCATACCATGAATTGTTCTCATCAAAAACTACATCTCACCTTACCAAGAATCCTTTGTTGGTAGGGTTGTATAACATGTAACCTTTTTTATTGTTGCCATATCCAATGAATACACACCTTTCTGCCTTTGGATCCATCTTGCCTCTAACCTGTGAAGAAACATGAGCAAAAGCAATACATCCAAAAATTTTACAATGATCTAAGCTAGGTCTTCTTCCATTCCAAGCCTCATATGGAGTCATCCCATCAAGGGATTTCAAAGGCAACCTGTTAATCAAGTAAGTGGTTGTAGATACAGCCTCAACCCATAAATAATTAGGCAAATGCTTTTCATTTAACATGGACCTTGCAGCTTCAACAATTGTCCTATTCCTCCTTTCTACCACTCCATTTTGCTCAAGAGTGTATCTTGTAGTTACCTCTCTTTTGATTCCTCTTTCTTGAAAAAAAGAATCAAATTCATGGGAGAATTATTCTTCCCCTCCATCTGACCTTAGCCTTTTTAGTGATTTACCTATTTGATTCTCCATAAGAGCCAAATATCTTTTGAAGCATGAATAATTCTCTGAGCATAGCAGCAATTAGATTAATTCCTTTTGGGAAAATCTAAGTAACTGAGAGATCTAACTTTCAAGAGTAATCTCATGAGAAATGGTGAATCACACAATGAGAATGAAGTTTAACAAGTTATGACATCATCTCGATTTTCACCGGCTGCAACAGTACTTAGACTAGTGAGCAGAAAAATGATCATAACTCAAGATTCAAATAATCAATGATTATGAAATTTTGTACGAACTACTAGACAATATGATGAATCCAACAAGCTTTGAATCATGCAAGTTGATGAAGTACATGCGGAGAACGAGCTCTGACAAGTTGACTAAAAATATCAAAAATCTGGAGAGAAGTGAATATGGACAGAGAGGGTTGACTTCAATTGAACATAACTCAAAACTAAGAACTTCAATAGCAATGAAATTTTGTGAGCATATAGTAGAATCTAAAAGAAAACTTTAGCATGTTAAGTCATTGAAAATGATGCACCACACTGAGCGAAATGATCTCTTCAATTTGACTAAAAAATCTGAGAAGCATAACAGTAAACATTAGACTCACACAACCATGAAGATATGAACTTATATGATCATAAATATGAATGTTTATTGATTGTAGAATACAATGAACTTACAGATACATGTGTGTGCCTTGTATCCACACTTGATATAGCATATAGCTCAACTTATGGACACCTCTAAAAGTGCGACCAAACTGCCATGAATATAGAGAGAGTTTTGGAGCCAAGATTTGAATTTGAATCTTGCTCACCTAAAAGTAGTTTCCTAATTTTTAGAGATTGATTGATTCTCCAACCTCCACATCAAGAATTTGTGGCTTCTCTCTCTATTTTTATCAAGTGGACTCAACCACGTTTGATTTCTTTAACTTTTACATCAAGTAAATGATCAAAACATTACAAGGGTGAGTTCACAAGTGAACTCTTAGATTTCCATACATTGTCTTCTCTTAGAAACGCAAGCCAATACTTAGGGTTGTAATGGATTTGTTCCAACACACTCATCAGAGATGGTAGTGGTGGAAAGTGATGCCCATGTGTGCGTATAGAGGTGTGTATGTGTGTGAGAGTGAGAGAGAGAAGAGGGTTAGGTGATGTTCTTATGCAACAAACAGAAAATGAAGTAGACTATTTAAAAAATTAACAAATGAGAGGTACCCTAGGCCAACCAAAGGCCACACATATTCATCCCCCATCAACTATCAAGGTGAATCTCATGAAATATGGACACAAAAACTTCGAAAAACCAACAGAATGATATCCTCGACAACAATGCCAAATTGTTGAGAAAAGGGGAGCAATGGAGCCTAACCTTCTCGCATGGAAGTGAGAAGCTTCTCCAAGTGGAGTTGCAAGAAGTGCAAGAAACATATCCACACCCACACCCATGAACAATGGCACCATGGCCAACACCAAAAGGAGCAAGGGACAACAATGCTCACACACAAGCCAAATGCAAATGCCAAGCCCACACCCATAGATCATTGCCTTGCACACAAGGAAGAAGGAGAATAACAAATGAAACCTTCTCTATTCTTCATAGGGCCCAAAGCCATGGCCAAGGGACCTCCCTTTTACAAAATCAACTCCTCCTTATATAGAAGATTACGAGGGATCCATTGAATACAAGTGTCCAAAGGTCACATGTGCTAGAAATCAAATAAAAGATATCCTATAGTGATGAGTAGTTAGGAAAATCCAAAAAGGAATCTTCTTAGACAGAGAGAGAAAGAGCTCTTTTTACATATCCAAAAGGAGGTCTCATATCTAAAAAAAGGCTAAACTAAAAAGGAAGCCTTTTACAAAAAGGAGGGTAAGGATATGTTTTAAATTAAGTACTCCTTCATAAATTCTTAGAGCCTCCTTACTGCACCATGGCCCCACAACAACTCGATGCCTAACTTCATAACTTGATGCCTAGCAATGAACTTCAACATGACTATGCACATAGATTGATGCCTAGCATCAAATAGCACCAACTATATAGAACAACTCGATGCCTAGAATCTAATTTAATCACACTAATTACATATAAAAGGAGAACTCACCCAATCACAAGACAATATAAAATATTTTGATAACGCTTTATATGAGGAGGTGTTTGGGTATTCTTCTTGGACTTGATTCCACATGAAGCACCCAAGCCTCCTTATCATGACCTCTTGTATCCTCATATAAACCTTATGAGTGCATTGGAATTTTTGAAATTACATGGTCAATTATTGAAAGATCAATGGAAAATCTTCTTAATTCAACTGTGCCTACTTGTGAAGCTCCACGACCATCTCCTCAAGGCTCAATGCTCTTGAAATAACCCTTGATAATGTGGAAATGATCAATGTGTCATCCATGATGTCTTGCATAGCTCTCCAAGGGTTGAGCTTCATGTCCTTAACAACTTCTTCAATAGCAAGCTCTGACCTCTTTCCTTTTCCCTTTACATCCACATGAGGGTCTAACTTCTCCTTCTTTTTCTTCTAACCTTTCACCTCCTTGCTCTCCCACATGGTGAATATCTTATCTTGGAGCTCCCAAACTTCTCTTGTCCCGAAGACTAGTTGGTATAGTGGGTCAAACTTTCTAAGTGCATCTGTCTTCACATTATCATCTACAACTATCCCAATTGCTATCGGACATTGCTTCCTCAAGTTAGGTTGGATGCTACCACCATCTACTCTAAGTGCATCAACATATTCATGATGGAAAAGACATATTTACTCAATGGTAGACATCTTTTGCATGTAGTCATTGTCATTGTTGTGGTCCCAAGCTAGGAGCTTTTTCTCCTCTGTAGTTAAACCAACATAGATTTTACACTCTACATACCTGAAGAAGTATGTAGTGGGGTGCTCTTTAACAAGTTGTTTATGGGCCTCTATAGAGTGTGATCCTCCAATAACATAATAGGTGGTCCTCAAATAAGATTTCATTGAATTCCTCAATGGAAATGCACTCATTTGGATCAACCATTACCAAAAAGGGCACAATAGCTCCATGTGGATTTATTTTCAGTTTCTTTTTCAGATTTTGCACATGAAGGTTATGGGAATCCCTTATCTCAAGAAGCCTCCTTCCTATGAGTGGGTCTATGGGTGGTCTGTGAACGATGGTAATTGGAAGATGGAACATCTGCCCCTTCCTCACAAGATTTGTTTTCAAAATATCCTCCCTAGTTTTATTTTGCTCAATAAGCAATATTCTAGATGCGAGTTCCACACTAGGGGCAATGATCTCATCCTATGAGTTTGAGCTTTTTGTGGATGCTACACCTCTACATATAACATTCCTTAATCCCTTTGTTGTCTCTACGAGAAACAAAAGGTTACCTAAATCCTCACACTCGTAATCAACTTTGAAAATCAAACCATATTGAAACACTTGTGTGGTTGTAATGTTTCCCCTCTGATAGGCACGTGCAAATACAAGCAGAGTGGCATTTTTCTCCTCTATGTATTGGAGGGACCATTCAATATTCATCAGATCACGTAGGGGCTTGTCTTTTCTCATGAGGTGATGAGTGACCTAGTGGATTACTAGCAGGTTCAGAGGAAACAATCAAGATGTTCCTTTTTTACTTCACCCCTAGTTCACTAGGTGTTTCTCTAGCTTCCTCACTAGAGCTAAGCTTCAACTTCAACTTCTTTACCACATTCTCCTTGCTCTTATCAAAGTCCCTTGTATACGAGGAAAAAGCTTAGCCAATGACATGACAATCAACTATTTTCCATCTGGTTGATGCTAGGCTAAGCCCTTGATGGCAAATCAATGCCTGGCATAGACCTTTGTCGCAAAGTCAATGCTTGGCATTGACTTGGCCATAAAGGGTGATGCCTGGCATTGACTTGGCCCTCAAGGGTGATGGTTAGCATCGACCCGATAAAAAATAGGGCTGATTATATATGCATGAAATAGACTTAAAATCAAATTCATTGGCAAAAAAGTTACAAAACTTTTACTATCTAAATATTGGAATCTTTTTAGAGTCTTTGTTTTTTGGGTCGTTTCGGGTTATGTGTGAGACATTCTATCAGCACCCTTCTTCTCCATTGCTGAAATTTTTGCTTTCTCTCTCTAATGTTTGATCTTTGTGCTCTCTCTTGACTCGCGACTTAGTGGAAGATGAGACTCAGCTGCTCTGATCTATTTATAGAGACTTGGATGAGTTGAACCAGATGTACTTGGATCTAACCAAGATCAACCAAATTCAAATGGATGTAACTTGATGGTGCAACAGGACTATAAAGGATCAAATTTATGGACTATAGAGGATCAAATAAAAATTAAAAAGTAAAAAGTCACAATAAACTTGTTCTTAATTTTTGTTCTCAATGTGAAGGGTGTTAGAATGCAAAGCTTCATGCATTACATGGCACGGGGGAAAAATGTGTTAGTACCTTTATCACTTTCTTCAATGACTTCAGCCTGAAACTGCAACAATTTTTTACGTTCCAAAGGTTGATCCAGACGTTTTGGAGTAGGTCCTTCATTACAAAAAGTGGGCTCACAGAGAATGGTCTCCTATGTAAGAATCCAAAACAATTTTGCATTATGTTACAAGTGATTTGAATTCTAGTCTTTCACAACTATATCGTAATTCATTATGAGGTAAGCTCTACTGTATCTCAATTCCTTCACCTTCAAACACATGCGCATACATGACTTGCTAAGGTACATGAACTAAAAGTCCCCTTCTTCTTCCTTCAGTAGATCCCTCGCAAGTTCAACATATATTCACATACTCTTCTTTGTGATTATAGCAAATTAAATTACGCCTACTATTCATTCTACCCCTATTTTTTTTCCTCTTGAAACATGAAAATATGCATTTGAAGAAAATATACCTCACTTATAGTAAGCTTCTTGCCTCAATAAGCTTGATAAATGTTTATGATATATAGTGATTTTATGGGTGCTCTATTTGGGATGTGATTGGCTCATTTGATCTGATTGTATTTACATGCTCATCTCCATTATGTTCAAAATATTGACATCTCCATTTCATGGACCAATTCAAATAGTCTATTGTTGATACCCTTTTCAAGATAATATTCTCTCAAAATTTTTAGAATGCGCTCACTCATCCTTACAATATGTACATTTTTTCTTTTTTTGACTATCAATTTTTTTTTACAAGACTCTTGAACATGTAAGCATACCAAAATCTATTTTTAAACAAAAAACTATGTAGACTAAGAGAATATATGAATTAAAATGATAGAATAAATATGTCCAAGCATACATTTGATCCTCTATAGTCCACAAAATATGAGTGTAGTCTCTAGCATTAAAGAAACTAATGCATTCTTGTAAATGATAGAGCTCTATATAGGTAAGATACAAAATAAGCTATTTGAATTTTATACATGAAGATAGAAATGCACAAAATGATATTCATTTACAATCTTACATTTTTTCTTAGAAATCCATCATGATTATCAGAACCATTAAGTTACTCTTATCATAAAATAAAATTTAGAATTATTGAGATCAATATCATAGATATATGGGAAATTTTATAATTATTAATTAGCAATCAAATTGTACCTCCTAATCATTGTCAATAATAATGTCAAATCATGGCAGTTCCCTTGTCCAACACATAATAATGTGCACAATGCATCTTCATAATTATCTAGAGACATGATTTGGGAGATATAACCACTTGATATTACATTTTCACTACTTACACTATAAAGGGAATGCTTCAACATTTCTCTGAGTCAGTGAAGATGAGCTCCCTCTTTTTGGTAGATGCCTAGGCTTCCCCTATCTTTAGTGAGCTTGGTACACTTTCAAAATCACTGTTTTCAATTGATACTTTCATGAAAGATTTCCATGGCTTCGAACGTGTCAATGATTCTATGTTCTCTATTGATCCATTTACATAAGATTCTCAATGCAACTGTGCTCATCCTAAGATCAATGTTTATCCCGATCCACCTATTGATCTCTCTTCCAAATCAAGTGCATGTGGATCAAAGGATGCCAACAAAGATAGCGAGAGTATACAAAGCATGTTCAAGCATTTCAAGGGAAGGCGTCAGGAAGTAAGCCAAACAAGATTTCACTTCCTAACTTTAGATAAATAAGTTGCATTAAATACTATGGAGCATTGTTGTGGTTTGAAATGTTTGTATAAATTAGGAATGAAGAAACTAAGGAAGATAAGAGAGAAATTCTTGAATTTTGATAGTGAGAGGAAAGATATATACCTTGGTGCTCACATGCAAATGATTGAGGATAACATGTCACTAACACATGTTTCTTTTAAATATTACTTTAGTCAAGGGATCCGATGTTGTAGGGCTTCATTTAAAATTGTGATGGGCTTGGGGAATTTGAAAATACATAAGATTCAACAAGGGATTGTTAGTGGAGATCTCATTTTTTATGCATGTTATGGACTTGCGACCAAAGGATCTATTGGTCATCATGCAATGAGTTGGATGACAAAGTCTTTTAGTTTGCATTGTGAAGTTATGCCTACAACTGGAAGGTTAGACTTGTTAGATAATTATTACAAGTAGATAAATATTTCAAGTCTATAGAAAAGAGATGGAAAGTAAAACTGAGAAGTGTGTCCTGTATCAACATTTTACTCAATTATGGAAAGAAGGGTTTAACAATGTGAGTATCCTTGTAAAGTTAGGATGGGCAAATGCGCGATTTGCACCACTTTGAAAAACATGGCAAATGGGGCCACAACACTACAAGAAAAAGATAATTTTAAAATTCTTTCAAATAACCATCATGAAAGTCAAGCTTTAGAACAAAAGAAGGCAATTCATCATCATAGTAAAGCACGTAAAAATCCAGAGTGTTATATTTGTTTGGTGATTGATGGTATGGCTCAAAAGAAAACATGGCTGCCCCATTTTTCTCACATTCCTAAAGATATTGGAGATGAAGTCCTTGTCCAAATTGATTTGGTTGGTGCTTTGGTATACAATGGAGCTATAAATTCTAATGTTTTCTTCATATATCCCAATGTGCATAATGGTCCAAATCTTAAGATCAGTGTGATTCTAAAGTTTTGCAATCATGGGAGGGTCTTTTGCCACCAGCTCTTGATAGCACCATAAGAGAAAAAAAAAATCTAAAGTATTTGGACATTTATGCATGCTTGTTGATAGAAAAGTGTTTTAGAAAGTCAAGGTAAATTTCCTTTTAGTTGGGCACACTTATGATCACATTCATCAATTGTTCAATACATTCTTTAAGAGGTTGGCATGCCATAATGCTTGTACTCTTCCAATATTATCCATGTCAATTTTCAAAGCATATACTTCAAAAATTGAAATTCAACACTTCACACAGATTTATGACTTTAAGCAGTTTCGCTCAATAGGTCTTGATAATAGTACTAAGGTTTTGGTTCCATTGCACAATATTATTTTCAACCATGTATTCTTGATGAGGAGGACTGATGAAATAACTCTTTTATTTGTAAAACAATATTCATGTTCTCTTGGGTGGTAGCCTAAGGATCGATGCATATTTCTATTGCATGTTCCTAATTTTACTATTTATGGTGCAAAACAAACACCATATGAAGATAAAAGCAATATGGAAAGATGTGGAAATGTGGTTGAACAAAGTAAAAGGTGGATGAATGTACTTATTGAAAACAAGATATAGATTGAGCTTGCAAAAAAATATGCTAATGATTAAGATGGATCTTGGTGGGATGAGTTTTTAAACCATCAAGAAGAGATTATAAAGAATAAAATTTCAGGCCATTGGCCAAATGATATTCCATTCACATGGGATTTTAACACACAACGATCAATGAATGTGGACCAAGCATGTAATGTAGATAAACTTTAAAGCTTTATTCATCCACTACAAAGGAATATTTATCTAGGCCCAAGGATGAAAAAATAGGCTGAAGGATGATGGCATGGAAATTTGAAAGAAATAAATGTTGGAACACTTATTGTAGTCCTTTCTAATGGTGAAGAATCTACTAAAACATTATTGATGTTCATATATTTAGGTAGTGATGTGTGTGAACACACTAGGAACGCCGGGGCACTTTTTTCCCTCTTTAGGATGTTTTTTTCCCTCAGCTTGTACATGTTGCTTACCTCCGAAAACAGTTGGAGAGTGAGCACATGAATGAAGGTGATTCTATGGACATTTTTCTAACAAAGATCAAAGACTTGAAGGAACAATTGATTTCTGCTGATGAGGTTATACCAGATAGCTCACTTAAGCAAACCATTTTGAATGGTCTTCTTGATTCATATCAGAGTTTTGCTTCTACTCTTCGGTTCATGATGAAAGGCAATCCAAATGCCTTATCATTTGAGGCGTTAGTCTCTGTTCTGCTGCAGGAAGATCAGTCCAGGTAGAACATGTCCATTATGCGAGTTGCAGATCAAGCATTCCTGGCTCGTGAGAAGGGCAAAAGAAAATGGAGCTCTTTCAATTAGTCAGCAAAAATTTGCTAATTTTGCACAATCGAAAGAAAAAGATGAAAAGAAATTAGAAAAGCAGAATATGTTTTGCAAGTACTGTAAAGGAAATGATCATATCATAAAGAATTGTCCAAAACTAGCTGCTAAAGAGGCAAAGAAGAAAGAGGCTGGAATGGTTGTTGCAGAGGCCTCTACACCAAAAACAGAGTCTGCTAATCTTGTGCAGGAAGAAGAATGGGTGTTTATTATTATTTGCGGTTTTGAACCATCTTCTCATGAGCAGTGCATGTCTGTAGTAGACTCAGATATTGGTACTTTGACAATGGGGCGACCAAACATATTACCTCGCATTGCAGTTTCTTCTCTTCACTCGAGCCTGCCCCTACAAGGAATACTGTTACATGCGCAACAACTCCTCTTATCCTATTATGGGATTTGGTAAGATCATTTTGACTACTACTGATGATAGTTCTTTCACTTTGTCAAATGCTTTATTTGTGCCAAAGATCAAGAAGAACCTGTTATCAATTTCTACATTAGCCAAGATCAGCTTGGTTGTGAAATTCGTTGATGTCAGGTGTACAATTCATGATCTGTCAAATGGCGATGTGATTATTTCTTTTGGGTTTTTATGTCGTGGGCTATATAAGCTTATACACTATGAAATATCTGTGAATGATTCGACATGTGTGTTGGAGCAAGTCTATGACAAGCCTAAGTATTGGCTTGAGTCTCACAAAGTCTTAGAAGAAGCTTTAAAAAGAAGACTATGTAAAGTTCACTTGTGAACTACCTCTTGTAACTTTTGAAGAGTTTACTTAATGTAAAAGTAAGAGAATCTTAAGTGGTTGAGTCCACATGATCAAGAATGGAAAGAGGAGCCACGAATTCGTGATTTGTGGTAGGTAGAGAATCAAATCAATCATTGATTGATTGGAGAGTGATTGAGGGAAGTTAGCCTCCCAAACTCAACTATAAATAGATGGCAGTTTTAGTCGTGGTTAGAGAGACCTATGTGAAGACCTCCAAGAGCTGAGCTTTATGCCATATCAAGGTGTGATTACAAGGCACACATATGTATCAGTCAGTCATTGTATTGTACAAGAAATATACTTTCATTTCATGATTATTTGGTTTCATCTTTCCATGTTCTTGTGAAGTGTACTACTCACTACCATTACTCTCAGTTTTCTCAGTCAGCTTGTAGAGATGTTTTCTCTGAGCTTGGTGCATCATTTTCAGTGATTTAACTTGGTAAAGTTAGCTCTATAAGTCTACTATATGCTCACAAATTTTAATGTCATTTGGATGTTGCAATCTTCAGTTATGTTCATTTGAAGTCAACAGGGTCTGTTCATCTTCACTTCTCTGTTAGGTACCCGACTTTTTCACTCATCTTGTCAGAGACATTTCTCAGTGGTTACTTACCCAAATTCCGTGATTTAAAGCTTGTTGGATTCAGCTTACTGTCTAGTATAACCATACAAATTTTCATAATCATTGGATTTCTAAATTTTGAGTTATGGTCATGTTTCTGCTCACTGGTCTATTTCTATAGCAGCCCGTGAAAATCGGGATGATGTCATCACTTGTTAAAACTCATTCTCAGTGTGTGCTTTGTTATTTTTGATGCGATTACTCTTGAAAGTTAGCTCTTTAAGCTACCTAGACTTCCCCAAGAGGAATTAAGATAATTGCTGCTGTGCTCAGAGAATTATGTAAAACACTGGACAGGTGTATGAACCAAGAATAGCAAGTTTTCACCTCTGAGCTAACTCCAACTTATCTGTTTTGATCTATCTTTTTGAGAGTGATCTTCCAAGGTACATAGGGTGTCTAATACATCCATTGGCAAGCTAAAAGGGCCCACCATCTACTCGTGGAGTTCATTTGGCTGGTGTAGATCAAGGATTTTGCAACACCTCTTCATCTTCAAACACATACTTATCCATCTCTTCACAGTGGTATCAGAGCAAGGTTGGACAACATGGCAGATGGATTTCCTTCATCAATTGACAAATTAGACAGAGGTAACTACTCAGCTTGGTCATTAAGAATGGAAGCCTATCTCCAAGGTAGAAGTTTATATGGTTATGTGGCTGGAGATGAAGTTATGCCAAGTTTCAGGAACAAAAGTCAACCAACACAAGAAGAGCAAGAAAGATTGAGCACTTGGTGCTCCAAGGATGCACTTGCAAGGTCTTATCTCCTCAACTCTATCTCAGATTTTTTGTTGCCTCACATTAGAAGTTGTAAGACATCTCAGGAAGTGTGGGATGCACTTGAAGCTTTCTTTTCTTCAAGTACCAAAGCTAGGAAGCATCAACTATGGCTGGAGTTCACAACTCTCAAGAAGGCTCCCAAACAAAATGTGACTGATTTTGTCACAAAGCTCAAGGACATAGCGGATCAGTTGGGAAGCATTGGAGAGGTAATAGATGAAGAGCAAATTGTAAGGCAGGTCATCAATGGCTTGAAGGCAGATGATAAATGGGAAGCATTCACCACAGCTATGGATTTGTACATGGACATGCATGTACCTGATTTCAACACACTCATTGGACAACTACTTACTCAAGAGGCAAAGCTTATCAAAAATGGAGAAAGTTCTAAAGGTAATCAATCTTCAGTTTTATACACGGATAAAAGCAAGTCTAAAGATAACAAAGGAAAGGCAAAGAAAGTGGATGATGAAGCAGGTACATATCAAGCTAACTATGCAGGTAGAGGAAGACATGGCAGAGGTAGAGGAAGAGGAGGTAGACAAGGCAGGGGGAGATCCCAAGACTCCAACTCATGTTCTATTTGTGGATTAACTAATCATACAACTGAAAATTGCTTTAGGAATTCCAGGAATCAAAGAGGCAGAGGATACAATAGAGGAAGTTATGGCTACTCAAGAGGAAGGTTCAACAACTACCATGGCAACTACAACAACTACAATCATTCAAACTATCAAGGAGGCTACAAAGGAAGGAGAGACTACAATAACTACACAGAAGACTCAAACAAAGAGCATTCATTATTGATCATGAACATGGCTATGCCACAAGGTAAATCTGATGAGCATGTTTTCTACATAGATTCAGGTTGTTCAAATCATGTGGCAGGAAATGTGGCACTCCTATCAGATTTAGAAGATCCAAGGAATAAGCATGAGGTACAAACAGGAGATGATACAAAACATCCTGTGGAGAAAATAGGCAATGTCAAAGCACCTGATGGAAACATCAACCTACTCAGTAAGGTACTCTATGTCCCTACCATTACAAAGAATTTGATAAGTGTTGGGCAGATAGTAGAGAAAGGGTTGCAAGTCAGGTTCACAAAAGCAGGAGCATTTGTTGAAGATCCAAGTCAAGGATTCAGAAGAATTGCAAAAGGTGAAAAGACAAGTAGATTGTTCACATTTGAATTACAGGACACTAGAAACATTGCTCTCTTTAATTATGGTAGTCAGACACTCACAGAATTGGAAGTATGGCACAAAAGGTTAGCACATATTGGTGAAAGGTCATTAAAGCAAATCTGCAGGGACCAAAGTGTACTTGGACTTCCTAATTTGTCAAAACAACATATGATTTATAAGTGCAGTGCATGTCGATTTGGAAAGTCTCACAGGTTACCATTCATGAAGAAAGGTTATATGCATGGAGATCTCTTGGAGTTGGTTCATACAGATGTATGGGGACCTAGCAAAGAAGCTTCAATATCTGGATCAAGGTATTATGTTTCCTTTATTGATGATTGCAGCAGATGGACTATCCTATTCTTTATGAAACACAAAGATGAAGTTTTTTCATGTTTCAAAAGATATTTGGCTCTTGTGGAGAATCAAACAGGTAAATCACTAAAAAGGCTAAGGTCAGATGGAGGGGGAGAATATTTCTCCCATGAGTTTGATTCTTTTCTTCAAGAAAGAGGAATCAAAAGAGAGGTAACTACAAGGTACACTCCTGAGCAAAATGGAGTGGCAGAAAGGAGGAATAGGACAATTGTTGAAGCTGCAAGGTCTATGTTAAATGAAAAGCATTTACCTAATTACTTATGGGCTGAGGCTGTATCTACAGCCACTTACTTGATTAACAGGTTGCCTTCAAAATCCCTTGATGGGATGACTCCATATGAGGCTTGGAATGGAAGAAGACCAAGCTTAGATCATTGTAAAATTTTTGGATGTATTGCTTTTGCTCGTGTTCCTTCACAGGTTAGAGGCAAGATGGATCCAAAGGCAGAAAGGTGTGTATTTATTGGATATGACAACAATCAAAAGGGCTACAGGTTATACAACCCTACCAACAAAGGATTCTTGGTAAGCAGAGATGTAGTTTTTTATGAGAACAATTCATGGTATGAAGATTCATGCAGGAAGATCAATTTACCATATGATCTTGAAGAAGATTTTCCAAAGCTTGGTAGAGAACAATCAAAGATTGAAGAACAAGACACCTCAGAGGATGATGAAGAATCTCACCTGGAAAAGATCAAAGCATGGAAGTCTAAAGGTAAAGCAAAATTGCAGGAACTTGGACATGAGGCAGAATCATCACATCATGGCCTAAGAAGATCTATGAGGGAAAAGAAAAAACCAGAAAGGTATGGGTTTGACACCTCATTAGTAACTAAACATTCTATCTACATAGCACAGGACATAAACCAAGAGGAGCCATCATCATTTGAAGAGGCCAAAGCAAAAACAGAATGGAAGCATGCAATGAAGGAAGAGATTGAAGCACTTGAGGAAAACAACACTTGGGATTTGGTGCCCAAGACTTCATCCATGAAGGTAATAGGCTCAAGATGGGTCTATAAACTCAAGAAGAATTCTGATGGTTCCATTAACAGGTATAAGGCAAGGCTTATAGCAAAAGGCTTTGCACAAACTCAGGGAATTGATTATGAGGAGACTTTCTCTCCTGTGGCAAAGATACCTACTATTAGGGTTTTGCTTAGTATTGCCTCTTCCAAGAATTGGAAGATACTTCAACTAGATGTAAAGAATGCATTCTTGAATGGTTGGATAACAGAAGAGGTATATATGGCACAACCACCTGGTTTTGAGAATCAAGTTTATCCTGATTATGTGTGTAAACTTAACAAAGCATTGTATGGTCTCAAGCAAGCTCCAAGAGCTTGGAATTTCAGGCTTGTTTCATTCTTGCAGGACAAAGGCTTTCAAACAAGCAAGGCAGATCCTTCACTCTTTATTAAAAAGAGTAATTCTGAGGTCATCTATCTATGTGTATATGTAGATGATATTATATTGACAGGAAATGATGCAGATGGTATGAAGAAGATTAAAGATCAGATGAGAGAAGAGTTCAAGATAAGTGATTTGGGTTCACTTATCTACTTCCTAGGTTTGGAAGTTGTCTACAAAGATCATGGTTTGTTTCTCACTCAAAGGAAGTACATTAAGGACATGTTGGCAAAATTCAAGATGCAAGATTGTAAGATTGCAGGTACTCCAATGGAGGTCAATCACAAATTGAGCTCACATGAAGGTGAACTCATAGAGGACATCACATCATATCAAAGTCTAGTGGGTAGTCTCAACTATGCCACATTGACAAGAGTAGATATATGTTACAGTGTGAGTGTGCTAAGCCAATTTATGCACACACCAAGGAAACCACATATGGATGCTGCCAAAAGGATTCTCAAGTATCTCAAAGGAACCATAAATGAAGGACTTTATTATCCTTATGTATCTGATTTAGGTTTGAAGCTATTTTCTGATGCAGATTGGGCTGGCTCCAAGGAAGATAGAAGGAGCACTTCAGGTTATCTTACCTTTGCAGGTTCAAAGCTTATTTCATGGTCATCCAAGAAGCAACCCACAGTTGCTCTCTCTTCTACTGAAGCTGAATATAGAAGTCTTGCCATAGCTACACAAGAAGCTATGTGGATGAAGACATTGTTCAAAGATCTTGGATTGGAGTTTGGAACTCCAACTATTTTTGGTGACAATATGAGTTCTATTCATTTGGCTGCTAATCCTATTTTTCATGCAAGGACTAAACATATTGAAGTTCATTATCACTATGTACGAGAGAAGGTTCTAAGCAAAGAGATTCAAATATCATATGTGTCCACTCATCAACAATGTGCAGATATTCTAACCAAAGCATTGGATGGTACAAAGCTTTGCAAATTCAAGGCTATGATAGGTTTGCAGGTAATCTTGGAAGATTGAAGACCTCAAGCATACTTGGCTTGAGGGGGAGCTGTTGGAGCAAGTCTATGACAAGCCTAAGTATTGGCTTGAGTCTCACAAAGTCTTAGAAGAAGCTTTAAAAAGAAGACTATGTAAAGTTCACTTGTGAACTACCTCTTGTAACTTTTGAAGAGTTTACTTAATGTAAAAGTAAGAGAATCTTAAGTGGTTGAGTCCACATGATCAAGAATGGAAAGAGGAGCCACGAATTCATTATCTTTACTTCGTGACTTTCATTGATGATTTTTCTAGGCATGCATGCGTATATCCATTGAAGGCAAAGTCGGAGGTGTTGATGTGCTTCAAAGAATTTTTGGTTTTGGCTGAAAGTCTATCAGCATGTAAAATGGGCACCCTCCATTATGATCGAGGGGCGGAATAGATATCTTGTGATTTTAATGCATTTATAGTTGAACGTGGGATAAAATACCAGTATAGAGTGCTATATACACCTCAAAAAAATGGAGTTGCTGAATGAAAGAATAGGTCACTTATGGAGATGGTCAAGGTGTATATACTTAATAGGTGTCCCACTAAAGCACTATAGTCTATCACTCCATAGAGGCTTGGCATGATTGCAATCCATATGTTGCTCATCTGCATGTTTTTGGTTGTCTGGCATATGCATTAGTGCCTAAACAACATCGCAAAAAAATTGGATGATAAAATAGTAAAATGTATTTTTGTTGGGTACAGTTTTGAAAGTAAAGGCTATCGTCTGTATTATCCACAGACTAAACACATTCTGGTTAGTCGTGATGTTTTCGTTGTGGAAGATGCTATTCAGCCATTGCTTTCATGTACTAAGGAGACATCTGTTAGCTCCAAAGACATGTATGATACTTTGCTACCTCATTTTACAGGTGGACAGTCTAGTGCTGGTCGTAATGAGGCAATTTCTCAGCCTTTGGAGGTTTCAGGTGATGATGCAGATCATTCCATTTGTGATGCAGATTTACATGATGCACTTGTTGATGAGAGAGCTGATATTGAGCAAGCAAAAACTATGCCAAAATGGCTGGTGTAGACTTTGCGTGACAACAAATTAGATGCACCTCTGTCATATCATACTCGTTCAGGCTCTCATAGTGCCTCATTTGCATCAGATTGCTATGTTATGTCTGCATCTATTCTCTCTGATGAGAATGAGCTTGTTTTGTTTGATGAAGCACAAAATTCAGAAAATTGGATGGCTGCCATGCAATTTCAATATGATGCTATAATGAAGAATGGTACTTGGTCTTTGTGTGACTTGCCTCTTGGCAAGAAGGCCATTGGCACTAAGTGGGTTTACAAGTTGAAGCATAAGTCTGATGGAACAGTTTACAGGTATAAAGCTAGGCTTGTTGCAAAGGGTTATGCGTAGGAAAGAGGCATTGATTTTGATGAGACCTTTGCACCTACATGTCATATGACTACTGTTCGGAGCATCTGTGCACTTGCAGCCCATCATGGTTGGAATGTACATAAGCTGGACATTAAAACAACATTTCTAAATGGTGACTTGCATGAAGAAGTGTATGTTTTTCAACCTGGTGGCTTTGTGCACAAAGGGCATGAAAACCAGGTGTGCAGGTTAAAGAAGGCATTATATGGTTTAAAGCAAGCACCACATGCTTGGTATGAGAAGATACATGCCTATCTAATTGCACATGGCTTTGAGAACAATCCAACTGAAAGCACCTTATATGTTAAGCATGCTAATGATGTGCTTCTAACCATTGTTGTCTATGTTGATGACATGCTGCTCACTGATCCTATTGAGAAACATATTGCTGACTTTAAGGCTGATTTGCATGCCTCATTTGAGATGTCTGATTTGGGGCATTTGCATCATTATTTGCACATTCAATTTATGCACATTGATGGTGGAATGGATTTGTGTCAAATGAAATATATTGACACATTATTGCAACGTTTCAGCCTTGAAGACTGTAAAGCTATTGCCACTCCTATGGAAACAGGTTTACGACTGAGTCTTCATGATGCTGGAGATGCATTTGATGTTGTTTTCTATCAGCAGGCTATTGGATGCTTGATTTACTTATGCATTACTCGACCAGATATTCAGTTTTCTATCTCACAGATGAGCAGGTTTATGCATTACCCAGGAGTCAAGCATTGGCAGGCGGTTAAGTGCATCTTTTGCTACTTGAGTGGTACTCAGCTACTTGGGTTGTTTTATCCCAAGGGGGGACCACTACCACCAGATTTCCATGCTTTTTATGACTCCGATTGGGCTGGTTGTTATGACACTCGTGTGTCCACTAGTGGCTTTTGCTTCATGCTTGGTAGCTCATGTATATCTTGGTTGAGCAAGAAGCAGCCTACTGTGGCCACTTCCAGTTGTGAGGCTGAGTATAGGGCAGCTTTCACAACAAATGTTGAGTGTGTGGGGCTCATATGCCTTATGGGTGATTTGGGTGTTGGTGAGTCTTTTGCCACCACCATCTTCACTTATAGTCAGAGCGCATTGGCAGTTGCGAGGAACCTTGTGTTCCATGCTCGCACTAAGCACATTGAGGTGCATTATCATTATGGCAGGGAGAGGTTCTCTCCTGGGGAAGTCAGCTTGGCATATGTGCCTGCACAAGAGAACATTGCAGACCTTTTCACGAAGGCTCTAGCTAGGGAGAAGTTTGATGCTTTCCGCAAATCTTTGGGTTTACTTCCTTTTTTGGAGTGCTTTCCATATAGCTTGGCACTTCCTTATACATGAGTGCCAGCTCGTTGTTCACCGCATCAATCCCACGGATTTGTTTATATATTTAGGTAGAGATGTGTGTGAACACACTAGGACCGTTGGGGCACTTTTTTCCGTCTTTAGGAGGTTTTTTTCCCCCAGCTTGTATATACGCCTATTGCCCTAATGGGATACTTATCTTTGTACATTCTCTAGTAATACATTCAGTATTGTGTGTTGTGCTCAAGCTTCTTCTTCTTCCTTGTGCTGTTCGCGTGCTTTCGCAGACGTCTAACTCCAACAATGGATTGCAAAAGTTTTAGAGGTCATCAAAGATATTGATCAAAACAGAATAGATATTTTGATAGTCCATTGATATTTTACTAAAAGTAGTAATGCATTCATAGGTAAGTATTTAGAAATTGTATGTGACACCAAACAAATAGGCTCAAAAAAGAAAACGAATATGTAAAGTACATCCATTCTTAAAATGGACGACATAGGTATTATTGTTTATGATTTTTTCTCTACAAAAACAAGGCAATTGAGGAAAGCAACCATCAATATGATAATGTAAAAGCTTCTAGATCTATGTGAGACAACTAATCAAAGGCAAACAACAAGATCTATGCATGATCCTATAGAACTTGGTATGTACTTGGACGAGGATAGAGGTCTACGTGTTGTTATAGAAGAAGAAGAAGAAGAAGAAGAAGAAGAAGAAGAAGAAGAAGAAGAAGAAGAAGAAGAAGAAGAAGAAGATGATGATGATGATGATGATGATGATGAAGAAGAAGAAGAAGAAGAAGAAGAAAAAGAGAGCTTGCAACAATCTCAGACTGAATTAAATGCATCGGATGAGGGGTTCAAGACATAGATCAAGAAAGTTGTGGCTTGATCTAAACATCTATGACATTTTTGGTTGTTACACAAATATTCCAAAGAAATTTGCAAAATGAAATCATGTTGTGAAGCGTTTTTTATTCAATATTCAAAATCCTCCATAGAATAAACATTCAATATTTATCTTTTGTATGTGACTTTTAATCACTTTCATATTTCTCATGTAGATTTTGCAAATGTCAATATTAAATAGTTAAAAAATTTGGGCACATTTTGAGCTCCAAAATTTTCAAACAATGACCAAAAGTGTCCAAAAAACACATGTTTTCAATTGATTTTTGAAATATATGTATATTGCTACAAAGCTTTTTGTAAAATAAGGCACAACTCTCTTGTTTCATGACCAATGATTTTGCATTTATCGACATAGTTATCATTTGTTATTACTCATTATTTTTAGGCCCTAATGCATTTTCCAAACAACAAAAAACACACAGATGAGCAATAGATGGCTTTTAATAATGCCAAGCCTCATATGAATTGATATACCACAATATTTTGGTGGGACATTTGTCAAGTACAAATGCCTCACACATAATAGCCTTAAGCTAGAACCTATGTGGTAAATCCTGACTTTTGACTATACACCACGATTATTTCCATGAGAGATCTATTCTTCCTTTTAGTGATTCCATTTTTTTGAGGTGTAGCCAACATTGTTCATGGGCATTTTATCCCACATGTAGCCAAAAATGCATTGAAATTAGAAGGCATGTATTCCCCCTCTCGATCAAAATGGAGGGTGTCCATTTTGAATGGTGATAGATTTTCAGACATAACCAAGAACTATTTAAAGAACATAAACACTTTAGACTTTGCTTTCAATGGATAAAACCATGCATGCCTACAAAATTCATCTATGAAATTCACAAATATAGGTACCCTAATGAAGGTCTCTACATGGGACTACAAATATCATTACGAACAAGATACAATTTGTGAGCAACTCTAACTAAACTATCTTTTGGGAAGGAGGAACACTACATTTTGCCCAAAATACAACCTTCATAGACATGTTTAGAAGGTGCCTCAAGTTTGGGAAGATAGGAAACCATTTGATATTTCTCTAGGGGAAGCAAACTAGCAAAACGCAGATGGCTAAAGCATGCATGCCAAAGCTTTGCATCTGAGATAACTTAAGAATCATGAAATCCACATGTTGAATCATTCACAGATTTTGCATAGTCTATAAGCTTATACTACCCATGAAATAAAATTCCAAAAGCAATAGTAACATCACAATTTTGGAGATCATGAGTTCTACGTCTATCATCAACAAATTTGACAACCAAGATAATCTTGGCTAATGCTAAAATTGATAACATATTTTTCTTGATCCCTAGCACATATAAGGCATTTGACAATGTGAAAGAACATCCATCAATAGAATGTCTTCCTAACTCCCATTATAGGATAAGAGGAGTTACTAGCACATGTGACAACATTCCTTGTAGGGATAGGCTCAAGTGAAGTGAAGAAACCACACTTCAAGGTAATATGTTTTTGAATAGCTAAGAAATCTTGATCTACAACACACATAATTGAACTAATATGCCTAAAGTGATCTTCCTACAACAAAACAAAGAATAAATCCTCAAATGTTAAGGCATTTGGATTTCCTTTCCTCATCAATCAAAAAGTAGAAGCAAAGATCTTATATGAATGTGGAAGACAGTTAAGAATAGTCTCCACAAGTGAGATATCTAGCAAGATTTCATCAACAAGAATCAATTGCTCCTTCAAATCTTTGATCTTTGTTAGAAAACTATCAATTGAATCACCTTCATTCATATGATCACTCTCCAATTGTTTTTGGAGGTAGGAAACATGAGCCTCATATCTTGCATGGTATAATCTTGTAAGAATATCCAAAGAATCTTTTGTTGTCTTCCAAGAACAAATATGAAGGATAATGACACATTTAATAAGGAAATCTATCAATGCATGTGCTTGTGTATCTCTACCATCCCAACAAAATTTCTTTGTAGTAGGTGCAATGGGAATCGCAGTATGACCAAGAAATTGAATATATTCATCTTCAAGACCATCTACATCATCTTCAATAACTATATTTGCAGGTGTAGTAGGATGTTTTTCAATGCTTCCATGACCTTTTCACTACCAATACATGACACATTACGTATGTTGGAATCAATGTCAAATTGGTCCAACATTAGCTTCATTAGAACTTTTGTTTTTCTCTTCAAATTCCACACCGGCTAACAGGATATATATATTTGTTGTAGTCCTATCACAACAAGCTCACGTAGGCGCCTTGGCCTAGCTCAAATGAGTCTAAAAGTCGCTTCGAACTGCCTGAGTTAAATCCTGTCAGCACCGCTCAACAACAAAATTTTTTGAAAAGCATTTCAAACTAAAATAATGGATGCATTTTTGTGAGCATATAAGTTTTATGATTGTATGCGTTTTTTATGATGTTAGCTTTTCATAATGCTTTTCATTGTGCTTTTGGAAGGGAACAAAACTGTAAAAGAAGGTCCTTGGCTCATTATGGATCACTTACTCAAAGATCTAGAGTTTGGAGGTCTTCTTGAAGAGAGTGTTCACACACTCTTGAGGAGGTGGAGTTTTGGTGAAGGAGAGGCTACTCTCTTGAAGCAAAAAGTCTTCTACAAGGTGGTGGTAACTATCTTTTGTGAGTTAACCTTATATTTTGTTTTTAGGGTTTGTCTACCCTAATCTCAAAATTAGGGTTGGTTGATTTACAATTTTGTTACACTATTTTGTGAGAATAAGGTTAGCTTCGTTGCTCGTTTACTTCACACACTTAGATTATTACAACATAATCTAAATTTTGTATCATCATCTTCTTGTATATTCTTCCATTAGTGAGTGCGCCACTTTATATGGTTGAGTATTACTCCCATGTTGTAATTTGGACATCTATTTTTTAGTGAGTAAGCATCAAACTTACGTTCTCTAATCTTGTCTCAAGATCTCTTTCTTTCTATCTCTCACTTATCATCTTAATTAATTAAGTGTGTATGCTCAAAAGGTTTTAGTTTGGAACGATCCTGGGGCCCCAAATTCCAACACTTGGTATCAGAGCATAATTGACATACACACTTAGTTAAGATGAGTGAGATTAGAATTGAGATTGAAGACAAGTTGGATGGATCTTCTAATTATCCCATGTGGAGTTTCATGATGATGAATATTTTAGTGACAAAGGATTTATGGAGTATCGTCAATGGATCCTTAACAAGACCCAGACGAGAAGGCGAAGAAGGAGCTACAAGAGCTTCAAGAGGTACTGGAATTACTATTACAGAACCAACTGAAGAAGAGGTAACCACTTTGACATCTAGAGTCACAGGTAGGTCTTTACCTACAGTTCCTCCTACTGAAGATTAGGCAACATGGGATGCTAGAGATGCTTTAGCACTTTCATTCATAGCAATGAGTGTTAAAAAGCATATTCTACCACATATGAGATCTTGTAGAAGTTCTAGACAAGCTTGGTTAAAGCTTGAGAATCTTTTTTAGAGCAGAAATCTTGCTAGGAAAGCTCACTTGTGGAGACAACTAGAAAATACAATGATGAAGGTTGGTGAGTCAATTCAAACCCACATTACGAGACTTGTGACTTGCAAGATCAACTTCTAAATGTAGGAGTTGAGATATCAAATGAAGAAATGGTAAATACACTGATTAATTCACTTCCTATTTCATATCGGTCTTTCATAACCACTCTTACCCTTACCACAAGAGATAGAGAGGTTATATTTGAAGAGTTATAGTTCTTGTTGCTTCAAGATGAAGATCAGCTGAAGGGAATGGAAGAGAATGAAGAAGCACTTTCATCTTCATCAAAGGGTAAAAAAAAGAAGAAGGATAAGAAGGAAAAGCAATCCAAGAAGGAAAGTAGGTCCCTCTCAGCTTCTACTTTAGTTTCTGTATCTACTACATCTAAAGAAAAGTCTTCTAAGAAGAAGGAAGTAATATGTTTTTACCAGAAGAAATCTGGACATTTAAAGTCAGCATGTTATAAAAGGATTGCAGCAGAAAAGAAAAATGCATCAGGTAATGTTGCAAAAGATGATAAAAAAGGGAAATCTCAAGGTGATTCGTATGCTTGTATCACCATTGAGGAAGTAGCTTTTGATCAAGCAGCTTTACAAGTTCTTTTAGCAAGTCCTTGGATATTTGATTCATGTGTTACAAAGCATATGACAAGTTGCGGAGATGTATTTTCTTCCCTTTCCTATTCTTCAGGTAGAAGAGTTACTATTGCAGATGGCAATGATTTGGATGTTATGGGAATAGGTACAGTAACCCTAAAGTCAAGAGAAGGTGGTAATTTTTAGATTTCAGATGTTGTTTATGTACCTGAAATGAAGAAGAATCTGCTATCTATATCTGCATTTTTAGGTGATGGCTTTAAAGTTGTATTTGAGAAAGATCTTTGTAAGATCTTATCACATAAAGAAGACAATTGTATTTTACAAGGTGAGCATAGAGGAGGGATCTTTGTTTTGTCAAAAATCAGTTAGGCATATACTGTCAAATCTTCGTCACTGGTGGAAGATATGAAGCTATGGCATGAAAGATTTGGACATATTAGTTTTGGAGCTCTCAAGAGTATCAAAGAAAAAGGTGTGGTTTAGATTTTACCCTCATTCAAGCTACCAGATGATTCAGATATATGTGAAGGATGTCTTGAAGGTAAGATGCATAAACTACCTTTCAAGAAACATGGTCATATTACAGCTACTAGGAAATTGCAGATTATTCATTCAGATGTGAATGAACCTATGAGAGCAGAATCTATTCAAAGCTTCAGGTATTTTGTTCTATTCATTGATGATTTTACAAGATATTCATGGATCTATGGTCTTAAGTTGAAGTCAGAAGTCTTTCCTATGTTCAAGAAGTTTGTAGCTATGGTTGAAAATGAAAGTGTGGTGTCGTAGAGATTTACATCTCTACATATCTAGAGTTTGAATCATTGAACTCCAAACCTCTAAGAAAGACTTCTAACTCAAAAGATAGAAATCATTGTTGGTCAAAAATTGATCCAAGATTATAAAAATTATTATTGCGCCATTGGAGAGTACTCGTCGAGAGCTTTTCAACGATATATAACACTATAGTATTTGGTTCAAAAATGATCCTCAAAATATACATCCAAAACTACTAAAAACATTCTTTATTAACTTCTCTTATATCCTGTTCAAGGAAAAACGGGCGCCCATGTGGTCTAGCTCGATCGTTTTGAACCTCCTTCAAATTGCGCGAGTTTGAATCCTTGCAGTGATGGCAGCGCGCGAAAATCTTTTAATTAGCTTTATGCTTTTTTATGAGAAAAAACGAACTACGATGGATTTTCATCATCAGCGATGGAGTTGTTTTTCGTGAAAGAGCTTTATTTTGGCAAACGTAGATTTTGGATGTGCTTTTGAAGAGATATAGAATACTATATAATGAGAGGTTTGGCTCATTGTTACATCATCAACTGAAGAACAACTCAAGTCTCTCAAGTGCTCAAGGCTAGGAGAAGAAATCTTTGGAGGTCATCTTGGAGGAGGAGTTCTCACACTCTTGGAGGAGTTGTGATCTACATCTTGATGTGGATTCTTCTCTTATGCTTAGAGGAAGCTCTTCACTCATGGTTGATGAGGACATGATGATCTATGATGATTTGGTAACTTGTATTTTCCATTATTTGCATTATATCTGTATGGACACATTATTATGAATAAATTGTCTCTCCAATTTTCACACATCTCTCTTGTTTCCAATCTCTCTTATGATATTAATGAATTGTACGAGTGATTTGATTTATGATCTCATTTGATTATCTGTGAGCATCTATATTTGAACTTTACCTCTCAAGTTGCCTGAAGCACCCTACATGTACCGTCTTTGGAACACTAGCAGTTGGCCTTATCCACCCAACTGAGCCCTTTACAACAAGTGAACCCGACGTGAAATTGTTCCACAACATTTGGCAATCAGGAGGTACGATATCAAGCTCAATTCCAGGTACGTATTTTTTACTTTTATGTTGATTATATTAGTGAACAATGGGCAAAAAGGGTGTTGCAAAACACACCACACAAGACATAGGTTCTAGTGTGGAAGCATTAATTGAAAAGAAGTCTACAGAATATGATGAACAATTCAAAGATATGGATTCACGAATAATTGCATCCATAGATGAAAAATTTCCTCAAAAATCGAGCCATTAACTTCATATATCTCAATGATGACTTCAATATTGGGAAAAGTTAATGAAATTATTAAATCATTAAATACACAATTTAATCAAGAATTTCGGAATTTAGAAGGAGCTGTTCACTATGAACTTTCAGATTTGATAGAGAGTATGGAAAATCTATCTAATCATGTGAGAGAACTTGCAACATCAGAAAGTATTAGCTGTGAAATTTCAAGTTTCAAAGAAAATATTGAAATTCTAACCAATCAAGTAAAAGAAATTACCACATGTAAGTGTAAATATGATCATCAAGTACAAAGTTTGTCTACTCAAGTTTTTGATAAAAGACATTCATCTGATCATAGAAGATCTACCCCTAAGGACACATATAGAAGATTAAATAGACCTAAAGGATGCTTTTGATGTGATCAATTTGGCCATATGTTTTGGAATTGTAATGCGTATGAGAATGCTTGTAGACTTAAATTGGTCACTGAAGTTGATAAGAAAATTTGTAAATACCATGATCACTCGAATTTACACTTGAACTTAGGAAGAGGTGGAATTAAAGAATATTTTGATCAAACAAAAACTAAGCCAAAATCATTTAGAAAACAATGGAAACCAAAGAAATATGATTATACAAAATCTTCTAAACAAGAGACTATGATGAAAATTGAGAATCAAGTTAAATGTTTTGAAGAAAAGAAAAGTGAACAAATCAAGTTGGATAAACAAAAAGTTGAACAAATTTTGCAAGAAAGATTGGAAGAGGATGAACAAGAATATGAAAAGTCGATACAATTGAAAAAGAAACATGATGAATACTATGTAGTATGGGATCCAAAGTTTCTAGAAAATGACAAGTTATTTGATCAAGAAAAGGTTAAGAATTTGAAAGTTCAAATGAACCATAATATTAACAATGAACAAACTAGTCAAAGTGAACATGAAGATATCAATGAAATTGATGAGAGTACAAGAAATACTGAAAATATTAAAGAAAAGGAAAGACAATGGATTGAAAATGCTATCAAACAAATTGAACAAAATATAAAACATTCAGCAAAATCTTCTAAAACTTTATCTGTGCAGAGTTTGAAGGTGATCCATGATGAACATGTGCTTATGATTGAAGATGAACCATGAAGAGATCCAGAGATAGGATAAAATGAGAGAAATTGTAGTAAGGATGAATTGTAAAGCATGGTTTTTTATACTAACTTTGATGTTTTTTATGAGACAAGAACATGCTTCTTCAAAATTATCTTTGATTATAATAATGGTCAAGATTATTGAGAATGTTTGAGTGAATTGAGAGATTTGTTTGATTGAGAAGTGAGAATTGAGTGTTAAGTTTAAATGCATTTTAGTCTTCTTTTCCTAATCTCTATTATTTGCACCATATTGATTCTATTTTTGCACTTAAAGTATGCATAAAACAATGTATATTCACATATGTTTATTTCTTTAGCCTGCACAATCTACTTGCACTTGTAAACAAATAAAAAAGGGTGACATCCAATTTAAAAAACAGATATAAAAAAATTATGAAGTACTTCATCATCAACATCCTCTTACCCCTTTTGCACCATGATTATTTTGAAAAATGCACTTAAAGTATGCATGGTAGGGTCTCATTACATGACCTTGCATTTAGGCACATTTTGAGCTTTACCTATGCACACAGAGTGATTGTAAGGATTGATGTATATGCACATTGATATGTATGTGAGTGAGAGCACAAGCTTCATCATAAAATGCCTTTCATCCTAAAAACTTGCACCATGCTTGTTTACTTATGCACCTAAAGTATGCATGATAGGGTCTCATTACATGACCTTACATCAAGGCACATTTTTGAGCTTTACCCATGCACTTTGAGTGATGAAAAGGATTTATGTATAAAAACATGAAATGTATGAAAGTGGGTGTACATACCTCGTCAACGAATACCAAATACCTTATCTTTTGCACCATATTTTAACCATGCATTTCCAAAGTATGCAATTGATAGGGCTACATTATATGGCCTTGCATAGGCACATTTTTTATTTTCCCATGCACTTGACACATGATTTCAAGATTCAATGTTCCTATGAAATGTCAGTTTATCTTTGAAGCAAAGAGAAGATTTGAAGATTGGCCCATCAAGGATGCTATGCAAGTTTAGTAGGGGCGAATGTCGTAGAGATTTACATCTCTACATATCTAAAGTTTGAATCATCGAACTCCAAACTTCTAAGAAAGACTTCCAACTCAAAAGATAGAAATCATTGTTGGTCAAAAATTGATCCAAGATTATAAAAATTATTATTGCACCATTGGAAAGTACTCGTCGAGAGCTTTTCAACGATATATAAGACTGTAGTATTTGGTTCAAAAATGATCCTCAAAATATACATCCAAAACTGCTGAAAAGATTCTTTAATAGATTCTCTTATATCATGTTCAAGGAAAAACGGGCGCCCATGTGGTCTAGCTGAATCGATTTGAACCTCCTTCAAATTGCTCGAGTTCGAAATCTTCCAGCGATGGTAGCGCACGAAAATCTTTTAATTAGCTTTATGCTTTTTGATAAGAAAAAACGAACTGCGATGGATTTTCATAATCAGCGATGGGGTTGTTTTTCGCGAAAGAGCTTTATTTTGGCAAACGTAGATTTTGGATGTGCTTTTGAAGAGATATAGAATACTATATAACGAAAGGCTTGGCTCATTGTTAAATCATCAACTGAAGACCAACTCAAGTCTCTCAAGTGCTCAAGGCTAGGAGAAGAAGGCGATCAAGATCTTGGAGAAGATCTTTGGAGGTCATCTTGGAGGAGGAGTTCTCACACTCTTGGAGGAGTTGTGATCTACATCTTGATGTGGAATCTTCTCTTATTCTTAGAGGAAGCTCTACACTCATGGTTGATGAGGACATGATGATCATGATGATTTGGTAACTTGTATTTTCCATTATTTGCATTTTATCTGTATGGACACATTATTATGAATTAATTATCTCTCCAATTTTCACACATCTCTCTTGTTTCCAATCTCTCTTATGATATTAATGAATTGTACGAGTGATTTGATTTATGATCTCATCTGATTATTTGTGAGCATCTATATTTGAACTTTACCTCTTAAGTTTCCCAGAGCACCTTGTGTGTACCGTCTATTTGGAACACTAGCAATTGGCCTGATCTGCCCAACTGAGCCCTTTACGACACAGAAAACTATCCAGATTCTTAGAAGTGATAGAGGTGAAGTTATTCTTTCACGTAATGCTTATATTGGTGAAAATAAGGTTTATGATAAAGAAGAAGAAATTCCAAAGTTCATTAGTGAAAATGACTATGCATTTTTTAGAAAGATTCTGGATGTACATGTTCAGCCATATCAAGAGGGAGTTAAAGTTCCTAGTCTTGAAGAAAGAGGAATTTCACAACCTTCTATAGGTTCAGTTCCACAAGAGACTTTGGTTCCAGAAATGGAAGAAGTTAAAGTTCCAGAAAGTCCTAGTACCTCGACAGGACAAGTTCCAGAACCTCTGGAAGTTGAAGGGTCAGAAAGAGTTTCACCACTATTTAAAGATACACCTACTTGGTTACATCAGACTTGGAAAGATAGTGGTATAAAGACTTTTACTAGAAGAACAAGGAGTCAGACTAGACAACAACAACAAGATCATATAAGAAGAAGAAGTCAGACTAGACAACAACAACAAAGAGATCATGTAAGTTTTGCTGAAGGCTTTGAGATTCATGATATTTTGGCACTTACGACAGTTGAATATGAACCTGCGTGTGTTAAAGATGCACTTAACATTCCTATTTGGAGAGAAGTTATGCAAGAAGAGATTGATTCTATTCATAAGAATCAAACTTGGAAGCTATATGAGTTCCGAGAGGGAAAGAAGGCTATAGGTGTATAATGGATCTTCAAAATCAAAAGAAAAGCAGATGGTACTATTGAAAGATACAAGGCCAAGTTGGTTGTCAAAGGATATGCACAACAAAAAGGTATTGATTATGATGAGACATTTGCTCCTATGTCTAGGATGACTATTATTAGGTCAATACTTGCTATAGCAGCACATTTTGGTTGGCATATATATCAACTTGACATTACGAATGCTTTTCGAAATGGTGATTTACATGAGGATGTGTATATTCAACACCTAGAAGGTTTTGAAGAGACAGGTAAAGAACACTTAGTGTGTAAGCTTATAAAAGCTTTGTATGGTTTAAAATAGGCACCTAGAGCATGGTATGAAAAGATACATACATATCTTTTATACATTGGTTTCCATAACTAAGATGCAGCTCCAACTCTTTATGTTAAAGCTGAAACAAGTATGATTATTATAGCAATCATTTATGTGGATGATATTATAGTCATAGGTCCTAGAGATGAAGATTTGCAAATTTTCAAAGAACAATTGAAGCAAACATTTGATGTGAATGATTTAGGCATTTTGCATTATTATCTTGGGATTCAATTTCTGTTTCAAGATAAGTGTATCTATATGACACAACAGTGTGATTCTAAACATATGCAAACACCTATGGATCAGAACATGTCTTTACAAATGGTAGTAGATGCAGAGCCATTTGATGCTACTCTATATAGTCAAGCACTTGGTTGCTTGATATAACTTTGTAATACACGTCCTGATATACAGTTTGCAGTTTCTCAAGTATCAAGGTTCATGCAAAATTTGACAGTGTTACATTGGAAAGCAATAAAGCAAATCTTTCGATATTTGAAGGGAACTTCAAATTTTGCTATGATATTTTTAAAATCTACACATTTGTTACTTAAAGGATTTTCAGATTCTGATTGAGCAGGTAATATAGACACAAGAAGAAGTACTAGTAGATATTGTTTTTATCTTGGAGATTGTCTTATCTCATGGTTTCCGAAGAGACAACCCACTATTGCCACTTCATCGTGTGAAGCTGAATATCGTGCAACATTTACAGCTACTCTAGAGTCAGTTTGGTTGCAGAAGATTTTCCGTTATCTTGATATGAGAGTACATGAACCCATTCAGATATTTTCAGATAGCCAGAGTGCTATAGCTATAGCAAAGAGTCCAATGCATCATGCAAGGACAAAGCATATAGAGGTACACTACCTCTATATTCAAGAGCAGATAGCTAAGAAGCACATTGAGCTAGTTTATGTTCCTTCTAGTGAGAATGTTGCATATATATTTACCAAAGCATTGACTAGAGATAGTCATGAGAAGATTTGCAGGTTACTGAAGCTTGTACCAATATGACATTGAAGGAGAGATTGTTGGAATCAATGTCAAATTGGTCCAACATTAGCTTCATTAGAAGTTTTGTTTTTTCTCTTCAAATTCCACACCAGCTAACAACATATATATGTTCACTATAGTCCTATAACAACAAGCTCACGTAGGCACCTTGTTCTAGGTCAAACGAGTCTAAACGTCGCTTCGAACTGCCTAAGTTCAAATCCCATCAGCGCCACTCAACAACGAAATTTTTTGAAAAGCTTTTCGAACTAAAATAATGGATGCGTTTTCGCGAGCATATAAGTTTTACAATCGTATGAGTTTTTTACGATCTTAGCTTTTCATAGTGCTTTTCATTATGATTTTGGAAGGGAACAAAACTATAAAAGAAGTTCCTTGGCTCATTATGGATCACTCACTCAAAGATCTAGAGTTTGGAGGTCTTCTTGAAGAGAGAGTGTTCACACACTCTTGAGGAGGTGGGGTTTTGGTGAAGGAGAGGCTACTCTCTTGAAGCAAGAAGTCTTCTACAAGGTGGTGGTAACTATTTTTTGTGAGTTAACCTTATATTTTGTTTTTAGGGCTTCTCTACCCTAATCTCAAAATTAGGGTTGGTTGATTTACAATTTTGTTACACTATTTTGTGAGAATAAGGTTAGCTTCGTTGCCCATTTACTTCACACACTTAGATTATTTCAACATAATCTAAATTTTGTATCATCATCTTCTTGGATATTCTTCCATTAGTGAGTGCGCCACTTTATATGGTTGAGTAGTACTCCCATGTTGTAATTTGGACATCTATTTTTTAGTGAGTAAGCATCCAACTTACGTTCTCTAATCTTGTCTCAAGATCTCTTTCTTTCTATCTCTCACTTATCATCTTAATTATTTAAGTGTGTATGCTCAAAAGGTTTTAGTTTGGAACGATCCTAGGGCCCCAAATTCCAACAGTGTATGCCTTTAATGAGTACTTAGTACTACCCAACTCATCCTCAATAGCCGACATACAAAATACATCATTTCTTTCAGCCATGGTCAAAGCAAAAATTTGGATATAGCTCAAAAAGTTGAACATAAACATCCTACACCCTATGGAGCTCTATTAAACCTATACCAAACTTCGAGGGACTTGTAATGGCCAATCAAAAACTATATTAATTTTTGAAACAAGAAGACAAAATTACCTACATAGTCATTGAAATAGTGCATTCAAAGTCCGAAAAGAGCTCAAATCAGAATTTTGACACCACACAATGAAGTTGTTTTGAACTCCTAATTGCCTTGAGTATGCTCACCAATTTCTATGTGATTCTGAGACTATGACCAGAAGGATGTCAATGATGCCCTAGATGAAGTGATGACTTGCTGTGTATCAATTGTTGGATTTTGAGGTCTCATAACACAAGGAAAAAAAAGAAGCTTGTAGAACAACATAACACAAAATGCATTACCAAGTGAATGTACAAAAGATAAGTGACCAGCTAGGGCTTATCAAAATATATACAACTTGGGGGAGAAAAACCTCCTAACGAGGGAAAAAGTGCCTTAGCATTCCTAAGTGTGTTTACACACATTTCTAATGAAATATATCAAGGGACGGCACTAAAGCAATGGATATGAGCATTCGATACTTCACAAAATATTTCTGAGTGTTTTCCAAAAAGATATGCATGGAAAGCTTCTTCGAACATTTCCATGTGGTGATTTTTTAACAATGAGCATGTATTCTAATATGCCATGAGGCATTTCACTGATAGTGTTTGACTATAATAAAAAACTAGAGGCATAATTCCATAACAAAAGCCAAGGAGATGAATATTAGACACATGTATAGAGTTAAAATTGGTTAGACATATTTATATGGTATCTAAGATCTTCACAAGCATTTGGCATACTAGGACTGGTTCATCTGTGGCCTCTTTCTACCAAAGAGTTATTGACCCACACATGTACTTGATAGTGATGATATTCTCTTTGGAGGCAGCCATATCAAGATAGTTCAACTAGTACCTGATTTTTCATTGTTGTAACCTGATGACATCATTGTCATCTGATATTCTTGGGGTGTGACTCATCTCTTGAATTAGGATGCCACATGGCATCACCTGGTGTCAGAAGTCCTGCTCCGATGAACTCCCCAGTTTTGGGATTCGTTCTACACGACTTTCGATGACTCTTGACAGAGACACGCGCACGGAGTTCGATGATTTCTTTCCGCCCAGCCGCGTGGTGTGTTCAAAAAATTACTCTCTCTCTCTACACCCAAAATGGGTCATGGTCAAGGTTCCTCTCATGAGTGCCACTTGGCACTCATGTGAGCATCATACTCTATATGAATAAGAGGAGGGTCATACCTCTAAATACTATTCATATAGGATACTCCATATGACATTTCCTTCCCCTTACTTCCATTTTGTCCTCAAAATGGTATTGGAAGGTCTAAAAGAAAGAGAGAAATAATAGAACCACCACTCCCACTATATCCCCATGTATAAAAATACATGGTCCTGTCTCCGTGTTGTTTCCCCATATCCTTCCCCTTAAGAAAACTCTTGGGAAGGTAAACTAAAACTGGGAAACCGTCTCTGAAGGGTGCTAACCCGCTCCCATGTGGCACTATCTTCTGAACTATCTTTCCACTTTACTAGACACTCTTTATACAAGTGACTCCTCGTCCGTTTCTCTCGAGTGCGTAGTATGCTCTCTGGCTCATGTGGAATAGATTGAACAGAAATAGGCTCTACTACCTCACTATCTGGAATGAGGTTGTCAGATTCACCCAGCCTTTTCTTAAGCCGGCTAACATGAAATACTGGATGGATTTGACTATTCTCTGGAAGTTGGAGCTGGTAAGCCATCTTTCCTATTCTCTTAAGTATTTGGAAAGGTCCACAATACCTAGGAGATAATTTTGGACAAGGTCCCGTCTTCATGGTTTCAGACCTAGATGGAACTCTAAGATAGACTTGCTCTCCAACCTCAAAGTTGATATCTCTTCTTTGAGGGTCAGCATAGGCTCTAGCCCTATCCTGAGCTTTCCTAATGCTGTCCTTAGCAAGTCTAAGCATATCATTCATTTCTTCCAAGAAGTCCTTTGCAGCTTGAACTTTTTCATTCTGCAAGCCAACTGCATAAGGAGCCCTTGGCTGAAACCCATACATAAGCATAAATGGACTATGCCCAGTGGAAGAGTGCTTGGCACTATTATATGCAAACTCTACTATAGGTAAGTACTCCTCCCAATTAGTTTGCCTTTCATTCACATATGCTCGAAGCATATCCTCTAGGATTTGGTTAACCCTTTCTGTTTGCCCATCCGACTGTGGATGCTCGGCCGTACTCATGCTAAGCTTTGTATCCAACCTTTTGAAGACCGCTCTCCAAAAGTGGCTAGTGAATTTCCTATCCCGATCAGAAACTATGTCTAAAGGAAGACCATATAACCGGTATAGGTTCTCTACAAAGAGTCTAGCCAACTCAGGTGTCTTCACTGTAGTATGTGTTGGAATAAACCTAGCCATTTTGGTTAACCTATCCACAATTACCCAGACCGAGTCGTGCCCTCTCTGTGTCTTAGGTAATCCGACTATAAAGTCCATGGAGATACTCTCCCACTTCCCATTAGGAATATCCAATGGGTGGAGTAGTCCTCCAATCCTCAACCTCTCAGCTTTGTTGACCTGGCATTTATTGCACTTAAGCACATACTCTAGGACGTCCTTATGAAGTCCAGGCCAATAAAACTGCCTCTTAACAAGATCATAAGTCTTGTTAACTCCTGGGTGTCCCGCGCTAGGTGTGTCATGACACTCATATAAAATATGCCGTCTCATCTCAGTATCTCTAGGGACACACACCTTACCTTTATATAACAGATATCCATCATGGACACTGTAATTCTTCCACTTGAATCCTTCTTGAGTACCCGTCGATACTCCATCCTCATTGGAAACCCGTATATCACGATCCCCATTCTCTATGGCTTCCCAAATGTCGGAATATGCAGGATCAAGCCTACATTTCCCTCTAATAGACTCAAGTAGCTCACTAGTGATCTGAGTAAAACTCAGTCCATTGAGCATAGGCATACGGCTAAGTGAATCAGCCACTACATTAAACTTTCCCTTCCTATACCTAAGCTCATAATCAAACTCTTGAAGGGTCTCTGCCCATCGGGCCTTACGACCTTTAAGGTCTGTTTGATTAGAGAGCCACTTAATGCTCTCTTGATCAAACACTATCGTAACTTTGGCACCATATAAATAATGACGCCACTTCTTCAAAGCATGGACTATTGCATACAACTCCTTCTCATAGACGGAGTAATTCTTTTGAGCCGGTTCTAGTTTCTTGCTCTCAAAAGCTAATGGTCGACCATCCTGCACTAAAACCGCTCCTATAGCAAAATCACTCGCGTCAGTTTCAACCACAAATGGTTTATTGGGATCTGCTATATGTAAAAGTGGAGCTGTAGCAATTGCTACCTTCAACTTTTCCATACTTTGCTTCTGTTCGTCTCCCCAGTGAAAGGCTTTCCCTTTCCCTTTAAGCTGTTCCGTCATCGGTACAGCAATTTTGGCATAGTTCTTAATGAATCTTCGATAGAAACCTGATAAACCTAGGAAGATCTGCAGCTCCTCCAGGTTCCGTGGATGTGGCCATTCCATAATAGCCCTTACTTTTTCAGGATCCATCTGGATTCCATCTTGGGAGACTATATGCCCAAGGTACCTAACCTCTGTTTTGAAAAATTCACACTTTGACTCCTTAGCAAAGAGCGAATTTTCCCTTAGCACTTGAAATACTTTTCTCAAGTGTTCCAAGTGCTCCTGTTCTGATGTACTATAGATCAGAATGTCATCTAAAAAGTCTACTACAAAGTGTCCTAGATAAGGCCGTAAAACACTATTCATGAGTTTCATGAAAGTGGCAGGAGCATTGGTGAGACCAAAAGGCATCACCAAAAACTCATAGTGCCCATATCTAGTCCTAAATGCAGTTTTAGGGACATCCTCTGCCCTAATCCTGATCTGATGATATCCTGATCTAAGGTCAAGCTTGGTAAAATACCGAGCTTGATGTAACTGATCAAATAGATCTTCCAACCTAGGCATTGGAAATCTATTTTTGATAGTTACCTTATTTAGTGCTCTATAATCTATACATAGTCTCATAGAGCCATCTTTCTTTTTAACTAGGAGCATTGGCGATGCCCATGGTGAGTTACTAGGTTTGATGAAGCCTTTATCTAAATAATCCTGCAATTGCTTCTCAACCTCCTCATGCTGAGAAACACTAAGCCTATAAGGTGGTCTACAAATAGGGTTAGTGTTAGTAACAACCTCTATGGCATGGTCAATGTCCCCTCTCTCAGGTGGTAGCCCTCTAGGTAAGTTAGTGGGAAAAACATCTCTAAATTCAAACATAAGATCCTTAAAACTTTTAACTACACACTCTTGCAAAAAAGAATAGTAGAAAGTCCTGTTCATATTTACATTCAAAGCATGAAAATATACATCAGATGAGCTGTCTATACAATGCTCCATATCATGACTATACAATAAAAACATATCCTGTACATGCTGTGAACAACAGAGACTATACAACTCTAATGATGAGATGAGAGGTGCACTAGGTACATCTCTCTCTCCCTGAATATAAACTGTACTTCCATTCTTTTCAAACTCGAGTGTGTTATTTTGATAGCTGCGTTTAAGTGTATCTCCCAACCCCCATAGCCACTCTCTTCCTAAGACTAGATCTGTCCTCTCCATGTTCATAATTTGGAAGTCCATATGATCTGTATAATCCTGCATCTTGACTTCCAAATTGGATACCATAGTATCCCATATTCTTTTATCTTGCCCTTGCATCATAGATACAATGTATTTATGTGCACTAGGCTGTTGGGGAATCTTCAATTTCTTGACCAAAGCATAGTTTATGAAGTTATGAGTGGCAGAGTCATCTATCATGACTCGCACCCTGGTCCCGTATACACTACCATGTAGCTTGACCAAGTCATGTGGTCCAAACTGCGGTGACCACAATGACTGCGTCAAACAACACGTGTGCTCTATATCCTCATGCATCACCTCCACTCCCTTGCAGCTAGAGCTGCCATGAATGGGAAGGGTCTGCACTAGGTGGACCGCCTTTTTGCCCCTTTCAGGAGCCGTACTAGACTCTGGTCCTTTCTTCTTTTCTTCCCCCTTCTTGAGTGGACAGTTCCACTGTGAGTGGCTAGGGGATAGGCACCTAAAACACAGGTTCTCTCTTTTGGCCTTCTCAAACTGGTCTGTGGATAACTTAGGCCCTTGTGATCTTTGTTTTTTAATAAAAACCTTGTTTTTCCCAAAAGGCAACTTTTTCTTAAATTTAGTGGTGCTAAGAGGTTTAAGGGGCTGATCCGTCTCCATAGGAGTATATTGAGGACGGTTATGGTCCTCATATATCTGTGCATACTTGATCGCCTCCTCAAACGTCTTAGGCGCATTCCTCCTGACTTCCCTCTTTATGGCTTTATCCAAGCCCCTAACAAACCCTCTGGTCTTCTGAAAATCATCTAGACCCTTAAGCTTCAAAGTGATCTCTCTATAGTGGGATAGATAGACTGAAAGAGGCCTGCCTCTTTGAGTAATCCTATCCCACTCATCCCAATTCCTCTCCTCTTCATTTTCAGGAAGAAACTCTTTTAGAAAAAGAGTCTCAAACTGAGTCCAGTCACTAGGGATAGAGTTCGCCTCCTTAAGACTCATCCACCACTTATAAGCACGCGGGCCGAGGGAGAGACTCGCCTCTAGCACACGATACTCAGGTGGGGTGCCCTTCAATTGATGCAAATCTTGCCACTTTTGTAGAAAAGTGTAGATTGCATCCTTATTCCTGTCTCGGTCATCCCCCGTGAAGGTTGGTGGTTTTAAGTCTTTCAGGAGGGGAGCTTCCCTAGAGCTCTCTCCTTTATATTTACTAGGAAGAGAAGTCTCTTTCCTAGTAATCTCTAGAGGAATGGTAGGAGTCTCTCTTTCCTTCCTAGCTAGGAAAGAAGTGACACTAGTCTCAAGAGAGATCATTTGAGACTTAAGTTGCTGTATAAGAGATGTAATGCTACCCAAATCTTTCTCTAACTTGAGGGTTTGCTCTTTCAAGTCAATGAATTGGTCACGAGTGACAAATTCATCTATAAGCTCTTCATAAGTATACTCTTGCTGTGAAGGCTCTTTTTCTTCTATATTCTCTTCTATTTCTTGTCCTAACTCTACTTCTTCCATCCTAGCATCTTGATCCTCTAGTTGCTCTCTAGGTGGAGAAGTGGTCTCAACTAATTGTTTGCCTTTATTTTCCATGTTTAAATACCCTTCCCCCGTTTGCTAACTAGAGAGTATGAAAATGAATGGAAGTAGAGTTAAAATATGCAAGAAGAAGAGAGATATAACACAAGAACACTTCCCTGATACAAAGTAAAGTTGCGGAAGCTAAATCCAGGTGGTCCTTGATGCTTCAAGCCGCTGATTTTGAGTCCTCGCCAGTCCCAAAAGAAAATTGGAAATGTCCGCTTGGTCCGGGGAGGTTCTAGACACCATAAACCATCCAAAATAACACCAAAAGTGCGTAGGAAAAGCCTCAAACGGGCAAACTGAATGCAACTGAACAATTTCAGAAATTTTCCAATCCTCGCCAGTCCATAAAGTGTTGTCCAGCACCTGCACTTCAAAAATTTGAGACAATCCCAAGTGAAAAAATTGGATTTGGAGTCCGGATGAAGAAAAACTAGGCCCGGGAGTGGCCGCCTAGTTCCTGCTGAAGCGCTGCAGAGAGATTTTGGTAGGGCAAATCTCTTCCAAATCCAACACCGATGGTCTCTGAGCGAAGCTTGAAAGTGTAGCTTCGAAACGTGACCAAGATATTTGAAATCCAATATCGTATGAAGAAGATATGGTCCGGAGAAGTGAGGTATGTCACCGGTGGGAAGTGAAAAGGTAACCCTCTTGAAGTAGAAACTTTGAAGAGCTTCAAACTGAAGGACTGAAGCTTTTCAATGAAAACCCAAGACCCAAAACCCTTCTCCACAGCCCGTATTACATATGTGCATCCTCATTTGATCAAGATCTTGATCCATGACATCACATTTGCCCTTCCAACTTTGAAAGAAAACCACAAATTTTCATAAATTAAATGGACCTTAGAGTTTTTTCGAAAAAACTTCTCCACAGCAGTCGTCGTCGTCACTTATCCCACATGTGCTCGCTGCAGGCGGAGGAGAAGCCTATATATCCAAGAGCATAAGATGCTCTCTTTCACCTTGGAGTGGGGAGGGAGGAGCAAATCTCCCCCTCGTGGGCTGGCGGACGCCTTCGGGCCTTCTCTGATCGCGGGCCGCCTGTGGGCCGTCGGTTGTTGATGATGGTTGTCCCGTCGCGGGCCGCCTGTGGGCCGTCGGTTCTTGATGATGGTTGTCCCGTCGCGGTCTGGCTCCGATACCAATGTCAGAAGTCCTGCTCCGATGAACTCCCCAGTTTTGGGATTCGTTCTACACGACTTTCGATGACTCTTGACAGAGACACGCGCACGGAGTTCGATGATTTCTTTCCGCCCAGCCGCGTGGTGTGTTCAAAAAATTACTCTCTCTCTCTACACCCAAAATGGGTCATGGTCAAGGTTCCTCTCATGAGTGCCACTTGGCACTCATGTGAGCATCATACTCTATATGAATAAGAGGAGGGTCATACCTCTAAATACTATTCATATAGGATACTCCATATGACACCTGGGCACTTACCATTTGGTAGAAGAGAGAAGAGGAAGTCTCATATAGGAGAGACTATTATCTTATTAGAGATATACAAGAGAATAGCATCTCTTATGAGAAAGATAGAAGTCAGCTCGGCGGTTGGGAGGTAAACAGAAATCACATCTCTGTGTTGGATTAGAAGTGAAACGCGACCTTAATCGATGCTCAATGGCAACTAAAGATCAGTCCCAACATTGGTATCAGAGCAAAAAGTCTTGGCCATTTTGGCGTGTGCAGACGATGGGGGTTGAACCCAGGTGGCTTGAATAGAAGGCGAAGCACCTAACCAAGGCACCATCCCTTTTCGATGCCCTCTTATCAAGTGCAAGAATTAATTATCTTATGTACACTGCTGACGGATGGAGCATTTGTGAGAGCTCCTTGAGATGGAGCTTCAAGGCATGTATTTTCTCAGAGTAGAGATATTCACACAAGAAGAACAAAGTATTGAAGCAAGATCCTCACTCCTTACATCTATGAGATAGAGTTCATGGCATAACCATATGTGCATCGACCTACTTTTTTTGGCTTTTGTACTCTTTGATGAAGATGCACGTCTGATGTAAGCATGTAAAGAGGGAAAAATTTTATTCTCTCTTTACTTCTTGAGATGAAACATCCATGCCACCATAGAGATCTTCCAAGAGTTAGTTATCCAAGAAGTAAAGCACGAAAGCTTCTAGTGGTTTTTTTCCACTCACAGATATGAGGGGGACAGGATGATCATGAAGGCAACGAGCAAAGGTAGAAGATGACGCTGTCTTCTATGGAAGATAAGGACCTTTACGGCATCCTACATGATTCTAGCAAGGAGGAGAAGTTATGGCCTCATTTCCAGGTTTGAGTGTTTTTGAATTTCTATAAAATCTCTATTTGGATAAGTAGCCATTTTGGGAAAGGAAAATGAAGCGGGATTTTTTTTAGTTTGGTAGGAAAAATCATGCACACATACAGTATAATATATGGACTTTCATATACCATCAAGAAATCCAAAATATACCTCAGTATGATGGGAGTTTGAAGCTCCACAAAACCCCTTTCCATCAGTCTTGAGAAAAAATTTCAGCACCTCAATTTAAGAAATTCCCATTTTGGAAGAGGGAAAAAGAGGTGCACTAGCTATAGATGGATGGGAAAAAGTATATATACTGAGAGTATGGTATATGGAATTCACAAAGGAATCATAAGATTCATTAAAAGAATAATTTAAGGAGGAATTGTACCTCCTCAAAAACCCCCTTCCCGTAGTTTTTGGAAAAAATTTCAGGTGTTAGTTTTAACTGAACTCCGATTTTGGGAGTAAGAAAAGGGACTATTTAAGAAGCTTCCTATGGATTAGTGCATACACAAATGAATTATGGTGTATGAATTACCTTGGAGAAGAGAAAATCCAAGAAAAAGCCACCTTAGGAGTGGATTAGGAGCTTGCTAAAAGCTCCCATTTAAGTTTTTGCATAAAAGCAAAAATCTTGATTTAGGCCTCTTTTGGGGAGCGAATTAGCATGCACAAAGGGAAGATTTGGTAAGTTGAAACTAGGCCCAAGCATCTTCATATATTTCTCTTCGAGATTATGGAGAGAGTTTTAGGATTTGCTTGATGGAAGAATGCTTTTGGGCATCCCAAAAATCAAATTTTCACACTTTTTCCAGCCCCTCCAACAGTCCACTAGTTTAGCATGTCCTGCTTGGAAAGGCCATATCTTGGGCTAGAAAACTCCAAATGGGATGTGCTTTGGCTCATTTTGAAGAGAAAAAACTATATTTTAAGTTTATCAAAAGAAATTTTGGAAAATATGTATTTTTTCTCTGTACAGGTCTGCAAATTCTGAATAGTTTTTGGCAACTACCTTCTGGGAGCCATATCTTGCAAACCGGGAAGGCGATTTGAGTAATTTCACTTTGAGCCACTTGCACATGATAATATCTATTTTAGGATGATTTGCAGGTTCTAAAATGGTTTTTTCAGGTCTAAGAAGGGATTATAAATGCATTTTATTGGGTAAAATGGCATTATTTTAGTAATCATCTAACCATGCTTTATGTTTTGGGGAGTGCTCGGATGTTTTCAGACACTTCAAAGTTTATGTTAGGACCTGAGGAGGAAGGTGTAGAGGTCTCGGAGCTCATAAAAAAGGAATGGATGCATGAAACTCCAATATCAAATCATTCAAGGATGTATACTTAATATTTTCGGTCATCTTACTTTATATTATGGTATGTTTTGTATGTACATGCATGGATTGGAGTGCATATATCCAATTTGATCATTGTTTCAATCCTAAAAGTACAGATCAACATGCAAGAAGTGCACTTGTGATTGTTTACAGGAACGATGATTGCAGGAACTACATAGTTATGCAACAAAGAGAATTGTTGCTAGCATTTGTTTTTATGTTTTTGTAGGTTATGGAGTCCATCTATGAGTTTATGGCATGTATGCCATGGGCCTGTCAAGCCCTATGTTGTTGGATGGCATGTGTGCCATTGTGTTTATGGTTAAATTTTTTTAGGATTCCATTTCCTCTGGGAAATGCTGTGGAAATTTTTCCCACCTCATGGCGTTATGTACACACTTGCCTTTAGGTAAAGAATATTATGGCATAGTAACGTGCTTTTCTGCAAACATCAATAAGGTGTTAGCATGCTTGTAAGCATGTATTTGATGGAATTAGGACCATCATAATACTAGAGATAAGGCAACTTCAGTAGTTATAGGATCCCTACACATAATCCTTATGGATTTAGACCATAGGATTGCTAAGGGAAGGAGCTACACTTCACCATTAGTAATGTGCACAACGAATCCTATAGGTTTTAGCAAGTTGCATATAGGCACATGAGATACATATATGATACTCTCCAAAGAAGTGAAAATTTACATATCTTCATAAGAGTCTCACAGTATAATTAGGAGACTATGGGGTATAATTAGGAATACCCAAAGAGTGACTAGTTTCACTCATGCACATCACTTGAGCAAGTAGTGAAGCATTTTTGCTACACTAATAAGGAAACCAATTAGATGGGATCACACAGATGGGTTTCATGAGACAACATCAACGGATGCTTATTGGATTCGAGTGATGGTTAGGGAAGCCACAAGTATGGCACTAGCTCTATGACCTAGAGCATAGATCCCTTAGTAAGAAATAGTTGGGGTACCCAATACACATATGTATGTTGGGATCTACGGAGAGGTACTTAGACCTAGTCTTCGTACCTAGGAACAAGTTAGTTTGGAATAGAAAGGGATATCCATTGTCACATGTTGACTAGAACCAGACTAACTAGTTCAAGAACATGGGACTCATTTGAGTCCACAGACATGATTTTAGGATATGGGATTCATTAGAGTCCACCTACATATTCCATTACATGGAATATATATAATCGGTTTAGTGTAGGTATGACACCATGAATTGGAAGAAGTTTCCACTGGTATGGGACAATGGAAACGACTTCCCTTTGAGTACTCTTCTTCTATGGCCAAGGAGAAAAGGACTCATCATTCATGGTGTCATGTCTCACTAGATCAGAGGAGAGCTCTTAGTAGACATCTCCTTAGGATTGGGAGTTATCCTTCATAGTTTAGGGAAGATTTATTCTTCCAGTAGAGAATGTGATGAGTGATTTTGTCACCATTGATGTCACATACTGATTTTGAGGTTTTCAGGAAGGATAATTCCATTAGTTTCATGGGATCGTATAGATCCATGCATAAAGGACGGTTGGCAAAGATAGCTTTTTAGTATGGATACATATGTGTTTATGGTGTCATGTCATATCATTGCTGACCATTTTAGTAGAGGGCTTTGACGCTTATAAGGAATTTATTTTCTCCACTCTTCACTACATACACCTTCACTAGTTATCGAAGATTTGTTCTCCATCTTTATAGTAATGTCTGTAATGAGGGATTCTGCATCAGTCATGGAAGAGAGGATCAAATGAATTCAGAAGTTTCTCTTTTAAGGAAAGGACAAAGTGGGAATTAGCTTAGAGATTAAGGAGAGATCTCACTTTAGCTCAATGATCTCATTCCTGTTCTTTGAGAGAGAAAGAAGGAAAGGAAAATATGATTTCTTCATAGGAGAAGAATAGAGCATATTTTCCTTTAAACAGAAGAGGTGTTTAGAAAACATCTCTTAGTTTATATTTTAGAACGAATTCATTTATTCTTCCTTTCAGGATAATTTTCCTTCACATGGGAGTCTTTGTCTCCACTATTTTGGAAGGAAAAAACATGGAGAACTTACGTGCATCTTCTCAATTATGGATGAGTAGAGTAATTGGATGCAACAGAATCTCTTTCAAAGGGGAAGGGAAAGTGGAATAGGTTCCATTGTTAGAGCGAAAGGGAGAGAAAGAGAGTTTAGAGAGAGAAAGAGAGTTTCACTTTCTCACTTTTAGATTGTCTTGTTAGGAGTGGCACTCTTCTATCAAAGACAAGAGGGAGATCATTTAATCATGATGGTTAGATTGATTCTCACCCAAAGATGCTTGAGAGAAGTAGTTATGTTTATTTCCAGTGATGGTCGTTGACTAGATGAGATGATCTAGTTACTGACATTAATGAGACTGGGAATAGATTGATGATACCTCTCTTTAGGGTTTCTAGGAGATAGGGATATATCTAGCCTATTGGGGTACCAAACTCTTGGTTGGTGTTACATCATGAGCATGATGTGTAAACATCAATTAGGAGGATGGTTGCTTAAGGATTATCTGAATCTCAAACAGAATGCTTTTTGCATTCATATGGCAAACTACATGGAAGAGATTATTTTAGAGTTTGCACTAGTGCCAATAGATGCTCTTCCAATAGAACCTAGTCCAATGGTAAAGGATGACAAACCATAGACTTCTTGGTTGGTGAAATGTATAGATTGCATTTTACTATCAAGAAATTCTTATATATGAGCTAGATGATGGAATTGCATAGTCACAAGATAGTTAGAGGAAACTATGACTTGTGAGAACACTCAAGATTAGGAAGACCTAGAGTGGTATGAGGGTAATCTATCATTTAGTGTTAGATGGGTTTGGAGTCACTTCTTATGGGACTTTGTTCTATATTTTTATGATTATATGGTTTGTTATCTCCATTATAGTATGGTCAATCCAATAAGCTTGGCACTTTACACTTGCTTTTCATATTATTACTCCATAGAGTTTATGTCACATGGACTTAGGTCATTTGGATGATGTTTTATGTCATGGGAGTGATAGTATGTAAGTGGAGTGTACATGGAACATAGTAGGCATCACTCATACGGTTTCCCACCTTTAAGATGATCTCATATGAGGCGTCTTAAGGGGAAGGATATGGGGAAACACCACATAGAGATGACCATGTACATAGAGTACATGGGGTTCAAGGAAGTCCGAGCACTTTTTTCTACCAATACGGACATTTCATCTACATTTTCGAGGAAGAAAATGTTTTTAAGGGGAAGGAAATGTCTTATGATATTCATGGGGTGTGACTCATCTCTTGAAGAAGGATGCCACATGGCATCACCTGGGTGGTAGAAGAGAGAAGAGCAAGTCTCATATAGGAGAGACTCTTATCTTATTAGAGATATACAAGAGAATATCATCTATTATGAGAAAGATAGAAGTGAGCTCGTCGGTTGGGAGGCGAACAGAAATCACATCTCTATGTTGGATTAGAAGTGAAACATGACCTTAGTCGATGCTCGATGGCAGCTAAAGATCTGTCTCGACAATCATATATCAACCACGATCTCCTCATGGTGAAGGGAATAAAAATAGGATTATATTGTATGTAAGCTGCTCTCTGATCAAAGACTTGGGTGTCATTGGGCTTTTCTTGCGAAAGTCTCATCCTCCAGCTTGGATTTTGTTGAGTGATCTATTGCCTTGTGATAGTCTCAACATGCATCATCAACGTGGATGTGGATCTTGTGTTGAATATATGCCTATGCTTTTTCCCGTATGTGACCGTACGTAGGAGGGTGGGCTGCCATTCGTTGGAATATCCCCATCTTTGTGGATAGTTGGATTATAGTCTTGGGCATGGGAGTCCATTGTAGATCCTTCATCTTCAAATTCTTCTACTAGCACTTCAACTTCATACTCATCCACCCATTTTTCTTTTTGTCCTTCTCTCTACCGACACTACTTTCAAAGAGACCTCAAATTTGTGCATATGACGCGAAGTTCTTGACTCTGGGCTAATGGACGGTGTAGGATATTTCTTCATGGGGTTTCCCTTTTTGAATAATATTTAAAATCCTCAATTAGGTGGAAGTGAATACCACTTCTTCTCCGAGAGTGTGGAAGATGATGCATGTAATTACTTGTGTGCCATGTGGTGTTCTATGTTGTTGCCAGTTATCCATGGTGGATTGGCTGATCAGACTTTCCTAGACATAATAGGCCATATTGACTGGATTCACGTTCTTTATACTATATTCCATGCTACGCAGGATGGTTTTTTGTAGTATGGTACAAAGTTTTGGTCTCTAGAAATGGAGATATTCCTCCGTGTTCAAGAGCAGCTCACATAACACCTAATTTACTCTTCCAATCTTTCCATGTGGAGATAGTTTTACTACTTTTCATCCTTGGTGTCGAAAAAGCATATGGTGTTAGAATGCTACTCCTAAAATATAATGCATTTTGGATAATTTTAGGGGTGACTTTAAATTCTTCAACCCATCTTCCACATCTAGAACTCTAGCATAACTGTGTCCATTGTCTAACTTCAGACTATCCATAAACCATTCACATCTTGGCAATTCAGGTCGGGCTAATGGCAATTGTAGAAATTTCCCACATCCCAAAAGATCCCTCATTTCTAGAATGACCTTGTTTCTATTTCAGAGGGCATCAAATTATTTTGCCATGAAAAGAAGTTTGCTATACGTTTTGCCCATAGTTCATAAGAATATGTATTCAGCTTGCTTCGAAAGGTCAGCTTCATGGTGCTAGAACCAATGTGCTATTGCAATTGTTATCGAGCTTTTTGGCAAAGGTGGAGGTACAAACACTCTTTGACTAGAAGATCAAATCATACCCATTTGAATAGCTTGAAATGACAACAAATAGAGTTGCTTGAGCAATGTAATCTATAAGATATTGCTTTATGTTTTCATATTTTAGCACGAACCTATTCAAGATAGACATGATTGATGTTCCAAGCTCAAGATTGTGGTCTTTATTTTACTTATTGGTCCACAAAAAGATAGATTGTTATTACGTAGGGATCGAATAAGGGTTGGGTTTTTACTTACATACTACCAAAAGATAAATCAATTAAGCACCCATATCTTACTTATCATCAAAGCTTATATCAATATTAGACATAGGCTACAAGATAATTATGAAGCTATTTATGTATCCATGGCAATATAGGTAAAGTAGTCTTTTCATTGGTACTATTTGTAGTCGAAAACTTGATAATAGTCCATTGACGAGTTGTAGGAGGCTCTTTAGTGTTGCTTCCATAATGCATGTGAGACAACTTCTATGGAGCTTCCTTTCTTGAGATTAGCTTTGTAGGTCATGATGGTGGAATTTGCAAGAACTTCCTTTCTTGAGATTAGCCCCTTAGGATGGTTGAATTGCTTGAATTTCCTTTTTCTTTGAGAATGTGTCTTCATGAACTTCATGATGGGATTCTAGATAATCAAAGATTTGGGAACCCAAATCTGAGTATGACCTTGTTGTGCTTTTACAAAGCTTTAGGTATCCAAATCTTTCTTGTGGAACAAGAATGATTGGAGAACCCCTTTTTCCTTTATTATTTAAGTCTTTTTTGTTGAAACTCTTTAGGATTTGAACGTGATGAAGAGACACTTCCTTTCACTACCCATATCTATCTTCGACGTTGAGGTACTTGATTCTTTACATGATTCCTTTGTTCCTATAACAATTCATGATGTGTTAACTTCTTGGTATTTAGTTGTGAGTGACCTTTGGAATCCACGTGCTTAATCCCCTTTAAGGAGGCTCAAACAATTGATAAATTATATCCAAACTACCACATGATTTCTAGAAGGTAATGACTCAAATGAGTGAGTCACAAGGGAGGTGCAGTGGTGTCTTAGCGCAAGGTTAGTGTGGCTAGTTCTCAAAGTCTAGCTTTATTTTTCTTATTTGAACACTTGAGCCATTTAATACCTCCACCTGTGTCTACCAAAAGTTTTGATGTATTAGGAAGGTTTTGGATTAGTTTTCCATGCTATAATAAGAGAGGAGAAGGCATGATCTTGTTGGAAGTTCAAGAGAGTCATAGTTCTATTTCCACTGTTGTAGTTTTGTAGACAAAGATTACAGAGCTTGTATTTCCCTCATGATATATCCAAATTACATTTTTCATGGTTCATGGGAAAGCTCTTACCATCTATGTTCATTCTCTAGATTTTCATATTCACTAGAGTTGTGAGCTTAGAGGAGTGCTCTTTGCAAGTAGTGTGTGTTCTCGGGTTTATCTCTGTTGAAGGTCTCCATTAAAACTCAAAACTATAGATGTCATATCTCCTTGTGTATTTATGCCATTTGAGTGTTCTTTAGCTCATTGGAAATAAATTGATGTCTAGTATATGTGAATAAAAGAGTTGTAAAAACTTGGAAGTGACTAGAGAAAAGAACAAGCATGACTAGTTTTCTATGCATAAGTTTGTAAGAAGGTCAACTAGTTCTTGGGGGGTTCCACCTACTTCTAGCTATATTTTGCACGTCAATAAACGCCAACAACACACACATACACACACATACACACACATACACATACATGCACACACACATGCACACACATGCACACATATACACATACACACATATACATACATGTACATACACACATACACACATATACATACAAATACACATACACACATATACATACAAATACACATACACATACACATACAAACACATACACACACATACACACACATAAACATACAACCACATACATAACACACACAAACACACACACGCATACACATACATATGCATACACACACATACATATGTGTACACACACATACACATGCACATACACATACACATACACATGCACATGCACATGCACATGCACATGCACATGCACATGCACATGCACATGCACATCCACATGCACATGCACATGCACATGCACATGCAAATGCACATGCACATACACAGGCACATGCAGATGCACATTCACATGCACATGCACATGCACATGCACATGCACATGCACATGCACATGCACATACACATACACATACACCTACACATACACGTACACATACACATACACATACACGTACACCTACACGTACACCTACGCATACACCTTCACATACATCTACAAGTACACCTACACATACACCTACCTAGGTTGCATTATTCATTATTCGAGAATTCCTTTATTCGTGAATAATTACAGAATTTTATGGCAACCCTCCATTATTCGACCGAATTTTTCGGTGCCACATCCGTTTATTCGGAGATGAGCGAATACTTTTTGCACGGTAATTCGACAATTTTCGATCAGACACGCTTTCAATTGAAAAAGTTTTTTATCGAAAATTTTATTGATAAAAAAATCTTCGGTCGAATTAAATTTCGATCGAAAAAAATTCGATCGAATATTTTTTTATAAAACAACACAAGTAGACTCATTTTTCATAAGAGTTACTTAGTTTTTTATGAACTTACAGTGTTGTATATAGAACAAAGTATAAACTCTTGCTATACATATTAACTTTCGTACTTAAAGCATAAAGAAAAATATATTTGTTTGCGAATTAAAAACTATTGTGATTGTTTGACTCAACATTGATTCTTACTTCACAATAGTATATGTATGTTTGTGTATGATTGTGTGTATGATTGTGCATAAAAATGTATTGTGATTGTTTGAATTAATATTGATTCTTATTTCACAATACTATGTGAATGTGTATGTGTATGTGCATATATGTTATATGATTGTGAGTACAAATATAATATGATTGTGTATGTGCATGTATATGTGTGTGTATGATTGTGAAATAAAAACTATTGCAATTATTGGATAAGATTTTATGTTTTTTTTATAATTCAAGGTTCAAAAGGTATTAATAAGTGAAGATCAAAGGCATCCAGGGCTGCATATCAGCTAAGAGAAGGTTCTTGGTGTATCTATTCAATATAACTTCACATATCTATAGATCTTCTTTAGAAAGTTGTATTGTATTGATACAACAAGAGCCTTCTCTTAGCTGAGATGTTGGGCCTTGGCATCAAGACAATACCATCAAGAGGGATTTGTTTGGAGGAAAGAAATCAATTTGTTGAAACAATATTATTGAGAGGGATGACGAAGTTTTGATAGAAGTCAACTTATGCACTTGATCCTTGGATACTTACGATAAAAAAGATGCAAATAGGTAAAAAAAGATTTTTCTTTTTATGATATAGTTTAGTATTTTTTCTAGCATACAATAATGAATGTGCATATGCATGTACATATGCATGTGAGTATGTATGCATATGTGTGTGTATGTATGCATGTGAGTATATGTGTATGTGTGGTCGTGTGTGTATGTATATGTGCAAGTATCTATATATATGTATATGTGTATGTGTGCATGAAAGTATGTGTATGCATGTGTGTATGTATGTGCGCATGAAAGTACGTGTATGCAAGTTTGTATGTGTATGTGCATGTATGTAAGAAATTGCTTGAATCATATGTGTGACTCTCCTCCCATCCATATATACCCTCTTGTACTCTAAAAATAGCAATGGTATACTCTGAAAATAGCAATGATCTAGAATAGTCTAGTGTGAACATGTGGCCATCATGCAACACTTATTCCCGTTACTACCCAAGTACTCCCATTACTACCAAAGTACCTTAGGGTATCCCCCGAGCATGGGACCTTGGCTAGCCGGCCCTTGTCCCTCACACACATGGACTGATCCTTATGGATCATATGGACTGATCCCTGTGGATCACATGCACTGATCCATGTGGATCAATGTCTGACAGTGTATGTTATATGATTGCGAGTGAAAATCAAATATGATTGTGTATGTGCATGTGTGTGTATGATTGTGAATTTAAAACTATTGTAATTGTTGAAAAAGGTTTTGTGTTCTTTTTTATAATTCAAAGGTTGAGAAGGTATCGACAAGTGATGTACCCTAAAGTAGATTTACGATTGTCTGCATAGATTTTTATTAGGAAGTTGTATTGTACTGATACAGCACGAAGATCCTGCTAGCTGAGATATTGGCATCAAGACAATCACACCAAGAGGGACTTGTTGGGAAGAAAGAAATAGGCTTATTGAGATAATAGCATCAAGAGGGACTTGTTATGGCCAAGTTTTGATAGAAATCAACTTATACACTCAAACTTTTGATACTTACAACAAAAGAGATATAAACAGGTAATAAAATATTTTACTTTTTATGATATAGTTTAATATTTTTTCAAGCACATAATAATGAATTTTTACTTTTTTATATTTGTATAGGTTATTTTGAAGGTCGATTGATTTTGACCTGAGTATAAAAGTAAAAATTTCCCATTAAAAAGGGATCTTTATCAATTGTTAATTTGAATCATTTGAATCGTTAACTTTGCTTTTTTTTGAGGCTCAAGTCAATTTATTGTGTGTATGTGCTTGTATTTATGTATATATACATATGCATGTGTGTATGTATGTATACATATGCATGTGTGTACGTATGTATACATATGCATGTGTGTATGTATGTATACATATGCATGTGTGTGTATGAATGCATGTAAGTATGTATGCACATGTGTGTGTATGCATATGTATGCATGTGCATGTGTGTATATGCATATGTAGGTATGTGCCTGTGTGTATATGCATATGTATGTATGTATGTGCATGTGTGTGTGGTACATGTCTATGTATGTATGCATATGCGTGTATGTATGCATGTGAGTGTATGTGTGTTTGTGTCTATATGTGTGTGTATATGTGCAAGTATCTATATGTGTGAGTGTGTGTGTATGATTTTGTGTGTACATGTTTGTGTGTGTATATGTGTGCATGTGTGGGTATGCATATGTGTGTATGACATGCACATACATACACACATATGCATATACACACTTTCAAATATGTAAAAATAAACACTAATTTTATCTTTGAAGAAAAGTCGAGAGCTCTCTAGACTCTCAAACATGTGTGAAATGATTTCTCGATAATAATGTTTTGATCGAAAGAAATTTTGATCGAAAATGTTTCGATCAAAATGTTTTTCTTTGAAAAAACTTTTGATTGAAAGCTTTTTGATCGAAAGTGTATCCCTATCCATTTTTTTCTTCGGTGTTTATTCGGACAACCCCGAATAAAACGAACATATTCACTATTTTTTAATTATTCAATCGAATAAATGAAACCTAGACACCTACACATACACCTACACATATATCTACACATGCACCTACACATGCACCTACACGTACACCTACACCTACATGTACACCTACACATACACATACAACTACATGTACATGTACACCTACATGTACACATACACGTACACCTACATGTACACATACACGTACACCTACACATACACGTACATGTACACATACACGTACACATACACGTACATGTACACGTAAATGTACATGTACACATACACACACATGTACACGTACACATATACGTACAGGTACACATACACATACACGTACATGTACACGTACACGTACATGTACACATACACATACACCTACATGTACACATACAGGTACACATTCATGCACATGTACACATACATACACCTACACATACACATACACATACACACATACACATACACATACACATATACACACACATACACATACATACACACATACACATATAAACACACATACACATACATTCATACACACATACACACACATAAACAAGCATAGACACATACACATACACAAACATACACATACATACACACATAAACAGACATACACATACATAAATACACACATACACACAAATACATACACATAAACACACATACACATACACACACATACACATAGACACACATACGCATGCACATACACATACACAATCATATACATACACACCCATATACATCCACATAAACACATACACACACATACACACACATACACACACATAAACACACATACACATACATAAACACATACACACATACACATACATGCATACACACATAC